>JARJIL010000004.1:2805000-3252500 GCA_038502395.1 Dittrichia graveolens | reverse complement strand
GCTAAACATTTCGTGTATAAATACGAAAATATTTAAATTAAATTTTAAATGTTTATGATGTTAAAGAAAAATAATAACATATAATAAAACAATTGTAAAGTATGCATAGAAATATAAAATCATTTCAAATAGAGTTTAAATCTATTAGAATATTATAAAATTATCTGTAATAATTTTGATTTAAGAACTTTAACTCTTAAAAGTTAAGATCAAATTGAATTTTTAATTTAAATGGATGCTTCGAATTTAATTTTACTAAAAGGAACGGATATGATTGTCTAATAGAGATCATCCAAATTAGTATTTTATTTATATTTAATTAAAGATTATTCAAATGCTTCTAATATGCTTTCTTTTAGTAAATTAAATAAAGGGTAAACTGTATCAAAATACAATAAATTTGGGCTAAGCTACTATTATATACAATGAACTTTTTAAAAAAAATTAATACAACAAACTTATATAACATTACCATTCGATGTAATCGGTAACCTGGAGTTAAAGTAATCAGTAATTTTCAATTTTTTGTATTTTTTTAATTTTAAATTCAAGTGTTATTCAAAATATTATTTATGTTCTTCACTTCATCAAGTGTTCTTAATCATCTTCAATGAAACCAAGATTTTGCAACATGAAGATTTGGAGCCAAAAAATATAAAGACCCAGAATGAAACAAGAATAAAATCCATATAAATCTATAAACCAAATCTAAGAGCTCTTAATCTGTAAACCAAATCATACATTCAAGATGTTTAAATCATAAATTAACCCTAATCATAGATCTGAAATCAAAGAAACCCATAAATTTTAACCCTAATCGATTGCAGATCTGAAGGAAAGAATACAAAAGTGATGAAAATATAAATCTAAAATCAAACAAAAACCATGAATATTAACTCAAATCTTTGACCTTGTAACCGATTTTGAAGGAGGGGAACACAAAAGATACCAATTTGGTTGACTGATTTTGTGTGACTGGTTTTGAACTTTGTGGCGGTGGTGGTTTGAAGACGGCGGTGGCGATGGCGGTTTGAAGGCCGCGATGGTGGTGAATGTTTGATGACAGTGGTGGCGATTGTGGTTTGGCGCTGGCGACGATGGTCCTGCTTTGGCAACGATTGTAGTCCTTTGCAGGTATCGACGGTGGTGTGGTCTGCAATCTCCTCTCCCGTAAACAACTTAACCTTTTAATTTTGCAGATCTGAGATCTTTTGAAGGTATCGGCGATGAAGATGGTGGTTATGAAGGCATCAACGGTGGTGATGGTGGTTATGGAGGAGATAACATAGGTGGTTTGAAGAAGGCGACGACATATGTGGTGTGTAAGGTGGCAGCAATGTTGGTTTTGAAGGCAGCATCGATGGTGGTTTGTAATGCGGCGGATCTGAAATACCCCATTGAAGGCAGCGGCGATGGTTTGTAACGCGGTGGTGGTGGTGGTTGTTTGAATGAGGTGGTGGTGGTTGTTTAAAGGCTGTGACAATACCTAGAAGTTACAAGACAAAGAACACCACTTTATGAAAAATAAAGAGGGAGAGAAGGAAGGATCATGGTTTTCTTTTCAAACCATAACACATAAGAAAAAGAGAGGAAGAGTTGAGATGAAATTCTAGAAGCTATGTTTGGACCCGATGGGAGTTAATATTAAAGCGGAGTCCTGTTAAAATCGTCGCAGACAGATTAAAGCTAAAGATATATGTTTAGGTAGTTTCAAGTTGTGACTAATTAGATGTGAAAGAATTTTTTTTAATGTTGAAACGGATTGAAAATATGTTAGAAATGGTCCAAAGTACCTATTGAAATTAGTAGGAACAAAATAAGTTACAAAAAAGTTGATTTTAAGCTGAAACAAAGGTTGTTCGTAATTTGGGTTTCATGAAGCATAATAAGTGCATTGCTACTGCTAGATAAGGTATAGTAGTGTAGTGTTAAAGTATGTATGGGGCACAACTTGTATGAACAAAAGTGGCTTAAGCAAGACTGTGCTACTAAAGTGGTATATCCGTGTAGTTTAAAAAGCGAAAGTTGTATATTTTCTTAAATAAATTAAATAGATGCAAAAGATGTAACCTAAAAACTATAAGATATTCTCTTAAATATATTCTAGATTTATTGGTGCCCATGGATGTAGACAAACACCGAAGTGAATTCAAGAATATACACAAAGCGCCCTAGGTGAGTACACCTGAGGCTGTCAATTCGGATCGAGTTCGTGTTATCAGATTTATGTCGTTTAGGTTCGAGTCAGTTTCGTGTCGACCCAATTTCGACTTATTTATTTTCGTGTCAGGTTTGGGTCGTGTCAGTTTTTTCGTGTCGGGTTCGTATCGACCTTCAGGTCGAACCATTTAAGCCAAATGTCATCGAAGATGATTTTTTCGATTTTCGAATATGGTTTTCGAGTACGATTTTCGAATACGATTTAGTGTTTCAACTTTCAACTATGATTTTCTTTATCAATATTTCAAATGCCATGTTTGTTTTCCAACCTTTGGTAAGAATTTCGAAAATGATTTTTATTTATATTTTAACTTCATTAATCAATGTTTGTTTCGATTTTATTCGAACTTCAAATTCAGTACTTATTTCCGTTTTATACAGATTTTGATTTTACTTTTTTATTCTCTTATATAAATGAATACAATAAAAACTATGATGTATTACTATTCTATCAAGTACCAATAAATAATGTCATTGAACAATCGAATAATTTAAAATATTCTTCATTAAATAGAATTATGAATCGATTCAAAATACTAAAGTATCACCTATCAAATAATCAAATGTAAAAATACCAAAACCATATAGTCAAAATAATAAATACCAAAATAACGTACTATTGTTTTAACTGTAAATCTTTTATTGTTTATTTTGAGTTTTTAATGTTTAAAGGTTTTGTATTTTTGTTTGGCGGCTCTAAGATGTCACTCTCTTATTTAAATTCACAATCTTCTTTTCAAAATTTAAATTTCAAGTATTAAAAAAAATTTAAAATGTTATAGTTTTACCCTTAAACAGGTTATACAGGTCATTTCCGGGTTGACCCTAACCCAACCTATTTATTTTCATGTCAACCCGCTTTTGATCTGTTTCGGGTTCATGTTACTTTTTTTGTTTCGGGTCGGGTTTTGTATCGACCCAAAAATTATCAGCCTTAAGTACACCTAACTATGTACGCTAAAGATGATACATGCAAACTAATGCTATAGATGATTGACATAAACTACAGTAGACATATTTATATGCGATATCTCATTATTTTAATGCATATTTATTGCAAATCATGTTAATTATGATTTAATTTGTTATACTATGTAGGAGTGAAAAATGCAAAAACCAGTGAAAGATGATGAATAAACAGGAGAAAATGAGAATAACTAATAGTTCTGACGTTGTCTGTCATAATTTTTCTAACACTAATTTATTATGTGTTTTATAATTATTTAATTTTTTTATTAATGTTTAATATTTACTATTATTTAAATAAACCGTGTATCCTATAGATATTTACAAACTAATGATTTATTTAATAAAATTTTAAATTCTAATTAATGATAAAAGGGTAAATGGATCAATTTAAAAGACTTAAAAGATATTAATCGGTTTTAACAGAATTAGTTAATGAAACAAATTTAAAAAGGATTGAATCTAATCTAATCTAAATATATATATAATAATAAATAAAAGAGATTTCATATTTCCTTCCACTTTTAATTTGTTTTACCATTAAATAAAATTTAGGAATTATGACCGCAATTAATGGTATCCTTAAAAACCATAAATGAATAGGTTCCGTCATTATTGATATGGATATAAATACTCGTTAATATGGATATTTATATTTATGTTGTAACCAAATTCGTCTTCTTCTTCCCTGGTTTTCGGTTATTGTTTCTATGAAGGTATTATATATATATACACGACAGCCACGTCCAATTAACCAACAAAATAGCTTCGGTGGTGCTTTGCTTTGTTTCGATATCCCACCACACTCAACACCATCCCTCTTTTCACAACTTAAATCTCCAAATTCTTCCTTCCAATTACTTAAGTCACATGAACTCTTGAAAGCAAAGGCCTTTCTATACTCCTTTTTTCTTTTTCGTGAAAACGAAAGAGAGAAAGAAAACAGAGTACGTAATTAGAATTACGTGAGCAGGTTTGCCCTTTAATAATAGAAAAAAGAATTAAATTCTGTTGTTTCTGATATGGGTATGTTTTTTTAATCATAGATTCACAGAGAGAGAGAGAGAGAGAGAGAGAGAGAGAGAGAGAGAGAAACCATATTGTTGGGTTTGTGGCCTATCTCCATCTGAATGGATATTTCATCAGTATCTAGAACAAAAAAGAGGGATCTTGCATGATACCAAATAAAAGGGTTTCTGTGATTCGATTCTTTTGTTGGTGTCTGCAACAACAAAAAAAAGAAGAAAGATAAACTCATCAATCAACAGGAAGAATATAAATATATATATATAGGAGTGATGGATTTCTGGCCGGAGTTTCTTGCAAGCAGTTGGGGTAAAGAATTTGTGGCGGGAGGATGTGGGGGAGTGGCCGGAATAATGGCTGGATACCCACTTGATAGTATCAGAGTCCGGCAACAAAGCTCCCCCCCTGCCGGCTCTGCTTTTAACATCCTTCGGAATGTTGCTGCTAAAGAAGGACCTCTTGCCCTTTACAGAGGCATGGCTGCTCCTCTTGCCTCTGTTACTTTCCAGGTTATCCTTCTTCCTTTCCATCATCATTACTCTGTTTTCTATTAGTTTTACCAATTAAATGATTATAATCTGTAAAACACCAATTAAATTCTTAAATAAATATTAGAATTTACTAAACGCTCCACAACTCTTTGTCTGAGTAGAACTTATGGGTATTTTCATAGTTTGGTACGTAGGTGGCTATCCAAACATTATCCCTTATATCTTAAGTATAAGAGGATTTGCCTAATATTCAATAGCTCACTTTCTATGATTACCATCTTCTGCAACCCATTTTTAGTTATGGTTGATTATTAACATTAAAAAGTAATGCCAAACACCTCCATATTTGGTCTTTGGGTAAGCATATGATTAGATACAGTTCATTTAGATGTTCTTTTGAAATTGGCATAACACATATCAAGTTCCAACTCCAAACATGCACTAAAGGGTATTTGGACCCATGATTTGATAGTTATTACATGATGCTAAAGAATCAGGAACGAAATTGTGTTTGGATGTGTGTGTGTGTGTGTGTGTTTGGTAGGCTTGTGTTTGGATGTGTTGCTACTCACTGTTAGATAAATCCATATGTTTCTAAGGAAGCAATAGATAACATAAGTGCATACAAGAAATATTAGTCATGCCATTTGTTAATCAGTTCCGTTAAGACTCAAATCAATCATTTGATCTCCAAATTATCATAAATCAGAAATTACCAAAACAACGAAAACTGATTATTACAACTTCAAGTTGCAATAATCACTTTCAAAATGCTTGTCTCAACACCCACTGTTGCAACTTTCAAGCTGAATTCGCAATAATTGAAACTTGAAAGTGAGTATTGCTACAATACTTTTAAGATGCACATCAACTCATTGCTACTTCAAGTTGTAACAAATGTTTATCCGATTATTGAACACAACTGAACAAATTTTTGTTGCAGAATGCGATGGTTTTTCAAATCTATGCCATCTTGTCCCGAACATTCGACTCATCTTTTTGCTCCAACGAACCCCCATCTTACAAAGGTGTTGCTTTAGGAGGTATTGGTGCTGGGGCTATTCAGAGCCTAATGCTCTCCCCTATTGAACTAATAAAGATCCGCCTGCAACTCCAAACCCAAACCCAACAAAAACTCACAGAAAAAGGTCCCTTAAGCGTTGCAAAAAAAATAATAAAGACAGAAGGTTACCGAGGACTGTACAGAGGATTAACAATCACTGCTCTAAGAGACGCACCATCACATGGCTTCTATTTTTGGACATATGAATTCATGAGAGAAAAACTTCACCCGGGCTGTAGGAAAAACAGTCAAGAAAGCTTCAACACAATGCTTGTTGCTGGTGGTCTTGCAGGGGTTGCTAGTTGGGTGTGTTGCTACCCTTTAGATGTTATTAAAACTAGACTTCAAGCACAGACACCTAATTCTACAGTAAAGTATAATGGAATTGTGGATTGTTTTCGGAAGAGTGTCACAAATGATGGATATGGTGTGCTGTTTAGAGGATTGGGAACTGCGGTTTCTAGAGCTTTTGTAGTTAATGGAGCTATTTTCACAGCCTATGAAACAGCATTACGGGTGTTCTTCAACAACAATGGGAATACTAACACCAGTGAAAGTCATGAAATACTTCAAAGAGATGATGGTATATAAACAGATAATGATCTGAACTCTGAATCTTGAAAGTAGTTCAATCGAGCTACTACAGAGAACAAACATGTAATTCATAGTTATAGACTCAAAATCATGTAAAAAAAAAATCCAAGAACACATGCATCAGCTGTCATTGCTATTGTACACATGAATTTTTCACAACACAATGAAATATAACAAAAAGTTTCAATTTTTTGATTAGTAGCTAGCTTCTGTGTGTCTAAGATTGAGGCCTGTCAACATATGAACATCATTATAGTTCCGAACAGCCTGCACAATCGCTCGAACACTCTTGTAAGGATCTAAACAATTGAAGATTTCAGAATCTATGAACACCCCATCACAGCCCAATTGCATCATCATTGCAGCATCTGCAGGTGTGATTATACCTCCAGAAGCAAAATGCACTACTGGAAGCCTACCTACTTGCTTAATTTGTGCTACAATATCATAAGGTGCACCCAATTCTTTTGCAAATGTAAAGACTTGATCATCATCTATGTTTGTTAGAACCCTAATTTTGGCCATTACCTTCCTCACATTTCGCACTGTTTCAACGATGTTGCCTGATCCAGTTGGATCCCCTTGAGTTCTAATCATGGCAGCACCTTCTCTCACTCTCCTCAACCCTTCTCCCAAATCCCGACACCCGCAGAGGAACGGGACACGGAAGTTATGTTTGTTGATGAAATTCTCGTCGTCGGCCGCCGGGAGAAGCTCGTTCTCGTCAATGTAATCAACGCCAATGGCTTCGAGTATCTGGGCTTCGACAAAATGACCGGATCGGGCTTTTGCCATAACTGGAATCGGAACAGACTCTTGGATTTGTTTGATAACCGCCGGATCGAGCATCCGTGAAGTGCCGGAAGTGGATGGTGATGGTTCAGAGACAATCACACAACAAGCGCCGGCGGATTCTGCGATCTTGGCTTGGGCAACGTTTTCGACGTGAATGATTGCTCCGCCGGTGAGTCTTTGGGCTAGTCCGACCTTGACTGAGAAGGGATTTTGATCTTTCTTGTGTAGGTCAGATACGGTGGTAGTGATACCGCCATAGATAGTGACTGCAGAGTCGCCGGCCATCGGTTAGATGTATGTCGAAATGTCTCAAAGAAGAGCTAGTGTTATTATAAAACTAGAGAATGTGCGAAAGTGTCGGTGAGTTGGGAATGTATCTATGTAGACGTTGGTAATTCAGGCGAAGTGGAACCTTAGTCTTCTGTGGCATCTTTTTGGGAATATGCAGAAAAGCCATGTTGCATGGAGTCGAATCGAATAGGGAATTTGTGTTCACGATTCACGCAGTTAACATTACCTAGTTGAATAGGTACTTTTTACGTATTAACTAATTGCATTGATCATTTGCTCAATCATTATTTATTATATATCAAAAAAAGTTATTGAATAATTATATTTTTAAACTCATCGATGAAAATTTTAAGTAAAAGAATGCGAGAGTATAGAAGTTGTGTATCTCTCACACGTAAACTAAGAGACAAATGACTTGTTACTACTCCCTAAGCTAAATTCTATAACCCACATTATAATAATAACTAATTAAAAATTAAAAAACAAGAAAAAGAATAGAACAAGCGAGATAGTATGACCCACGTAGAAACAAGCAAGGCTAACTACTTTGGTATGGTAACGCTAACTCCTGCCAACAACCACGCTAGTGTGTGAAATCCTGAGTTTCGCACCGTGGAGGACCTATTACATCTTCACTTCATCTAACCTAAGTGATATTTGCATATGAAAACTATGTTTTAAATTTTTAATCAATAAGTTCAATCTCTCAACTTCTGTTTACATATTTTGTCTACATATATCTTTCTCGTTATAATATGAATGTGTAAATAGAACTTGATCAGAATTCTAATGTGCTTCTCCCGGCGTTTGGGGCAGGTGTTTGGGGCAATATTGCAAGAGTAAATAACTTCATTCTTGAATGTAATATTAAAATAAATCTTTAATGACAGCTAAGCATTGAGTAACAAATGAGGTTATCCAATCGAAACGGTCCTGCGATCTTGAAAAAGTTGGTGTATTCTCCGTTGTTTAAAGCTATTGGTGATGATCTTCCCACTAGCCCACGCTTTTTCAAGACATTATGGTTAAAAACAGACTTAGATATTCTGGGTCTTACATTTCAGTCACCTAATTCAGTGGAGAATGTATTGGATTTTGGATTATATTATGAGCTTAAAGGCAACAAAGTAGACTTTTATTATTCAATTATCTCCACTTCTGTTGGGACTTGTGGAGATGCGGGAATCTAAATGTTTATTCTCATAGTGAAGTTTTTGCAAAATTATTTGGCTCGATTCAAAGTTATGCGTTTTTTTGGTTGAATACTCGGGGGAGCCTACGAACAAAACTTAATTGGGTTAGTTGGCGAATTGGCGTTGTAATCCTTTAGAAGCGGTCTTCATGTAATTTACTTTTTTCGTTTGTTTTTTTTTTTTACATTTAGCAGCTTGCTAGTTGTTCTTTTTTAATAAAATATGCTACCATTCAAAAAAAAAAAAACACTATAATCCCTCAGTCATCACTTTAGGGCGTTCATATGTGAATTAAAATCATAACAATTAGTTTGTTAGAAACAAAGTATTGTAAATAAATTATAATTATTTAATGAGATAATCGTTAGCTTTGGAAACACATGATAGTATCTAATTAAGTAATTATAATTAATTCAAGTCAAAATACAATTAACGACTTTGGAAACACACATCCAGTAACCCTGCATGTATATAGCAATTGGAGGCTTGAATTTTAGATTATATTATTTCTTTTCAAATTCCAGTTTGGTTCCGGATAAAAACAGAAATAAGAAAAATATAGAACCGATCTAAAAGTGTATAAATTGGTACTGTTTGGTTCTAGTTCAAGCCAAACAGGCTTTTTTCTCGTTACTATTAGAAATATTAATTAATTGTGTTATATATATAGCGGAAGGTTCATTTGAGAACCGTTTTTATTGCGAGAACCAATTTTAGCCGTTCATTTTGGATAATGGAATTTATGGATGAAGAGCATGGAGGATTGAGTGTTGCAAGGTGCATGTAAGGAATTCATGGGTGGGGCAATCCAATTGAAAAAGAAGGAATTGAAAGGCTAAGATTGGTTCTCGCAATTTCTCAAATGAACTCTTCACTATATAGGTATATATCATATTTTTATGTTTGTTGTTTGTATAACAATTTTATAAAAGAAGCATCTAAAAGTAGAACAATCTTCAGTCATGGGTTTTATTTCACTATGCTTAATGCAACAATAAAATAAATGAGTAGAAAGTGAATGTCAACCAAACCAAATCAAAAGGTTCAGTTTCCAGGTCTGTACAAAATCCTCATTGTATGTAAAGTAAAGAGAGAGCTACATAATACATACATATCACGCCGTATCCATGTAAAATGGTAATCAAGAAAACCACACAGAACACGCAAAAGCACACACGGATTTACTTAACTTAAAGATTATGGTAAGAACGGTGATCAAAGCAGCCAGCAGATGCAGATCATAGCACCACCTAGATATTCAATGGGCCTAATCTCCTTATCGAACTATTCACACTGCTGCTTCTTATTGGTGGCTGTGGAACATGGAAATCAGAGTACATATCTGTGAAAAATTTATCAACAAGATCTTGATAAATCGGGCTGGTTAGAAGAGAATAGTAGTGTAAAACCTCTTCTATATCCAACACATGTTCTTCATCCTTCACATCCATCATCTCCAATTCTTTCATTTTTTGCTCCAAAACATTGCTTTGACTCCCACCATTGAAATTTTTAGAGCACCCAACATCTTTCTGTTCTTCAACACTGCTTTTTTGTAATGATCTCTGATCTTGTTGGTTGATCGTTCTTTTGTTTGTTTCAATGTCTTGTTTTTCTGAAACTTTGATGTTCTGGTTGATGCTATTGCCATCAGGATCCCACTGCTCACAGAATTCTTTGTAGAAATTGTCTAGATGTTGCATCTTTGGGTTGTTGATATTTTTGGAGAACATGTTCAAAGAAGGGGCTCTGGTAAGCTTTTTAACACCCCCAAAGATGGACTTGAAGTTTTGGAGGGTTTTGTAGAAAAAAGTTTTGGTTCTGTGTATGGTTTTTCTGAGCAGCATCTGTAACTTTGTTGTTGGTCTCAACTCAAGAACCTGCTTACAACTCAAATAACGCACGCGCACACACAAACAGAGAGAGAAAGAGAGAGAGAGAGAGAGAGAGAGAGAGATGAAAACAAAATTGAAATTTAAGGTGACAACTCACTGTTTGTTTTCCAAGAGGTGTCAATTTCAACTCATTTACCTTAAAATGTGTTAATTTGATTCTATCTTATCTACCGAGTAAATATTTTAGCTAAAAGAAAAAAGGTCAAAGTACCTGTACGGATGCATTAGCCCAAATACATTCTGACCCACTAAATCGCATAAACTAACAAGATTTGTTTAATTGTAGAGAATGGTGAGATTAAACTATAATTTACCTTATAATCTTGATGCTAGAATACTAAAAGACTGATGTTGAATCTATTTCAAAGTGCAACCGGCTTAAAATTTCAAAATCAAAATAGGAATCTTTCATTAGGGACAGGAAGGAGTATTTATTTTTCTTTTTGTTTGAACACTAATAAAGTAGTGCGTGTGAGAGTGTAAGAAAATGGAATATATTTTTAAGGAAAAAAGGGGATGTGTAATGATAATGTACACTTGAATACTTCACCATATGTTGTCAAAAGTGCCTTGCCACTGATTAAGGAGCAAAGTTAAAGGTGTTGGGTAGGTGAAAGCTCACTTTGATGTTTTGAGTTTCTATTTGACTCTATGGTAGCTGCTAAAGTTCCTTGGTATATAATTCATGTCACATGAAATCTTTTCATTTATTTATTTTTTTCATATTGAAAAACACATGATAATGGGTTGCTAACTTGCTATTTTACTGAATATTTTGTTTTGTGTGTCTTGCTAATAAAAGATCTAATCTTGATACGAATAAAGAAAGCTACTTTCTGCTAATGTATTTATTAGGAGCTTAGCTGTATGGACCCTATAACAATCTTCAAATAAAGTGGTACCAGAGTGTTGGTGAAAAGGGGGATAATTGAACAAAATGCATTGAAAGCAAGGCATTTTGGAAGATGGGGTTTTAAAATCAAGATAGTCAAGTCATTTTCCACTGGCTAATGGGAGTCTGAAACATGCAACCCAGCCTTAATTAGAAAAATAGAAAATAAAAAACTGATTTTAAAGAGGCTGAGAATCACGTGTCACAAGAATTTTAGTTTAGCCAATGTAAGAATAACACATAGAATATAATAATTTTCAACAACTAGAGTGAAGAAAGTACAAAATTAATATGGACATTGGACCATTAGGGTCAAAGTGTCTACTAGCTAAACTGACTTACTTTTGTGAAATTTGAAGAATTGGTGAAGTAATCGGTGGACTTCTCCATAGTTACTGGTTTTAGAAACGAGACGATGTTTTATCCAATTTGGAAGCTTG
Source organism: Dittrichia graveolens (assembly GCA_038502395.1). NCBI lineage: Eukaryota > Viridiplantae > Streptophyta > Magnoliopsida > Asterales > Asteraceae > Dittrichia > Dittrichia graveolens. The sequence continues at coordinate 3,240,634 of JARJIL010000004.1, read as the reverse complement.
TTGGTCGGATGAAAGTTCTTTTTTGAGGAACCTGATGTGTAACGTGTGTCCACCAGTAATACTGCTGCGTAATCATTAATGTGCCTAATTGCTCTTCCTGATAAAGAAGTTTAAAAAGAGAAAAAAAAAACATACAGCAACAAACACAAAACATCAGCAACAATCAAAATATTACAAACATACTGATTTGATTTGGTGCATAGAATCTCATTAGCTAATATCTTTGACAATCATAAACAGTTTGAATATTAAAAAAAAAGTCTCTAAATGCATAGTAAATCAAAACATTAGCTTAAACACCAGATATACTTCATTTGCGGATATAAAAAGAGACAAATGTCACTCAATACTAACCAAGTATTAATAATGTTCCACTTAGGTCACTCAAATTTCATGGTGTTCCATCATTGTGAAATTTTTCATAACTGGGTAAACTGAGTAACCTAAAGAAAATAATTATGAAACTTAATTACTATTTAGCGACCTTTTTAAAGTTTCACCTAAAGAGTAACATGTTTCTAGCTAAACTTCGGGAAAAAAAAGTCACTAAAAGGTAACCAAGTTTCATAACTATTTCATTTAGGTCGCCCAGTTTAAACAATTATGTAAAAATTTCAAATGGAAAGATGTTGAAGCTTAAGTAGTTTTAGCAGTTGAAATTAAGTTTGAGTGACCTAATTGGAACAATGGTTAAAAGAAATGACTATTTAGTAATTCTGACAAGTTAATTTTTCATTGTGCTACTGTCTAATGAAGACTCTTAAGTGTGGGCTTGGAAAGTTAGATGATGCTGAACGAATATCCATTCAGCTAGAAGAAACTAGCTCTTACCGATTGACTGATTTACAGCTTTCATGCAAAGATTCTCATAGTACTCCCTACCTCTATGCTTGCAACTTCTTAAAATTTCAAATCCTGCTTGAGCATCTCCATTGAAGCATGTAAAATTAGAGTTTTTAGTAGTGTCTCCAAGACCATCAATATGTTTGACTCTTTCCATCAACTCAATGTCAGATGGGCTTGGATATGGGAGCCCAACCATGACTATGCATCGGCCCAGTCCATCACTCAAGTTTATACCTTCTGAGATCTTTCCTCCAACTACAGCAAGAAGCACTGCACCATTAATTGCAGCACACGGTGCATCCATTGATTCCTTGTATTCTTTAAGAACAGTTTCCACTTCTGTGCTTTTTCTTGGCTCTCTGAATACATGTTTCTTCTTCATAATTCTACCAAGAATGCCAGAAGCTTTCCATGCACTGCAGACACGTTCTTCGTACTCAAATGAAGAAAAAAACACAACGATACCTTGTGGAACTACTGTCACCAGATTACAGAGTAGAAGCCCTAGCTCCCCAACCTATAATTATAAGCAAGTCAACACACATAAAAGAGGTAGACTAATTGTCAATGGAAGTGAGATGAAATTTACTGACCATAGCTGATGTACTTCTAGAGTTATAGCTAAAATCCAAGGACTGACCCGTTGGTCCAAGTGAAACAGAAATTGGTAAAATATTTTCTGATGAGATGATATGACCACAGGAGAAGAAATGCAACTGATCTGGCAGTAACCAAGGAAAGAGCCGAGCTCGAGTTTCTTCAATTGGTTGGAGAGTTCCACCAGCCAATACAACAGCATGGGCTTCATTAACGATCTATCAAGATTCACAGTTAACTTTATCTAAAATCTAATAACCTTCTCATGTGATACTACATGAAAATGCAAGTTTTTAGCAAACCTCATGAAAAATCTTCTCCCCAGTGAGCATAATGTATTTTAAATATCCTCCTTCCTGTCCGGAGTTTGTTGGTCTTTTCCTTGAGAGTATTATCCTCCCGTCGCTATCATGATTTGTCAGTGAGAGTAATATTCCAGCCAATGCACGAAAAGCTGATAAAATGCTCCCCTCGGCACTAAAGCCCTTATCTTGGACTAGGGTAATCCCATTTTGTGAGCCAACTAGTTTATCTCCATACCCACTAACCTGAGATACCGATAAGAGAGAGAGAGAGAGAGACCATGAACAACTTAGAAAAAGTAGACGCGTTATAACAAAAGGCAACAAAGCTACCAACCTTGTGAATCATATTGCTGTCTTTAATATATAATAGCAATTTTACCAAGTTTATGTTGTCAATGTTGAGAGAAAACACAAATTCATTGACGTGCAATGAGCACTCAGAGGCACTTTTTGCTGCAGGAAGTTCATAAAAGGAACAATCAATCGAATTAACATCGTCCTTGTTGCATATAATTTGTATAAAAGCTCGAGTGAGAAGCATCAATGTTTGAATGTGTCTACGATTGCCCGGTCCTAAGAGGTTGCGGAATCGCTGAAAGTAGCCATCTAGACTGGAATTGACAAGCTCCAACTGTAATACAATTTGGATCACCAGGTTAAAAGTATACAGCAAAGGATTAAGTTCTATGAATTCCTACTGTGAAATCACAAGACCCAAGACCAAGTTCTAAGAAATACACGAATAACAAAAATTATGTATTATACATCCATGATTAACCAGCTACAAAAAACTACACGTTTTACCTGGGACAAAGTAACTTTGGCATCGTACATGCTGATGAGAGAGTCAGCAAGGTTATGTGCCTCGTCTATAATAACAACACTATTCTTCAAGCTTAAACCAAGTGATTCTCGTGAAGATTTAGAAAGAAGAGATTGATAAGGAAGAACCACAAGATCTGCTGCAGGAACCATACTTCTAGAGCCATAGTATGGACAAGTTCCTAAACTTCCCCCCAGGCGAACAAGATCTTCAATATCTAGGGATCCTTGGTTAGTCATCTGATTTCTAAACTGCTTCTGTAGCTTGTGTTTGCTAAGCATTGGGCATCCACCTGAAGCCTTTTTCTGGCGTACTTTTACCCCAACACCTGAATTCTGCAAATTAGCATTAGAAAAGTACATTATGCTCTGCCAAACTAACTGGCTGGACATTATCCGAATTAATAACAAATGTCATGATGTTCAAGTACCAATTGAAAAAAATATAGAGCAATAGGTAGAAACTATTAAAATTTACGAGTGCCATTGTAGATAGATATGTATTAGAATCAAGTAGTTCGTAAGGTCATACCACCAATCAAGATTGTTAGCTTTCCTTACCTTCTTATGTTACTTTGGTATTCTAATATAATGCAGTATTTTCCAACATCAAATGCTCCAAATATATTGTAAGACCAACTATTCTAGAAGATAAGTAATAAATGAAAACAAAATTTGTTATTGTGATATTAGCAAATATTGACTTATACCTTCATTTTAGAAACTTGGTTTTTCTTATTCTTTTGAAGATCCAAACATCGCTCGTTAATGAGGGTTGAACTCCCAAGCTTTGATACCTCTGCAAGATTTCATCCCAAATAGATCGATCATGTGTTTCTAAAAGCAATCAACAAAAGATACAGTTTACCTTCATTTATGCAAAAGTTCTTCCTAGAGCCCAAACATGCAACCTTTAGCTCACTAGCAAAAACAGTCTTCCTCAATTCTTTTACAAACTGTGATAGTTGTGAATGAGTTCTGCTACAGAAATAAATCTTGAAATCCGCTTCTTCATCTTCATCGCTGAACTCATCTCCTTCCTCTTCACCTTCGCTTGAGGATGAACTGTAACAAATCCCGCCACCCTTTCTCTTCGATAATTGACTCTTTTCATCTTCACTATCATATTCGTCTACCAAGAATTCCTTATCATCTAACTTTAGACCATCACCATTCACTGTCAGATTACTTTGTTCTTCGCCATATACGTTGTAGTCAGCTTCAATCTCTCTAAATTGATTAAATAAATCTCTGAAACTCTCCTCAATTGCAGTTTTATCGCGTTTTTTACTACTAAACCCATACCTTTTTTTGGATTTAACCTTCTTGTCGGGGCTATCCACCTTTTTATTACCTAAGACATTCCTTATCCAATCAGGTTCGTCATCTAAGCCAGAATGATCACCAGTTGTTTCATTCTGTAGAGTATCGATTGAACTGACGTTATTCCGGTGCTGTTTTCTGTCAACAAGCCATTGCAGAGCGCTACAGATTATACTAAGGGTTTTCCCTGTCCCTGTAAGGAATTATATGTAATAATTCATCAATTCATTGACATTTTTTGCCCTGTAATTTAACGAACACACACACACATACAGAGCGATAAGTATGATTACCAGTAGGGCTTTCGAGCATGGCGATTCCACCTTTATCAAGAGAATCGTAAAGAGCATTCATAAAATCAATCTGAATCGAGTAGGGTTTAAACGGAAAAGCCCTAAATTTCTGCTTCATTTCTTCACCCATTTCCCTGTTGTCTCCCATCAACATTTTCCCGCGCGCTTTGTCGCGGTCTTTTTGTAGTTGAGCAGTAGGCTTAGTACGATTCGTAAAAGTTTTTTTAAAGTCAGACTCTTTGGTTAAAGACTTATCATCTGAATTATTGAATGATTTAAAAGAAAAACCATCTTTTTTTATTTTTTATTTCGTTCACATTAGGGTTTAAAAATGAGTGTTTGGGAGCGATTTTAAGAGTGAAGAGAAAAAGTAAATACCTATTCTACCCTTTTAAGACTACCAGCATCCAATCTAACTTATCTCACTGTCACATCAGCATTAACATCATCTTTCATCTTCAACCCAACTTACCTCACAAACCCCCACATCCAACCCTTTTCAACCTTATATCTTTTCAATATTTATTTTCAATTTTTTTTGTTTTAATTTAAATAATTATTTCAAAGACAATAAAATATAATGTTAGTTCCAGATTGAGTACGCAACAACAAATGTTTGTAAAAAGGGGGTTGAATACAAACTTTAGCTTTTAAAAATTAGATACACCATTATACTTTTATATAATTCTGATTGATTATGAATCAAGAATTACATATACTAGAAGCGAAAATTCTAAGTATAGTAAAAGGTGGCAATCAATTTGTCTAACACATAGACGAGCTAACTCTAAAACAACTAATGTTTGAAGAGTGTTCAACATATGAACAAGTTTGGTTCTACACAATGCTTAAACTCTACGAAATTTTCTCAACTAATGAGATTGCTTGTGTTGTGTAAAAGCTTCACACTTTTTGCATGTCCACCATGCATGAATATATAGAAGTTTTGGCGTGTCCGGTTGCATGAAGGAAGAGGACAATGAGTATGTGAAAATATAATATTTTAATTGTATAGTTAGTGGGTGAAAAGTAAATGTACTTTAATCAACTGTTTAATAAACGTAATTGTACTTTTCTGAAAAAGTACAACCCACTCACAATATAAAATATTAAATCTCACACCTTTTGTTGTGTAAGACTATCTTTCCCTTTATATGCTTGTACTTTATACAATGGTCATGCTTCTTCTTGATTTGACTTTACCAAGTATGGGATTGTCAGCCATACTTAGTTGTTGAAACAAATCTTCGAGATCTTCGTCTGTTTGAGGTATCTTTCTCTTTTTCCAGAGGATAAGATCAATCCTTTTTGTCTCATGCTTGATTCAAAAAGTGCTTTAATACTTTTACAAACAAATATCTAAGACATAATAGAACAACACGTGTTATGCCTTTTGCATATAAAACTTACAATCTGAAAGAAATAACAGATTTAACAATTTGCTCGACTCAACTAACAGAAAGTAATAGAAGCCTTAACTTTCACTACTCATTTGAAAAGATAGATCAGTTGATCATTTTTGCTATAACTCAGTTGGTACATATTGCTCAGCTGATCATACAAATGTTTAGTTGATCAATAGTTATCTTAGGAGGGCATAAGCTTATGTATTGATATGATCAGTTGATCAAGAATGCTAAGCTGATCATTTAAATACATCAGTTTATGTATAAAGTTGACTTGTGTTTAGAAAGACTTACTTACCTGATGCTATGTGTCTCAGCTTATCCAATGTTCACTCAGCTGATAGTGTGGCTGAGCAAAGTCCTTGCTCAGCTGATGGTGTAAGCACTCAGCTGATAGTTCATTTTTCTCAGCCGATGGTCTTGTACACTTGTTTTCTTCATCTGATACTCTTTAGCTGATGTCCCTCGGCTGATACATTGAGTAGGGGCTGATGGTTCCATACTTAGCATATTTTTCAGAATCTAATTCAAACAACACATGTTTGAATACTTTTTAAGTCATACTGAATGCAGGGTTTGTTTATCATCAAATTATATGTTTTAAGATAGGCATAGTTAATTATTGGGGTGAAGTGATTATCTCCCCAACATATAAAATAATTAAAAATAAAAATAATATTTCACCTTACGAGTTTGACGAATCATCACTTGTTTGACGATGTGCGGCGATACGAGATCCATCAGAAGATAAAGAAAGACGAATCATCTGACTCCGACATTTCATACGAAGAGGAAGACATTTTTTTGGAACCGTAATGTATATTTTTTTTAAAAGAATGAGAAATGAAATATTAGAAGATAGTGTATAAAATATAGTAGAGAGGAGAAGATGTGTAAAATATGTATAGGTGTGAATGATATTTAAAAAGTGATGAATATGTTGGATTCATCAAAAAGAAATCGATGAAGAACTAGTTTTAATCAATAAAGATGATGAACTAATAATTATCAGTTGATGTATATACCAAAAAATGATCAAATAATCATCTCTCTTACACTTTTTACTTTAATTTTCTTTTTATTTGATCTTATCCCTATATATATATATATATATATATATATATTTGACCGTTGTCAAACGGTAAAAAAAAATTAACAAAACCCGCAACGGGTTTGTGAACTAGGAGGGTTGGAAACCTGACGGAACCCAGCCACCAGCGATGGTGTTTCCGACAGAACCCGACATCGGGTTCCCACTCCGACGCGGGTGGTCTAACAAATAAACCACATGTGGCTTCAAGACTCTCCTTCCTCTTTTTAAATTAAAATTCTTTTTACATATGTGTCATGAATCCCCAACGCAATGAGAAAAGATGCCTAGTTACTATCATTTATGTATCGACTGTTGGGCTTGGGAGGCCTATTGAAATATATACAAGCCCAATTTGTTTAGCAAAACCCTAATTTGGGAAATCATTATCAATCATCAACGTATATTAGCCGCCTTCTCCTCCATTCATCCCGACCAAAGCTACGTACTTCCAAGAACCAGGGTCTCTGCAACCTCTCAACAATGGTATTTTCTTCCATCTTTTCGATTTCTATCTCCGTCTCGTGTTTGTATATGTATATCGTACCTGAGTTGTTAATTGTGACAACAGGGGAAAGGAACCGGGAGTTTTGGTAAGAGAAGGAACAAAACACACACACTGTGTGTCCGGTGTGGTCGTCGGAGCTTTCATCTTCAAAAGAGCCGATGTTCTGCTTGTGCTTATCCTGCTGCTCGCGTTAGGAAATGTGAGTTAGACACTAGCACTCTCTTCCTTGAGATCGTTCTGATCAAGATTAATTGAAATGGGAAGTAATCTGGTGTTGTTAAATTTAGATAACTGGAGTGTGAAGGCAATTCGTCGGAAGACAACCGGAACCGGACGTATGAGGTACCTCCGTCACCTGCCTCGCAGATTCAAGAGCAATTTCAGAGAAGGTGCTTTCTTCTGTCTTACTTGATTGATTGCATTGAATGTATATTATAAGCCGTTTCATTTTGCTGTTGGTTTACTGTGTTGATGATTGTTAATTCTTGATGAATTTGTTTATTCAGGTACTCAAGCTGCTCCAAGGAAGATCGCTGCAGCTTCTTCAGCTTAATTTTCTAGAGGGTTCGATCTGAAACGGTATTGTGGTGGTTTTCAAACATAGTTCCAATTTCGTGTCTGATCAAGTTTTGATCTTTAATTGTGGTGTTTAGAAGTCTGTGTTATTTAATTATGGTTTAATTGATACACACATGCACTGTTTATTAATCAAGTAGGTCATGTTTGTGTTACAGGCTTACTGCTTACTATCATATAGCTCACATTTAAATACCTGGATCAATATAAATTCACAAAGGGCATATGCATAATTTGTAAATATGCCAAACAAGGATCATGAACAGTTTCTTGACAAATATTTCTTAAAGAAAGGAAATTGTTACATCTGAATCTAGTTCCCTTCAAATATATTTCATGCACATGTTTTCAGGAATCATCATTTATACGTTACCGAATTTGGGATACAATGGACACAGTTATCTCATGGATAATTTCGTTACCGAGGGATTGTTTAGGATTTTTTATTTGAACAGTGTGATTGCATATTGCGTCTTTCAGACTGTATAAGCACTTTTGCGTGTTGAGACGAAGAAAAGCCCTTTTGCTGATCTGTTAAGTTTAGTGTGGAATGAGGTATAGAAGTGTCGATGCTTATTTGCTGTGAATAAGCTATTTGCAGTTTGAGATTACTTGTTTTCGAACCGGTCATTCTTCATGAATTCAAATTTACTAGTTTCAACAAAGAACTGATTATCTGCTTTTGTTATAAGCATAAGCTTAAGCTGTTGACATCAGCCATCCCAAACAACCCCTAATTAGAAAAATGAAATGCTTAACATTTTAGCATTGGAGGACCCTTTTAGTGGGATAATATGAATGTGACGAGTGAACAAAGAATTGGCTGCGCTGATGATAATATAAACCCTCGCGACTATCGTTCGACTATTTTTAAAGAAATCGAAACTAAAAAAAATATATGGAGTATGTTTGGTTGGTAACATGTTAAAAAGGAATTAGAATGTATATGACGAAAAATGTTCAATATAGTCCATATATAAGGTATTTATTTTTAGCCTTTGGATCAATGACATCAATGGTTCAGATTGTATTTTAAAATTTTGGGCGGAGTGGTATTTTTGTAATTCATATGTGATGCTTTTACAAATCACATGTGATTGTATACCGGATAATTGTCAAACTAAATCAGTTGAACACAACAAAATCAGATGCTAATGAGCGCTAGTCCTCATCAAGGAACACAACAGATTCTAATCACAAAACTCGACAATCTGCGAAGAACACACTGAATTTAATCAAATGAATAGAAGACAAACCGAGTCAAATCAGGTGAACCCTAATCCATGAGAATTGATGAACAAATGTTAATGATGCATAGAGACAACAAAACAGACCTCTCAAACAGATGTGGTAGATGTTGATGCAATATAGATGACGACAGTCAGTGTGGATGGGTACGGCTGCTATGCCGGCACGAGGATGGTATCTATCGAACCTCTTGAATGATGGTCGACGCAAAGAGGGTCAAACAATGGTCAGCGGGGCCGTGAGGGTGGCCTGAGATGAAGAACACCTTGATTTATGCTTATTTAAGAGTTGGGTAAGCTGCCGGAGTAAAATAACAAGGAAGAGAATGAATTATGAAAGATTTCTGTGTGACTATGTTGGATAGGTGTTTTGGTAAATTTGTATCACTTCCATTGGAATGGACCGATCATGTTTTGGTTGGAATGGTTAAATCCCAAAAGGAGAAGGAATTTAAAGGAATTCATATGTTCACATTCTGTCAATATGTAAACCAGATTGGTATAATAAGAAATTTCTAATTTCAATTCCGCCAACAAAACGGTGCCTGAGAATAGGCAAAACGTGTGATTTTTGGTCAAAGGTTTCATCAAATGGAAACTGGCTGACTCAATTGATCAACAAACCAAAAGCCAACGACGAAAATATCTGAAACCGTTTTGTACACATCTTCATATGGACATGATCCAACAAACCTCAGAAATGATATAATTTTTTTTTAAATGACTCCTAAATCTACCTCAAGTTTATCCATGACGGGAGTCAATCCTATGACTTTAAGCCATGGGCAGCACCAATCCTAAACTACCCTAGAAGCTCAGCCTTGGGTAGAAATGATATAGTTGAACTTGGATGTTCATCACAAGCAACATATCATATACTTAACTGGCTCACTTGTGTCTTTTAATTTCATTGTTCAAACTTCAAACGGAGAACACCCATAGTCATGACACTCAATGTAACGGCGTTTTAACCATGTTGAGTGTCAACAGGATTATAGAAAAAGCAATTACGTTGATATCTCATTGCCAGAGAGAGAGAGATGCCAAAATTAATGAAAAAGAACACCAAATTTTCAAATCTCAATAGCAACCACTGCAATATGTATTCCCTCATATATGTAATCTGTAACAATCTCTTTTAACTTTTCCCAAAAACCCCATGTCAAGAATATTTACAGTTTTAATGCACTGTAGACCCTAATTACCTTTCAACCATTTGTGCTTAAAGAAAAAAAAAACTTTCCCAAGTCTTAAATGGGAAGGAGAAAAAATGCAGAGCGCCCTGAGAACCATGTATCCAGAGAAAAGGGAAATACTTGGTGAAAAACCTCAACCTGAGTTGAATAAAACTCCAAAGGATGAAAGTATGAAAAAGAGGATCAATGGATGATGCTAATTTTGTTCAAGAACTCCAAACTTGTGTTTTTCTTCGTGCAGCTGTTGGAAGACAGGATCCAGTTCTGGAAACGCAGACATCAGCAGCAGTTCAAGAAGGTCAAAAGCTAACTGCTTTAGACAAACCGATGACTGGCAAAACAAGGATGGAAAAAATAATCAGATGTGATGTATATAATTGCTGAAATACGATAATTAAGTGTGGACAAATGGGTGGACTGGGCAGTAACGAGTCAAAATGGGCGATCTTAATTTTGAGTAGAAAAAGGTTGTGCTGATAAATGATTTTAACTTTCTTCAGATAGAGCAAGTTATGATGTTTATACATTTAAATACGTTTTGGACAAGCTTCAACCAGTTTGACAAGCTCATTTTAGGTAAAATCTTTCAGATTAACCCACTTGACTTGTTTGAGATAAAACATGACCCTAGTTGACCCATTTGTATGCGAATAGGTTGAAACGGTGACCTCTTCATTTACTGATTTCCTGAGAAAGGTAACGTTGTTGTGATTAATCAAACATACAAGGGCGAATTATCTGAAAACCCTTATGGACTTTCGCTGAATCCGGACACAAGTCCTGGACCTTTTAAATGATTTTAAGTCTGATTGTTACAAATTTAATGAAAAGGTCCTTTTTCTAGCATTAGTAAGTCCCTAAGGCCTAAACATTATAGTGGACCTCATTATCATATACTTTTATAGTTCAAAAACTTAATCATGCAAAAATGAAGTCCAAGGATTTGCGAATTCTATGGAGGTACATAGGGTTTTCCTCAGCAACTGCTCAACCTATATTCATATCATCATGTAAATTATAATTAAACACATACAAGTTGTGTCCAGTTAGACACAAAACTCACCTGAATAAAGTAATAGACATCTTTCGCACACTGCTCATAATCCTTCCGACCAAAAAGGCTTACAACAGCTGCTGGTGCTTTATCTGTGCATTAAAAAGTTCCATTCATTTGATCAAGATTATGCAATAAAGTTTTAAACGATAAGGGAAAGAGTAGGGTCCACTCAAATATGCCATCCATTTTGTGCATCTCATTTCCATGATGTAAAACTACAAATCTACGATGGCAGGTTCAACAGATGGGTAACAGATTAAAACGGGTTCACACTGAAAAGGGCCACGTTCAAGCACGGGTCTAAAAGAATTGGGTCAGATAGGGTTGACCCACAAAAAGCTTTTATCCACTTCTTTCAAAAATAAGATCCTAATTCATTGATTATGATTGGAAAAATTAATTGTTACAAAGATAATCTAAATTTATGAACCAAAAACTGATTTATGAGGTGGCATGCCTGAAAATATAGACTGTGAACAAGTTTCAATCCCTTGGATTCATTCCCCTTTTAGCTAATTTTTTTATTCGACTCTTTTGAGATAAAACACAACCCAAAATCAACACATTTGTAAAAATGGGTAAAAATTGGCACCTCAACTAAATTCATGAAAAAGGACAAAAGGTAATTACCAATCATTAGTTCATAAACCAGTTTAGAACGCCTATGAGCTTCCCGTTCTTGAAGCTCTTCATGGGTCAATGTTTCGTCATCACTTGGTAGATATCCTGGTGATGGAGGTTGGCCATTAGGTGAATCATGGGGCACCCTTGGAGAGGGGGTTGGCTGTTTTCTCTTTGGGTGCTTTGTTATGAATATCCCATCGGGCCAAAGTATCTAACCAGAATACATAGAATAAGTTAGAAGCAACCTGGCAGTGACAGAATTTAAACCATAAAGTCATAGAAGCTTACACATTCGATATTCTAAAATAGTACATGGACAAACAAGAAAGATCAGGAGCATCCGATCTTTTAAATTAACAACGCAACTTCTTCCATTACGGCCATTTTCTATGAGTTCAAGCAGGGTCTGGTCATAAAACTTTTGTGACCATCTTTTTCAAAGACTTGATGTGTTAAATATGATTACAAAAACTATATTATACGATAACAATCCAACTTCCTAATATATCAAATTAGGGGGTATGCATTAAAAAAATAAATTGGTCGACTTTCACTCCGTTTGTCTTTCCCCCCTTTTTTACCCACTTGACTTTAGAGACAAAAACACAACCTGAATTGACCCGTTTGTAACGAATGACTTAATGGGGAGGGTTCAAACGAGAACTACTTTTGGTGCAAGAACTGCGAAATCCAATCTTAGCCATTGAGCAAAATAAATCAATGGTATTGATGGTAATGGTTCATTAAGGACTCAATGCGCCTCATTCATGGCCGTTAATGAGGGATATTTTGGAAAAGTCAGTTCTCAGTCATTAATAACTGTTCACCAAGACGCAATTCACGGTTGGGTAAATATATAAATGACCAAAATACCCCTATTAACGAGTCATTAATGGTGTTACAAATACTTCTCGTAGTTCTTGCATGAAAAATAGTTCTCGTTTAAACTTTTCCCATGACTAAATTGTGTATAAATCATTTTTAAAAATGGACAAAAAAGGGCATTTGCAGGTCAACCAACTCATCCCAGACTAGCCCATTTCGACCTGTATTACAAAAAATGAGCAGTTTTGACTCCAATATTGTGTTGACCAATTACCCAACCCGCACGATCCGCCCATCTTGCCACCAGAAGTGAAGAATATAAGGTACGTAAGAAAGAAACTGAAAATCAAATTTCATAATTCAAATGTTCATCATATGTAACCTGCTCAAGCCGCAGGATTCCCGAAGCAACAACCGAGCCCTTACGTAGGAGTTGGATTTTAGCAATTAGCCAGTCATCAAATGCATCTGACATGCCCAGTTGTAGAACCTGCTTGGCCACCCAAAAGGCCTTCCTTCTGGTAAAACAGGAAGAAAGAAATGGGATTAATCAAATTAGCAAAATATCAGAGATGAAAGAAGGGGCAAATTACTGGGAGACGGATCAAACTCTCATACTTGTAAGTAACAAACATGTTTAATACCTGATCCAACCACCATCCTGAAGCTGGAAAACAACATCAACAAGATCAAAGATTGGGATACTCAGATTTGGTGGCACCCACTGTAGCACAGCAAGAAAAATAAGGAATTATCTTCTGCATAAACATAAAACAAACTAGAGATGGCAATTTCGACCAACTGTACTTATGAATGGGTCGATTTGGTTATCTCTCTAACTTGTCAAATAAAAAAGTTAGCATAAAAAGAAAATGGGGCAGATCGGTTATGGCTAACCTAACCCTGCCTATTATGACCCATACAGAATTACCAGTTTTAACCAACTTCCCAAACCGCCCAAACCAACCATTTTGCCACCGCCAGTACAAACCATAAGTGGAGAAATGAAGAGCTACAACACTGAATCATGCATCACAAATATGCCAACGACCAAAAATTTAACAGTGATTTACCTCACTTGGGAGTACTGAATCATCGTCATCATCAGTAAGCATCCCAGATGGCGCAAGTGGAGTGTTTTCTTGCAATCTCTTTGAAGACTGCTCTAACTTTACTGTTGAAGATATATTTCTTGGAACAGCTACTTCAGCATCACTATCAGAATCCTCGGCTCTTTTTACAGGCTTCCCAAGAGAAATGACCGCATTCTTCGTAGACGCTTTTGACCCATCAGTAATAGAATTAGGTTTATTTCCGGATACAGAATTCTTTATCACAGCATCTGAGAGTTCTCTCCTAGAACTTAAGTGATCACCTACAATTCTAACACCACTACCAACATCTGTACTCTTTTCACGGACACTTGTCACTGGATTGACTAACAAAAAGAATATATATATAAATGGTAAATGAAAGGAAACAGAAAAAGAGATGGTAGATATAAAAACCCGTGTTAGAAACAAAGTTCACCTGAAAGTGTTTCGATGATGGATATAGAGTTGGAGAAACTATATGTCTGCAAACCGAAACATGTACAAGTAAGAGATGGTCTTATGAGAACATAAAGCAGCAGATTAAGCACAAATCAAACCTGAGAGTCAACACTAAGGAAGTCCCAAACTTCAATAGATCCAGATATAGTTGGAAACTGCATAAGTCTCTGAGAAATAGCAGGAAAAAAGATTACAGATGACAGATAGCAGGTAAAATGAAATGAAGCATATATATTTCTTCTAGGAAACATTCTATATGCCCGATTATGGATTGTTTTTATGATACAACTAGCACATATAAGCGGTTGACCACAGCCAAAAGGGTGTTGCTACTCTTGATAATATTATTAGAATTTGTATTTAGAATCAGATGGAAAACACAAACATTTACTGTTAGGGGTTGTTTGTTTGCTGTTTAATGGAACCATTTAGCGCTGAATGCTGAATTGTTCAGCATTCAGCGTGTTTGATTGTTGCCTCTGAATGAAAACTGTGCTGAATGAAACAGAAGAGCGTTGTTGAATCATTCTACCTTAAAGTACATTCTAAATCATTAAGCATCAAGTATTTTAATACTCCTTCTTCACACGTTGCCTTGTTAAACAATCATATCATATCTTATAATATAATATATCACTATTAAGGTTAAAATGATAATTTGCATCATTTAATTGTTCATTCAGAACTTTTATCAAACTGCATGTCACATTCAGAGGCAAATTCATTCAGAGCCTTTGAATTATTCAGACCACAAAATCATTCAGTGTTTAATCATTTTGTTTTAACAAACAGCCCCTTAGTCTTCTCAACTGCATTCTTTTTTCATCATGGCCTTTGCTTATCGACTACTAAGAGGCCTGAAAAAAATATTGAGAATTAAACTACAGTTTTAAACTAAATATACTAAGAGGCCTGAAAAACATATCGAGAATTAACATGTATTAAGTTCAATTATAAACAAGCACCAGATAAAATGTTTCTTGATCATTTTAGAATGGCATATACATTTAAATCAGGACATAGTTGAAATTCGTATGCATATTCAAATAGAGTGTAGACAATTCTGTCTTGACGATTTTCAAGATGCTCCAAATGATAGCAAATCAGATGAAGTAATCTTTGAAGAAAATATGTCACCTTCAAATATATATCAAGAAGTTTACAACGTTCTTGAATAATGTCCACATCGAGTCCTGTTGAAAGAAAGTGCTTCGGTGGGAGATGAAGATTATATTCTGGATACTCCTTGAGACGCCGATGTAGCTCCTCAAAATGTCGAAACCTGTAGGTTGCTTAGAATTCAGTTAAAGAGATAACTATAATTTGTTATTCAAGAGCACCAACATAAGTAGTTCAACTAGGGCTGTAAACGAACCAAACGAATACGAACGTGGCTTGTTTATGTTCATCCATTTAACTTTAGCCGACAAATAAACGAACACGAACGGGATTCTGTATTCGTGTTCTTTCATTTAACTTTAGCCGAACAAATAAATGAACACAAACGATAAACGAACGAGCTTTTGTGTTCGACTGTTTAAAAGATTGGTTAGTTCGTTTACATTTTTGTTCGTTCATTTAAATGATAAACAAATGTAAACAAAGGAAAACGCGATATAATGCAAATCCAACATTATTAAACACAAATAAACACTATATATAAACACACATATTATATTTTATATATATATATATATATTTATATATAAAATATTTAAACGAATGGATAAGCGAACGTTCACGAACATAAATGAACGGGCGAGAGCTTTGTTCATGTTCGTTCGTTCATTTATTGAACAAACGAACATAAAAGAACTTCCCGCCAAACAATTTCACGAACGGTTCATGAACGTTCTGTTCGTTTACAGCCCTAAGTTCAACACAGAGCTATAGTATGGTGTACCTTCTTTTAATAGACCAGCTAACATTGTTCACATCTGTAACAGAGATGGGATAAACAGCAAATGTCTTAGACCCACTCTTCACGATGTTGGCACCCAACACCTGCAAAAGCAAATAATCTCTGTATATCACACTGTTACATGCTTCATTTGCATTAAGAAACTAAACGAAATGAAGAAAACTAACACTAAATACAAGTCACGTACCTCACATCTTAGTCTAAAAAATGAATCATCTAATGGTGAACATTTTTGGGTATTAATGACCGAAACCGAAGGGAATGTAGATGAAGTACTTGTCCCGCTGTTGGTTCTTCCCAATGACTCACCCCCCTCAGAGTCACCACCACTAGAGTCCCCCCCAGATTTAGAATGCCCTTTGGTAGAACCCAAAACATCAAGCCCATCTTCCAATAAAAAACTCTTTCTCTCAATCTCCTGCCACACATCCTTCTGACTGCTTACCCTTGACCTTTTTCTTCCAGTCGTAGAACCTTTTCCTGTTTTTCTCATTTTCTGGCCTTCATAACTCTCAAGTGGATGATGAATGTAAGTAACCGAATGATTCCTATTCTTTTTACCATCCCAGACTTTAGTTCCTGGAGAATTTAAACCTGTGATGTCACTATTTTCTTCATCTTCACTAGAATAATCGCTGCCGTTTCTAGTTTCTTCCTCATCTTCATCTTCCTCATAAGAAATGCCCAAACGAGGGCGTGATCTATTATCATCCTCTTTGGTGGGGCCATATGTCTCTTTATGTGAGGTCAATGGTTTTGAGTGGTTGACCAGAATGGCTGACCTTGCAGAAGAATTTTGGGGGGTCGGCTTTGTAAAATGGTTTACATTTTCTTTTTTTTTGTAGTTTCTACCTTTAGCCCACATGTTCTCAAAATTCTCAGGAGTCAATGCTTCGGTTTTTCTACGGGAAATGATGTCTAATTTGTCACCCCATTCTCCACCAGAAAGTTGTTTTCTGGTATCGATTGAAAGCAATGGGTCTTTTGAATGAAGAATGGTTGTGACATTGTCTAGGGCAGATTCAGAGTTTTCTTTTTTTAATTGTGTGAGCTCAACACCCTTGACAGAAGGATCTATCAACATAGATGGTTGACTAGACATTTTTGGAGAGCCATTTGACTTTGACTGCGAGTTCACTTGTTCAATGTTAGCTCCTTTATCATTCTTGCTTGATGAAATGGCCACGTTCTCAATCCTCTCATTTATGAACCTAGAGCCAAACATGCAAGAAAATAAAAACCATAATAGGATAAACTTGGGATGGCAAAATGTGCATCTTGGGTGGGTTGAGTAATGCGTCAAAATGGGGTAATTTTTGTATGTGTTGGGTTGAGCTGAAACACTTTTTTGCCCAAAAACTTCATAAATGACAAGTGTATGATAACATAACTTGCATCTATTCAATAACAATCTAACATTTTCAATATAATGAGTTTACACAGTTTGCTTTTCAAAAAATAAAATGAGTCTAAACAGTTTTATGCATTAAGATACACTTCCGACAACTTTCAACCCATTTGTCCCATTTCCTTTTAAGCTATTTTCTATTTTACCAATTAGGGGTCAAACATAACCAGAATTGGCTCATTCATTAGTAAATGTGTCAAAATTGCCATATCTAGGAATTAGGATTAACCAAACAAAATTCAGAAAACTGCTAACCTTGGGTTGGCTAAATTCACAACAGGCCGTATTACCGCACAGGCAAGAACTTCCCTGACTATGTAGCGAAATAAAGAGCACTGCAGATCCTCAGGCCTGAATGTGAAAGAGATGAAACCATCCATAAGATGCTGTAGTACCTACAAAAAATAAAAACATAATATCATAAATACTTTATATATACACACCACATGAAATAAATAAAAAATGGAGTGCAAGAAACCTTGTACTCGGCTCCAGCAGAAAATAAAGCAGGGTGCAACTTATTCTCGGCATAAAGCACAGCTTTAAGTTCTATGTCTCGTTGTGCAATTGTCAGAGCCTGCTGCTTCGTAATCTTCATTTGACATGCACGGAAAAGTTCCAAATGGGTGCAAAGAAGTTTGATGATATCCCTACAATATTTTATAACAAACAAAATATAAGGAACGAAGTTCAGACAAGATTCTTTAAAAAAATCAGTAATCAGTAATTATAATTTGTATCATTGTAACCTTGTCAGAAAGTCAATAAGGTTGATGTTTTTCATGCGGCTAGAGAACTCCCCCAATACTCCATTAATGATAAGCACCAGCTCCTCTGGGCCTTGTTTATCAGGGGTAATTCGGGAATACCAAAGATCAGTTACCCACTCAGAAACTATATGTCTGGTAAATTGATCTATTGCTTCCTCTACAACAGGAGAGTTGACTTTTTTTCTCCAGTCAGACTTTCCTGAGACAAATTTAGGCTCCATAGTGGGTTTCTTTTGAGAAGAAACATTATCTGACGATGGGTTTCTGCTATATGAAGCAGCTTTCCTCCGCATGTCATAGTCCAAAGTTAGATACCGAAGGATAATAATCAAGAGGAGCGCAGCTGGCAAGTTTACCAACACCGAGGCACTTGTCACTGTAATTAATATAATATTAATATGTGTGATTATGACATTAATCAGAAAGATACAAGAATATATATTGAAGATTTAACCAGTTAGTTAAGAATAATTTTTTCCGGCATGATTAATGCCTATCATGATAATGCTCATTTTCTTACCTTCCATAAAAGGTCAATGATACCAAAAGAAACTAAAAGGATTTCTGTTAAGGTTTTATTTACTACATGGAGAATGTGAATTGAGGAAACAAGCATAAAAAAGAAATTAGTTTCTGATAATAAAACTTCAATTTATCATGAATGAATACAAGAGAGAATCTCAATTGATCACACAACTGTACACACATGTATATATGTGTGTGTGTTTTAAGTGTTTGCACTATCAATATAATCTCTGGATTACATCTCGTAACCACAAATTTGATCCTTTCTGAACTACAGTCAAGATAAAATGTGTTTGTGTGTAAAGAGAAAGATAAGAAATTATAGAAAATCTCAATTGATCACACAACTGTATGTGTGTGTGTGTGTTTAAATGTTTGCACTATAAATATAATACCATGATTACATCCCATAACCAAAGATCTGATCCTTTTGAGCTACAGTCGAGATAAAATGTGTTTGTATGCAAAGAGAAAGATAAGGAGTTAATGAAAATATATTCTGGCAATAAATCTGAACTACTACAAACATGCAAACAACAAGAACAAGCTTTATACCTCAAAAAATATGACGCACCACATGCATCCGAAAAAAGAGCCTCAGATAAGGTAATAAATGAAGAACAGAAAATTTGTAATCACATAACTAGTTTAAATCATCAATCGAACTTAAAAGATATAATACTAAATCCTACTCAACTTTATTTCTGGGCTATTATAGGAGGCAAAGATGGAAAAATAGAAGCAACTCAAATATCTGCCTTGTTTCATAACTTTAAAAACAGTATCCAGAAAACATTTTGGATCGAATGTCAGAAAAAACTCTTATCGGGACTCCATTATTCTTCATTAAATTCATGCAATCTGACCTCAAATCTTCGAGTATCGAAGACTGTATAATTACAACAGTTTTCTCAAAGATATGTATGTTTAAAGCTGCTCCTTGAAGGAACTTTTCAGATAGATTAAGACAAAGCCCTAGTCTTGTGTTGAAATGTGCTTCTAGTAAGTATGGAGCAAATGACTGAAATCAGAAGAAAATGTCAATATGGGCAAAAAGTTCCCATACAATATTCTTTCCATCTGACTTCATTAGTGCGTTTATATGAATCTTTAAAGAAATTCATTTTTGTACTTTGATTGGTTCTTACAATATAATTTCTGATTTGTCTTAAATTAAGGCTTCAAATATCATTCAAGTTTCAGAAGTGAACAAATATGCATCACAATAATTCCAGTTTCAGAAGTGACCTAATTCATTGACATATGAAAATCTCTCATGTCTCAACTACAAAATCTTGTACTACATCAAAGAGATAATTTACTACAAATCCTACAACTAACATATGGTATTAATACCGTAATGTAGTGGTAACAAATAGGAGCAAATAGAGCAGATGCACCAAATAGGAGCGCAAATGTAGCGGTCAACTAAAAATTGGAGTTGAAACTCCCCATTCTAGAGAAAATTTATCTCAATTTTTCCTTTTTACAATTATCATTAAATGACAATTCTATAATTGACATATTCTGCGGATTTGATTGGTAAATGTCAAAGGCTGAGAAACCAAGTAAAAGGCTCAGAATCTGAGTATAATATATGGCTACTTGTTACCATATTCTTCACATTTCCTAATGAGACCGAAATCCTTAAGACTTGGTACGAAGTTACAAACTATGAACTCAAAGTTGTAATTGACATTCCTATCCGAATAATAATTTACTTTGTCATCACTAAATTCGTAAAATGATCTGTGCATTTGTCTATCTAGGTTAGGCAAGGACAGATAATGACTAATGAGAATACAGTAAACTGGAGGTAGAAATCAATCTAATATTGTCTGCTAATTGGTTCAAGTATAGAAACTCTAACTGGGAGTAATTTTCCAAAACTCCGCCTCATACTAAATGCAGAGCTTCAAACTAAGCCAATGCAAGCACCAATAGTCGTCTACAGATAACACATATGAACTATTGTAAGATGAACTGCTGCAACTTGAAGATACCAATTAGGAATAAATATATAAACATGTTAAGTATCAATAAACTCAGACAGCTCAAAAAACAACCAAGCTGAATTAAAGAAACAAATAACTTAACTACATTATAAAATTTAAAACTATGTATCTCCTTATGCATGCTGAGGTGATAAAATCTTCTTCCATGTATGAAACACAGTGAGGTGGAACAATGCAAGTTAAAATCCATTGAAAGAAATACCACAGGCATTGAAAAACTGCAAGGTCTTATGGCCCAAAAGGAATCAATGCATACGTTGAATGTGCCAACCCAGTTATCCTATCACTCATGAAGAAAAATTCAACCACACAAATTAGTCAATTACTCACTGCAATCCAATTGATGAAAGAAAAAACAAGGGGGGTAATGAACTAGCGATCCACAATCCAAACAAAATAGTAACCCTAAATGTATGAAGCGGCAAACATATCTAACATTTGAAGAATAAATTAATACATTTGGTAAACAAAAAGCACAATTTCTGAGCAAATTCTAAAAGAGGGAACTTACAAGACATGAGATACGATAATCCAACAACGCACATGGACAGGAAAACAATCCGTTTCTTGGCCTCATCGACAAGGTCACGAGCCGTCACCGTTTGCCTGCCAGTGCTCATTTTTGGGCCCCGATCAATCAAGTTTCACCGCAATAAATTCATTACAATTTACAAAACTGATGAATTCAACAAATTCGCGACTCTGATCTTGCAGTCTAACAGTTTTCTCCGATCAATTCAACAACAGAAACGATCAACGATCACGGAAAAGGCCAACAGCAGTGGTTGCATTATGGATTGGAGAAAGGGATAGAAACACACTTAACAAAATCGAGGGTTTATGCAATCTGATTGATTGAATTAAAGAACTGAAAATTGAAAGAGATGGATTCTGTTTAGGTTATGGGAGTGTGCCGTTATTCACCTTTTCAACCTGGCTTCGAAAACTGGATGAATGTCGCAGTATTTTTAGGTTTTTATATCACATGAGAGTCCATTTTCAAGAAAAAGTTTTTACTTGAATCAGGTGCTTCACGTTTGGAGCAAGGGGTCGGCATAACTTATTCATATTTCAGTCATTTTAAATCCCATATGCAACAAAATAATTTAATTTTTAAAAAAAATGTTGATCACAATCCTTACCGCAGAATAAAAGTAATAAAATATGAATTTAATTTTTAAAAAATTATTATATGTCATGTATAAAAAGTTAAAATATTAATTAAAAGATGATTCAGATAGATATTTTTTAAACATGGAAGGCTGATTACTTCATTATAAAACATGAATTTTGATTGTTATTTTTAGAAATTATAATAATCTCTTTTAAGTTTATCCACAGTCCTAAGGGTTGTAGCTATCATTGATCTTAAAAATACTCTCTATTCTTCCTCTTTTCTCTCTTTCTCTCTCATCTCTCTCCTCTCTCTTCGGCATTCAAAGGCCAAATACATATTGATTTTTTCAATACCGAAGGGAGGGGGTGGTGTACTGGTGTGCCCCTCGGTACCGCTACCCACGTAGGCACATGCCAACTGTTTGCTTTAACCACACCCGACACTCTTGATATATTACGACTCTTGACCCATTTGTTGTTTTTAATATCATATGTCATTTTCTCTATAAAAATAATAGGGTCGATTACTCTTAATTTTAATATATATATATATATATATATATATATATATATATATATGTGTGTGTGTGTGTAGAGAGAGAGGGTTAGGATATGGAGAAAACACTTTAAACATGCAAAACAATGAGAACAATTTATGTCCATTGATTACTTTAATCTCATGGTCTAAGATTGTCCACGCTTTTTGCTTTTGACGTGAGTACAAGGATAATTTAGGAAAAGTAAAAAAAATCGCAACTGTTTTATGTCTCATCGTGTTGCAATTCACAAAACCCTCATTGTTTCACTTTTTTCCTCTGGCCATGGCATCTAAGAAAAACCCTAGTGTGTTCATCTCTCGTTGATTCCAATTGAAATATTTTGTCTCTTGTGGGTTCCAGTTTTTCCTCTGGTGCTTATCTGCCATCACCCTCCTCTAGCAAGCATTGCTTTCTTTTACCCTAATTTTGGTGTCATTCTGTCTAGTTCATTGAGGTTTACGATGAATAGCGAGAAGGATGATTCAAAGATCTCCACTCAACCGTTGGCGGAGGTGAAGGGGGAAACCACTGTCGTATTTTGTAACCATCCCTATCAATTTGTAACCCTAATTCAAGTATGTTTGAGAATGAAACATGATACAAAGCCGTTGATTGTAATTATTTGAAATTAATATGGCTTTCTCCCTCAATGTTGTGAGTGTCGTGATGTGTTGATAGAGAATAAAACGATGTGCTATTACTCAATTGGTAATTGGTAGGTAATGTTTTTTTCTTTAATGGAAGAAATGAGGAGCAATTACTGTTTATTTTTCTAAATTCCGATGGTTCTATGTTTATCATGTTAGACTCACAGATTGTTCCATTGGAGTGGTATATGTGATAACAATTTGAGTTTGATGGATTTGTTAATGTTTACAAGCTTCTTTCATGCTAACTATGGTGGTGTTTATTGTTAATGTCTACATATGTTTGTTTCATTCTAGTTAAAATTATCAAAAGATTGATCATCTAAATCATCTTGTTGGTGTGCATTGCAACTCTAAGTTTATTAAGGGGATAGTGAGGCTCATGTTGCTACACATTTTTAATAGAATTTTGAATAATTATGTGAACTTGTGTGTTCAAATCAATCCTTTTTCAATCTAATCAAAATTAGAACGTGGTTTTATGTTGCTACATACTTTGTGGACATACATTATGAGGAATTATGTGAATTTAAGCAAATTTTTATGGTTGTGGTAGTTGCTTGTGGTTTCAATTTCCACTCAAAGGATCAATATTATTTTTTGATAAGTTCATGTGACTCATCATTCCTCTTTGTCAAATCTCATCACAAAACATAAGGTTTGGAAATTTTTAAATGATTGGAATGTTTTTTTGGGATTTATATTTCATTAACTTATGCACAGTTTTATAGTGTTTTTATAACTAAAATCTAGCTATTTGAGTGTTTTTACATCACATGAAACTGAAAATTTTCAACTAGTGCATTACTTTTAATGTATGCATCTATTTTTTTGTATTAGATGCACATGAAAATCTTCATAAACATATTTCAAAAGGTTTATTTAAGTAGGTGCATTAGTTCCGGATGAATGTAGTTACGACAAATTACTTTTAGATGTATGCAATACTTCTGAAGGTCTGCGTAATATATGCATCACTTTGATATGATGCATATATTTTAAAGTACATTAAATCCAGAATCATGAAAAACCATGCATCACGAATGTATTAACTTGGAAAAATTATCAAGTTCTTTATCTTTTGGTTCTAATCCTTCTTCGTCTACTTTTTTTCATTTTTTGACCTTTAGAGCAGTGTTTGTCTACATTATGGTTTGTAATTTAAGCAAATGAATTAGTTTTGAATCAGTTCATGTGCATTGATGCATTGCTTTTGGATGTATGTATTATATGCATGAATTTTTGGTGTATGCATACATATGCATTAGTTTTAATATGATTCATGTATTTATATCTTTATTAAATCCAGAATCAACAAGCATCTATTTCAAAGTGCATTAAGTCCAGAATCATGAAGAACCAGTTATTTATAGATTCATTTGATACTTAAAGGACCAGGTATGTACCAATTTTGGAAAATCATTATGCATATATTGAATGTAATATTGTATGTATTTGTATACCGACTTTTTCTCCTTTGATTCTATTCATTTTTCTTCTACTTCTACTCCTACGTTTGTATTTTCATGACCGGTAGATGTATTTGTTCGTCTTCAGTGATGATCTGTATGCATCAATGCATACTAATTTTTTTCAAACAAGTAGACGAACACTAATTTGTAATTAAAGAAAATAATATTATGAATCTAATGGTGTAATTTATTCGATTTAAAAGTTTATATTTTGTAAATAATTTTGATTTTAATATTGAGGCTGTGAAATTGATTTGTTGTAGACAGTTATATATGAACGGAACGTGTGAACATCCTGGAAAGAAAAATGTTAAATTCCAAATTTACCCATGTTCTCACTGGTGTGTACTTTAGAAGCGTTCTCCCTGAACATCACCCTATGATAACAGTTTTTACTGCGACTACCGTGAAAACTAATTTTGACCCTTGATTAAAATAAATAAATCAATGGCTAATAAAAATGACGGCTCATTAATGGCTTATTAATGATACATTAATGAGGAGTATTTCAAGAAAATAAGGTTCGATCTTTAATGACAACTCACCTAGATGCAATTCACGATTGGAAAATTATATAAAAGACCAAAATACCTCTATTAATAAGCATTAATGACGGTTACAAATAGTACTCGCGGTACTCACAATAAAAACAGTTCTTAAATGATCTTTTCACTATATATATACATACTAGCACAGTACCCGCGCAAAGCGGCGGCTAGAAATAATTCATACTCGATAACATGTCAGTTTTTAATAACGTAAGACTACTATATCACACATTATAATGACATCGAACAATTTTCGTTTGCATTGTATCTATTTTCTTTCTCATGTTTTCATTTCTTTTATTTCTCTTTTCTTTATAACTCTTTTATTAATTATAAAAAACAATAAAATGAGAAACAAAAAGAATATTAAATATATTATAAATTAAACATTTTGTTTTGATTACACAAGTTATTTAAAAAATCTGGAAATATCTATAAATTTATGTTACATGTTATTCAGTTTATAAGTTCTAGCTATACGTATTTTCTAATACTTAAATTAAAATATATGTTATATAATAAAATATCTAAACTATTATTTTTATGAAGATCCGTTTTATTTAATTTTTAATTTGTATTTAATATCATATAGGTTGAAAATTAATTAACATTCACTTGATTTTTTAAACATTATTTATTTTGGAAGGTTTAGTTATAAAAATAGTATTTAAGAATCTCATTAACTATATATAATAGTTTTTTTATAGAGTTAAATAAAAGGTAAATTAATAATTTTAAATTACATAAAATTAAGAGATTTCAATGACTTAAATGATTTATAATATAGTATAGATATATAGTTGGAAATAGGATATAATGTGAACGACGCAAATCGTTCACAAATTGCGAACCAAGCAAAAAGTCAACAAATCTGTACTATTATATATTTATTTTATTATTATTATTATTATTATTATTATTATTATTAATTCGCGCTTGATGGACTAGTTTTAAAAAAATTTCATGTTTTTTAGATAAGATGTAATGATTTAAAGTTAGATGCAGTGATTTTATAGAGTAGATTCAGTGTTCCTAGCGTTTCTATTGAATCCTCACCCTATATTGTTAATATTTTTTATATTTCATTGTTTAAAAGGAAAAGGGGAAAAAGGATTATCCGATCAACAAGATCGAAGACAAGAAGATGAATGATATTTTAAAAAGCACCTGTTAATAAAAACATAAAGCGGTGATTATTTGAAGACTTTAACGATGTCCGGGTCGTGAAAGAAAGACCTGATTTGATGTTACATAAGAAACTAAGAAAGGGATGGAGGATATCAATCATATTGAATAGAAAATGAGATAGATTCTTAGACTGTGTTTAGGAGGAGAAAAATTTTCTGTTTTTTGTAAAAAATTGTGGAGTTTTTATTTTTAAAAAATTATAAAATGTGTTTAGATGAAGGGGTGGAGTTTTTTTTGTCAGAAAAAATGAAAAACATGTTTGGTTGAAGTGTTTTTTTGAAAAAGTACGAGAATTTGAAAAATTGAGGAGTTTGTGAAAATGTGAAAAAATGATAGAGTTTTTTGTTTTTTAAAAAAATATGCAAGTGAACATGTTTCTAATTTTCAGTTTTCTTAAAAAAAATCTGAAAAAATAGAGGATTTTTCTAAAAGTGAACGCAACATTAGTTACGAAAGTCTTTTTCTCTCTCAATCAAAATATAGTCAAATCACTCTCCAATCCTACTACAAACAAAATTCAATATTCTGGACACCCCCCCCCCCCCCCCCCCCGGGCAACCCTTCCTCCCTTTCGAGTTTTCAACTTCTCTAGCCAATGTCGAGGATTTGGTAAAAAAAAAACTAACGTTGTGTTCCCGAGACACGGCAAGGAAAGAAAAGAAAATTAACGAGAGAAAAGAAAGTATAATGATTTTGAATTTTCTTGTTCCCGAGTTAGAAAGAAATGAAATGAAATTAGAGAGAAAAGACATAAATTTGTGTTCCCGAATTAAGCGTAATTAAGCCACTTACGAAAAATCATAAAGATTTTTTTCTTTTCCTTCCAAATCCTCCCACTTTTAAGAGGAAGGTTTAGGAGAGAAAGTTAACCAAACTTTCCTTCCAAATCTTCTCCCCATAAAATATTTCTGAAACACAAATTTTTTTTTCCTTCTAATTACTTCTTTTCTCCCCAAAACACAGTGTAAAGATAGTTTGAGAAAAGTCTGTTCATTTTAAGATAGCATATCACGTTTTGCCAGTACTTTAGAAAATATGTAGACCGGATCAAGGATTAGTGTATTCTTTGGGTGAAATTGCAATCTTGGTCTACTAGCGGGATCAAACATGTGAGAATAAAAACAATTGGGCATTGGCGATCGAGAAATTTCAAATCAAGCTAGCAAATTCGAGGTCAAAATCGATCTTATTTGGTGGGAGATTGACTTTGTTGAAATCGATCCTTTGTAGTATTTCTTTATACTTTTTCTCCTTGTATCATTTTTGCTTTATGGAGCTGATGGGGGGTTAAGGAATGGCTTAGGAATGCCGATTACGAAAAGAATTCAATTTGGCAAACGGCAGTTTGTATACATGATTTGGAGTCAAAGAGATCAATTGTTTTTGCTCAATGAAGAAAGAAAGCAAATGAGAAGCTGATCGAGATGCAACTACAAAAAATCGAATGGATAAGCAGCATACATAAAGAAGGATCAAATGATCAAGTGTTTTAAAAAAAAATCAAGGATGGGAAATATTTAGGTCATGAAGTTGTTTATAACCCTTGTATATTATATATATATATATATATATATATATATATATATATATATATATATATATATATATATATAAGAGAAATGATTCATGCAACTAACCGTAAAAGTTAGGTCATTAAGTTACCAATGCTTATAAAAACGTCTCACACCCGTACTTAGCACGAAACAAGACACATGTTACAAAACTCTTCCAATAAAATTATTAACCAGTTTAAGCTCAAAAATCAACACGGACCAAAAAGTTTGGACACTTTTGATATCAACGCATAAGGGCGCATGGAGATCATAATCTAATTTTCCTATCCAGAGAGGAGGTGTAACCTTAATCTTGAAATTCACCTTTTTAACCATTTGATTTCTTCGCTTACACAAACACAAACAACACTGGTTCATTAAACTTTTCAGGTTTGCATGCAAAACCAATATATAGTTGGTAATACGTGTGTGTGGGTCAATAGTCCATAATCCTGCTGACCCATGACCCATCATCTAAATCGGTAATCCTCTGAACCCTGTTTCAAGTTTTCAGCAAATTACCTTTTTAACCCTTTAACAATAAATCTATAACATCATCCTAACAATTCTAAAGCTCATCTTTTGCTACATGCTGTTCATCATGTGCCTGCTCTTTTAAATGTTTGTTGATCAGTATCGCCAAGTCCTTTGAGCTAGACTTTGTAGGCAGCTTGATCTGCACAAATTAGCAGCACGCAAGCAAATGAGTTAGCCCAAAAAACAAGATTTGAGACCAAAAATCATGTCATGAAGAATGACTCACTGGGTTCGACTTGTTGCTTGCTGGGTAGAACAAAAGTGTTGGGTAGTCTTCTACCTGCAAAAACAGTAACAAACAATGAGTTAGGAACATGTTTGGTGCCCATTTGATGAATTTATGTTCTTTGATTTGAAGATCTGATATATAGGCAGCGAAATGAGCGAGTTAAGTTATGTTCACAGATCAACAAGATCTGTTTTGGTAATTATACCTTTTGTTTGATGTAAGCCTATGGTAATTACAAACTGTTAAATTGTAGTGTAATCAAACTACATAGCAACCTACTTTTGGTCCGTTTGGTAATGCCTTTTCTCAATCTCAATTGGTGATTTCGAACATGTATAGTTTTTGTTATAATAAATATATTACTTTTTCTGATCCAATTTGGTAAACTATAAAATATAATATTATTCTTCAATTAGCAAATCAGAGCGCAAAAAAGTATAATTACAAAGACGGACTGCTGTGCAAGTGTGCAAAGCAAAGCAGGTTGCTATTTAGTAACATTACAATATAATTTAACCGGTTCAGAAGATTGTACACTTGTAATTACCAAAACAGCACATATTTAAAGTATAATTAATTAATTATTCAATTCGACCAGTGAGACAGGGTGTCTATTAATTTATAACATTGGCCCATACAAAAATTATATTCTTAAGAGTATTAAGCTAATTTATTTTAAAAAAGCAATTAGGAGGTCGTATACATATAAATAAAATTTGGACAACATTGGACCTGTTTCCTTCCAAACAGACCCGTTAAAGATAGAATATAGTCCATATGACCCATTTATAGCAAGTTTTAGAAGACTGACCTCCAATTTTGGGTGCTCATTTACAGAAGCATCCATCTTTGCAAAAACCAAAGTTTCCAACCCCTTAAAGTGTTTTGCCAGCTTCTCCACTTGTTTACTTGTACTTTCACAGTTCAAACACCATGGTGTGTGTATCTATAATATGATCAAATATGATGTTAAACAATGTAATCAAAGAAGGGAACATAAACAAGATGTGCGTTGTTTTGATAATTTGTATACATGCAAAATGATACTTAAAACTACGTAAAAATGAAACAAACCTCTAGAATGATGTTCTTGGAGCTGCTTAGAACTAGGTCATCGAACGTCTTTCCAACAATGGTTAGAATGTCTTTATCTTTCTGCGATTTCAGAATCATGATAGTGATTATTTATAACATGAGAAAGTTGATTAAGATAGTAAAACGTCAAGCTAAAAAGAGATTTCAGCCCGTTTAAGAATCAATATGGGTTATGTTTTAGGGCAAATGCACCTAATAGTAACCAAGTTTCAACATTGTTATTCTAAAGTCACTCGACACTTCTTTTCAAGTGCAAAAACCACTCAAGTTTCAATATTCTTCCATTCTTGCGATTTTCTTTTATTTAAATCGGTTAAAACCAAATGATCTAAACAAAATATTTATGAAACTTGGTCACTATTTAGTGACTCTTTTGAAAAAAAAGTTAGCCTAAAGTAACGGGTGACTTTGAAAGAAAATCCAAATAGTAACCAAGTTTTATAATTGTTCTATTTAAGCCATGCTCTAATGCAGCTCTAACGAGTTATGAAAATTTTTCACAACAATTTGTTCCGACTAGAATGGTTTTTGCACTTGAAAAGTTTCAGTCACTTTAGTAGAACAATATTGATTATTTCGATACAACTTGATATTTTTCTCCTTGTATTTTATTGCAAACAAGTCAAATAAAAAGAAAAAGTTACACCCTCCTAAAAAACTTTAGTGAAAAAAAATCGGATCATTTTCAAATAATCTATATAATATATGTTTCTGCAACCATATTTAATATATTAATTTTTATATTTTTTTGAATGATTATTTAATATATTAAATATATATGAAATTCAAAAAAGGTGCAGATGGGTGAACCCAATTTGACCCGAGCCATAGTGATCCGCCCTAAAATGAAACCCATTTGATCCAAATCCCTTTTGACCCATTACCCAAGCCATACGAACAGCCTGTTTGGCCACCTAAAACCAAGATACAAGAATCTCACATTATCTGGTATTGCTTGGGACTTGTAGAACGGAGGCCAGATACCCTTTAGAAGCCCAGAACTGAACTCCTAAAGAAAGAAATTAGATTTAAAAAAAACCCTATAGTCAGATTCACATGCATAAAAGTAACATTAAATGATCAAAGTGATCGAATTGGTACTTCTATTCTTGCCGCTGTTGGATCCGACTCCAATAAATACTTGGCACCAGTTGTGTAATCAAAAGCAGTTACCTATCAAACAAGAACATCATAAGTAATCATTGAACCAAGTTAGAGAAGAAATATTGTTATTTGACTTTGGAAAGAGGTGGCAACTGCGACCCATTTATTATCTTTTGCCTCTAATCTGGTAAAATAAAAAAGATTCTCATAAGGAAACAAGTTAAATGGGTTGAAAAGGTCAAAAAATAGTACAAAACCTCCTAGAATCATATTTGACACACTGATTATCTATAAGAATTCAGAATTTCGAATAAAAGGTATTTCAGCTCAATCGAACCCAGATTGACCCATAGCAAAATAGCCCGTTTTGATATGAACCCGTCTTGAGCGTTATCCAACCCAATGGACCTGCCCATTTTGCCACCTCTAGTGTTGAACATTTTGATATAAGAAACTAACAAGAGTGTCTTCTGAATCTTCAAGCCCAAATAAAGTTAAGAAAGGCTTTGCAAGATTGTCTTCTTTGATGTCCACAAATACAAACATTATCTGCATCAACAAAATGTAATTGAGATATGTGATCATAAAAATGAGGTTTAAGATTAGTCTAGTTTAATAATTTGATGTTGTCAACCTTTGATTTGAACTTCTTGGCAGCATCCTGAAATGGCTCTAGTAATTTCTTGAAATTATCCGCTTCTGCAAAGACATAAACCTGGAACAAATATAGAGATTATTGGGTATACTTGAAAATGCCAAACTAGCGCCCACATGGATAAATTTTTTATCAAACATTGAATTGTGTTTTAAGCACAGGATAATGGTGGTGTTTGGATGTGTGTTGTAAACGTGTAATCTGATTTTTACAACTTCAAGTCAAATAAGAAGTTCGTAGTGTTTGGGTAACATTCTTCTGCTTATGATTATCTTATTATTTCAGGGTCAGATAAACAGTTTAATACTAGCCCCAGGAAAATTGATTATTTAATGGTCCACTAGATATATAATTTATCTATTACTTCCTTATATAATTAGAGACTACCAAACACTAAACACCATCATGTGATAACTACAAATCTAAGCAGCAAAAGCACACATCCAAACACTATCTCTTGCATCCCATATTACAGCTAAATATAAGAGTTTTAGGATTTAACAATGTAAAAAGGACACATCATGAACTTATAACTGATGCTTGAAATGACGGGAACCTGAAGTTTATCACTGGAGTAAACTTTGACAGAATTGACTTCCGTCAGAAAAGTGACCAAGGGGAACTTGTTATCCTTCAAAAACTGCAAAATCTTGTCCTTCTCAAAAGCATCTTCTGCAAAAACCAAAGCAAATAACATTATTAACCAGATAATTAGCTAAACTATGGTAGAATACGCAAATATGGGTTTTCTTTCAAGTTATCTAGTCCACTTAAACATGAAAACTAAAAGAAACATACATCATTAGAAAATAAAATTTTCCATCAACCATGACACTTGTATGCAATTCAAGTATATCAAATGAATGAGTTTACATGAGGAGGTAATTTCGACCCATTACTTATAAATGGTTGGTTTGGATTGTGTTTTATCTCGAACAGGTAACATGAGTTAACAACAACAATAAAGTACCCAATCCCACCTGGGCGGGTTGTAGATAGTCATACCTCTACCTAGGGTAGAGAGAGTGAGAGACTGCTTCCTAATAGACCTCTTACTTATATCGTAAAACTCAAAAGCTGGGAGTTATCAGAAAAAGGCATGGGTCACATGAGTCACATAAAAAATTTAGTTAAAAGGGGTACAGATTGAAGGGCTGAACTGGTTAAAAGCCAGCCAAAGTCGGTTTATAATGCAAACAACAATCTGAAATTGTTTTTATTCAAAACTTAAAAGTTTAGATTATTACGTACTAATATTGTTTTCTAACTATATTTAACACAATAACTTGCATTCAAAAAAACCAACACCACAAAAATTATTTATAAATCTTTTTAAGAAGTGGACAAAAAAGTTTTGAGGATCAACCCAGCTCATATAAAAAAATGACCCATTTCAACTGAACCCAATTTTGACCCATTACCCAACCGACCAGGCCCAACCTGACCATCTTTTGCCACCTCTAGATTATACACTATTAAAATCATCAACTTACCATATGAAGTGTATCTTTCAGGCTCACTTTTAACAATACCAAAAAACGGGTAACTAGACTTAACATCTGGGAATAGAATTTTGGCAATTTGGGGGTTGCATGCCTCAACAAATTGAATCTCGTTGTCGGTAGTTGCTGCCTCTAAGAATTCGTCATAATCAGGTCCCTAGAAAAAATTAGGCATGGAAAAGGAATAAATGGCAAGACATGAGTGATTAGAAAATCGACATCACAATCAAGATTACACAAGAACATGTTTAAAGCTCAGATTTCTCATACTATAAACCATCATGTGGACTAATTAAAAAACACCCTTTGCTGTTCTTGATATGAAAACCATAACATTTAGATAAATATTTGTTAACTAAGTAAAAATGTTAGGCACCAAAAGTCCAATTATAGATCTTTTTATAGGAAATAGATCACATTGTTCTCCATAAGCACCAAAACTTGCTTATCCAACTACAATACTACTCCAATCTACCACCATCTATACTCTATAGTTACCTTTCAGGATCCTACCAATTTCTTTGCAAATAAACAGTTATCTCATTATTTAAGAAACAATAAGACAGAAATGCATACCTCGAATTTATCAAATAAACCAACTGCAAACATAGTATGTTTGTTAAGGAAATTATTTGCTTCATCAAGAGAGTTGATTCTGATGATGGGCGTACCCGTCTTCTTCCTCACCCATATCACAATTTCTTCCCTAATTCACAATCCCAAACAACAATAATATTAACGAGCTTTTTACATGCGATATGCTTCCTGGATACTTGTCACATTGGACATGACTGACCAAAGGGGGTTAAGTGCTTGGATGTGTGTTTTGAAAATGACTTATGGCACTTACCCTCTTCTCAACTTTTGACTATTTTGACTCTAAGAATCAGAAAAACATAATCATAGTCATTTCTACTCAAATCTACTAGTTAGGACTAATCATAATCACTTTTACTTATTATAACATTAGGTAACATGTTGATTGTTTGGTGCGATCAGGTTATTTGAGGGTGTATCAGAAAAATACCACAAATTAAAAATATTCCAAGAACTAGTTTTGTGGTCACCAGTATCTAACCGCCCATTTTGTTACATGTATAGTCGAATTATCATGAGAGAAATAGGTTAGCCTAACACCAAGACTTGGTGTGAATACTACAAGATTATTTACAGAAAACAAGTGCAAACACCCATATTAAGTCAGTATCTACTGACTGTACCTTAAAAACATAAATGTTGTACATTATTCAATATCATATAAGCACTTTCAAAACCACATCCAAATACCCCCTATAATCATAAGAAAAAACCGAACAAAAAAAGAAATCTTACGATGAAAATCCACCAGTATAAGGTTGAGAACTGCCATTGACAAACAGCAGCAAAGTTGGATACCCTTTAATCCCAAGATTCGAAGCTACTTTTGGATACCTCTCAGCATCAATTTTCGCCATTAAAATTGGAATCTTTAATTCATTCAAAGAACTGGCAACCTCTGCAAACCTAGGCATGAGCTCAGCGCTTCTAACGCACCATGGTGCATAACCCAGAACCAAAGCATACTCATTATCATCAATTGCTTTTTGGGTATTATCATTGTTAAGTTCAAGAACGACTCTTTGAGCCTTGCTTAGCACCTCTGCCTCAGATGATGGTTTATGTGATGATTGTTCATCTTCTTCTTCGTCTAATGCTATAAGATCCTCAATGTCATCAGAATCTTCACCTGATGATAAATTAATCAGGAAATTGAATGAAAGCAGAAGAATTATAGTGAGATAAACCAATTTTGAAGTGGGTTTTGGTTTTAACATTGTGAAGTTTTGTGGGTTTGGATCTGTTTGATCTATACAGCTGGGTCGATTAAGAATCGAGATTTATGTATTGAGGTTTAGTAAGGGTTCTTCAAGAATCAAGATCTCTGTGTGATATTGAAACTAAAGTGTAATATTAAAAATGAAAATGGAAAGAAGTGGGGAAGAAACTTGTATCTTCCCGTGCGACGTGCAGTGACTAACGGGATTCAGGTTTGTATTGTCCACTTTATTATGATTAAAGTATTTTAATCAAAGTATTTTAGAAGAAATTTGTTATTCTGTTTTGACTTTTTAATAGCATAATTCGATCATTCACCAGCATGTACAGAATTACCAACAGCCGGAGTTTGAGAATAGTTGATGTACAAACAAGGCTGTTTTTGTAATTTACATTGTAACAAGTTTTTATGTGGATTTATTAAAAATAAAATTAGATGTATATAGAAGTGACTATAAAATTGTTTAAAT
The DNA here is from genome assembly GCA_038502395.1 of Dittrichia graveolens. NCBI lineage: Eukaryota > Viridiplantae > Streptophyta > Magnoliopsida > Asterales > Asteraceae > Dittrichia > Dittrichia graveolens. The sequence continues at coordinate 3,205,257 of JARJIL010000004.1, read as the reverse complement.
ATGGTGTAAATTGCAATTTTTAACGCGTTGAATGAGTACATGAGAGAGAACGAAGGAGAGAAGAAGAGTGGTCATTGGCGGAACCTTTAAGGGGTGGGAGGAGGCCGCGGTCTCCCTCAAAAGTCAGAGTCAATATCCTTTATATTTCAATATATAAAAAATTACATGTATTCATGATCGTTCTAAAAAAATTAGAAAAAAAAACCCTAACAAAAACAATGTCTCGTATTACAATCTTATTAACACAAAAAAAAAGAAAAATTAAAAAAACCATTCAGCGATTCAACTGACAAACCCTAGAACAAATTGACATATCCCAATTTGCATACATACCGTACTCCCATTTATAAATTATGAAATGGGCTAAGCCTTTGAATCAACAACAGACTACTCCTTAGCCGTTTTCCCTTTCCTTCGCGACAACAACAAGCTACACTTACCCTCTCTTCTTTACGGACTCCACAACCTTCACCTCGACCACCGCCAGAGAACACCTCACCTTCCCCTTCACAAATGCCGGCTGACCGACCGACCACCACCCATTCAACTTTTTTATTTTCTTCTTTAATATATATACTTGAATGTAACATATATAAATATATTATGTATGTATACACACTAATAAATCTTATAACTTATATGGTTATAAAATAACTTATATTAGAATGGTCCCCCCTCCCAACCAAAACAAATGTTCAAATTCCGCCACTGAGAGTGGTGTTAAAGCAGTTATGAAGCACAAGTGGTAGAGAAATGTGTAAGAGAGATAGAGAGAGGAGGGGAAGAAGTTAGAAAGAGAAATGAGAAGGGGTGTACTCTTATCACCCTATTATGATACATTAGTTTTTTCCATCACAACTATTTAGCACATTACCGTCACACTTGATCCTTACTCCATTGCACTGTCACACTATCTTATTTTTGTATACACATAAAAAGGTAAAGTAAAGGTTTGCAGCATGAGGCACCCCATGTCAGGTATCACCTCGGCACCTCCGCCGACATCACACCATGATGCAATGCAAGAAGGGGCACCAAGTCGATTATCGCTCCATCCTTACGAAGTTTGAGCTCATTGGTTGAAGTATCTCAATCTGAAATGAAACTCACGGGTCATTTTTCGACATGAAGAGTAGTAATACGACATTGAGCGGCCTTTTTTAAGGCAACAGTGAATAGCCTATAATGGTTAATTGTGACCGTTTAAGGTATAGTTACTCTTTGGTTGGCTATATAAGTCGAGTTCTATGCATTTGTTGCATAAGGAAATTGATACCTACCGAGTTACATACAAGTAAAGACAAACGCCAAATACCACATACTACTAGTCTACTACCACCTCTCCTAAGCAATACACACTAAATTCAGAGAACTTTCCGGCAAGTTTTAGTGATCTTCGGTATACCCCTTGTTCCAACTGTTGTATCCTAAGAACAAACTTGTAATTTGTTTAAAGGAATCATGTCAAATAGGCTAAGTCACTGCTACGTTTCATCTTCATTTTGTTTACATTGTTGCTAGTGTTTGTGATTATCTATAGTAGTTTACTATTGTAACATCAATATCATATATTTGAAAATATGAATTATGTATCTTGGTCAATTTAACATATATACAGGTGATAGATACACTTAAAATACATTTTATTACCACATCAACCAAACATTTATACAACTTTTTAACAAACAAAAAATAATGTCTTGACTATAAGCATGCAAAAATAACACTATGTAATCCATTTTCAAAAAGAAAAGTACACATATTTCATCAAAACTCACCCCATTTTTACAAATAACTTTTTGAAATGAGAATTCATTTGTAGGTGCAAGAACTCTTTCTGAATTTGATTGGTTTCATTATATTCGATGGCAATGTCATGTTGCAAGAAATTTGCCTCTTGTGCTTTGTGGTCACTAGTTTACCAACAACTTCCCCTTTTGATCGGATCTCAAACTCTAACCTCAATGGGATTTCAAAAACTCCAGCATCTGAAACCACTAGGCTCGAGCCGGCACCATACAAGGGCACCTTTGTTGCTTCCAAGTTCACAATGGCCGTCCTTCGACTCTTTCTTTGTTGATAATACTTCTTCAACTGAGGTCACAATGACAGAATTAGTAATACTAGACAAGTTCGGCTTAAACGTATCAAATTGACTTCTGCTTTATCTCAAATGGGTCAAATCAAAAGATTTAACTAAAAAAGAAAACATGCCAAATGGGATAAACACTCAAGCATGCCAAAAGTCATCCGAAGTTCATTTTTAAACACAGACCCGCCTAACTCGTTTTTACTCAAATATCATATTAATATTGGAATACTAATGTTTTTGTAAATTGTAATCATAACTAACAAATTAGTTATTTAGGTTATCTTAAAATGAAACAAAGAAAATTTTGGAGTTCAACCCAACCTGACTCTGTACTTCAACAAATTTGACCATACTAAAGTGACCTGTTTGGACCCTTTACCCTATCCGCCAATATTTCCATCCGTAAAGATTTGTACCCGAACCAGTGGTTTAGTGTATTTGTCTGATATATAGCAGGTATATATTAGTCCTAACCTGACCAGTTGCCACCACAATCTCGGAATATACTAGGTTTACTGGAGTGGAGCTAACATGGATCCCAAAGAACGTGGCCGGGTTATGAACACCAATCCGCAATGAACCATTGACAGTCAGCATCTTGGTTATGACCCCGGACTCATCTGAACCCTCCCCAATGTAGAGGCTATTCACAGCCAAACTCTGCAACAAGTACATATCATTCATCACTAGTTATGAATCAAATTGAAACCATATTCAAGATTCCAAGATTTTCAAGTAGGAGATAGTGTTTGGGATGTGTTTGAGGTTGGGATAGGTGTTCTGCAAATGTTGATTATTCAAGGATTTACATGACCCTAAATAATAAGATAATACTATATCCAAACACTCAGATTGATTATCTGCAACTTGAAAACACAGTAATTAGATAATCAATGTTGAAAGTCGGTGCTGAATTAATGACATGGATTGAGATAAAAAGGAAATTGAAGTGAAATTAAACAAACCTTAACAGTGATCTCAGCTTTATAAGGTCTGGCAGCACCCCAAATAATCAAGCATAAAACAGTAAACAAGACGATAAAACTCAAAAGAGCCATTAAAGCCTGTAATCTTCTAGTAAACCTCTTTTCATCATCATATTCATCATACTTTCCTTCTTCCACTATCACATTACACTCCGGCCACCCCTTATCATTCCTTTTCCGGTGAACTTTCCGGCCAGAGTGTGATCGAAAAATCCCAGAAAACCGACTCGATGATGAGTTCCGGGAGTGGCGACCCACAGAAGGGTGTGAAGGGGACTCCATTGGGCTCCTGAAATTAGGTGTAGCTTGTATTGATGATGATTTATCACCATCTTGAGAGTCCCTTGATGGGCTCTGCACGAAGTACACCGGCCGTTTTGGTGATCGTGATGGTGATGATGGAGCTAAACTGGTGATATCAGACTCTGATTTTGTGTGCAGCATGTTTATAATTCTTGAAAAAAAAACAGTTCTTTTGGGCTCAAGAAAATGAACTACAAGATAAAGTTTAAGCTTTTCTCCATGAAATGACAAAAACTTTGCAGGGTATATGGGAATTGAAGATCTTGAAAAACCCACAAATTATATATGATACACACACAAATTCCTTTTTTGAAAGTGTAAATGTGTACTAGCACTAAGAACTTCAAGAAACCAGACTTTTTTTTGCTCTCCTTTTGTTAATTTCTACAGATTAAATTAAATTTTGAGCAAAGATTATTAAAGCAAGAAGAGGAACAGAGACTTATCTAGGAGTTTTGCAGACATAAAACACACAGTTTGTGTGTGTTTTATCTTCTTTTCTATGGAGCTCTGTATAATGGAGTGGTAGTATGTGTTTGCAAGTGAAATGGTGAAGTCAAATATGAATGGGTAGGACCAACAAATGAGCTGTGAGTAGGGGTTAAAGAGAGAGGGCAGAGCTCATCATCACCAAACAAATAATTACCGAACCTAAACCCGAGGCTGATCCCATGCCTACAAGGATTCTTGCCTCCAAAAAACCATCAAACAGTGTCGGCAGCCTGCCTTATACCAATGATATTTATGGTAGAATGTATCGGCCTAATGCATTTTTTTAACCATTTTTTTAACAAACATGATCAATGTGACGTACGGATTATTATTCAAGTTTTGCGTTATCAATTAGACAATTATCATATCTAGAATCATCAATGATACCCTCCCCTCATTATTAATCGAGTTGGTAGGTGGTTTTAATGGAGGTTATTAGTTCTTTATATCGATTTAAAATTTTAAGTTCAAATTAAAAAAAAGCAATCAAACTAGAGTTGTGCGTGGTTTGGTTTGAACCCGAAATCTCGATCAAACCAGTATGTTTAGTTTGATAATTTCTTAACCAAACCGGCTAATACGTTATGTCAAACAAAACAGATGAAAGCCAGTTAGATCAAACAGATTTGTGATTTGTTTTTATTATAATACTATTAAAGTTAAAAGTACTACAACATAAATCAAGTCAGCCAAGGCTTCTAGCCTAGTAATATTTGAGTAGTTTAGGTTTGGTGTTGCTCATAACCTAAGTTCACGAATTCAAATCCCGTTGTAGACATTTTGAAGTATAAAAGGAGTCATTCAAAAAAACATAAATCAAGTCAAATAGAAATAAGAATTTAATAAGTGAAGAACGGAGAGCCGGAACTCGGAAGTAATTAGAATTAGAAAAGGGCTTTTTGATCATAAATTTAATCCTCATATCATACGATAACAAATATAAATTCGAAAGGTAATGATAAACAATGTTTTTAAATTTTAGAGGGAATTTCATATATATCCTTATAAACTTATTTAATTAAGTATATATCTTTATAAATCAATATTACTTTCATATCCTCCTAAAACCTATAAACTCTCAAATATGTCCTTCTCCTTAAATTGATAGTAATTAAATTATTTAAAAATTAAACACCATATTTTCTATTTTACTTTACAACTAAAATACCATAAATACCCTTCTTTCATACAATAAAAAAATAAACATCAAACCCCTCTTGGCCCCTACCCCTCCCCCGGCGACTTCATTTTCCGGTGACCCAATTTGTTCCGATGACTCCATTTTCTCCGGCAAAACATGCAGGAAACAAAGCAATCAAGATTGCTAAAGAAGCTAAAGAATCTTCAGAATCTTAGACTTTGTGAGCTAAAGATAAAATCTCTTGTAACAACCTCAAAATGGGCCTAGTCGTGTTCGAATCTGGTACGTCTAGAATTTCTAATAAATATTGAATAAAAGGAATTAAATACAAATAATTGATTAAATAAGAAAATAAAGGAAAATAATAAAGAAATGATAATATTAAAAATATTATTGAAAATAGACAATAATAATGAATTATTAAATGGTTTAGAACGAGGTTTCCAAAAATATCCCCGTTAGTTAAAACAGGTACTCATGCGTTAAGTTGTAAGTTGAAAAGGGAAACAAGATACCCACTTGTGGATATGCATAACCCACAAGTGGGCATCACACGTGTACATCTCCCTTGCAAAACACAGACTTTGTGTTTATTCACTTTGACTTGTGTTCTTGTGCTCTTGTTTGGCTTTGAAGGGAGATTCAAGAAGATTCAAGCAATCTGATTTCTGTTGCTGTCAATTTGAGTGTTGAATCAAGTTTAATCTGCTGCAATCAATTCCTACCCATCTCCAATCTCCAAGTAAGTTCCAAGTCTTGTTCTTCATTTTCAAGTTTAGGTTCCAAATTGGGTTTCATTGATTTTGATCCCAATCTATGTTTCTGATGTTGCCAATCTGTTTCTAAATGATTTCTAAGTGCTTAGGAATCAAAATCTGTAATTAAATTGAAGGTTTGAATGAGTTTTGAGAATTAAAGTGGTAAATGGGTCAAAGAGATGATTTTGGTCCCAAGTTCAGATTTTGATGTTTTGGTATGTAAAAATGGTACCTTTGAGTTGTATTAGAAGTGTTATTTCATATATGAACCATAGAAACCGATTGGTAATACTCTGGAAGTGATTTGGTATGTTTTGGATGGGAAAACAGCAGGTTCTGCACGAACCTGCTGCTGTATATTGAAGGGCACGGGCATGCCTCTCAAGAACAGACCGTACCTTAGGGCGTACCTAGGAGGCACGGCCGTACCTCCCAAGGGTACGGGGCGTGCCTAACCCTAGCGAGCCCAGGGGTACCCTGAAGTCACGGGGTGTACCTGATACCCAGGTACGGGGCGTACCCGGGGCGTGCCACGCCAGGCACGAGCGTGCCTTGGCAAGGTACGGGCGTGCTTTGCCCCTGGCAGAATCTGTTTTACAAGGTTTTAATAGTTGTAAACCTTATTTAGGTATTCCGATTGATCTAGAAGCTACAGTATCGTAGAGAGAAGTATTCTAACTCGACAGGTGAGTGCCTGATAACATAACGATTAATATATCTATAACATATATTAACAATGATTACAGAATTGTAAACCATGATTTGTACACGCACTTGTTCAAGTGTAGGATTGCATGATGATGCTAGAATATACCATGTTGACATAGGATAGTATGCACTTGATTAGGTGTATGCTATGATGAGTATTGAATATATATATATATATATATATATATATATATATATGCGCGCATTGACTGATGATTCGATTGAATCAATTGTTTATTTGTGGTTGATCCAGATCCTATAGACAAAGTTGTCCTGGACAAAGCTGTCCTACAAGAACAAAGCTGTTCTACTTAAGGACAAAGTTGTCCTCTTCAGGTATAGCTACGGCTGTACAACAGAGGAATCTGCGGATTCCAAAACGCAACGGTGGACGCTGTATAGCTCCCCCACCGGGGCGGTTGATGTGTTTGGTATCCCAGTTTGGTGCATTGAGCCGGGTTAGCTCCCCTGCAAGATATGTTACCTCCTGACTACGCCAACTCATCGCGAGATGCTAGGATAGAATTATCTGAGCATGATTGATGATATGTGATGTATTTATGTTAATCATATGCTATTTGAGTACTCACTAGCTATTATAGCTAACAGATGCTACACCCTACATGTGCAGGTGATCCTCAGTGAGCTTGGGACCCTGCGGGTAGTTTGTTTTCATAGAAGGAACACTTTGTCTGTAATAACTATGATATAATGTTTGTTTGAATTTAGTAATGGTCGACCGGATAAGTAACAGTAACACCGAACTTGTATGTGGCATCTTTTGGTTTGTAATATATTTGCCACGTGTTTTCTATTTCCGCTGCGTGTTTTCAAATGAATAAGATAAATAAATGTTTTAAAAAGAAAAATCTGGTTCTCGAAATGGCGGTGCTACATCTCTGAAGGCCTGAGCTTCGAGTGTCCGATATCACTGGTTAATTCTTCTTTTCTTATACGAACATACACCCTAAATGTTGGAGTTGTAGGAAGCTCACCGGTGGCTGTGGCATCCTAAACGAACACACATCCTAGTAGAGGATGCGTTGGCATCCTCATACATGACGTCCTCTGTCGCCGTCGTGGTGTTGCATACGACCACCCAGAACAACACCATTGCCGCCATGTATATTAGGGGTGTTTGTGATTTGCCGGTGGGTTTTGAGGGATTGTGGTGCTTGAACCGATTTTGGAGGTGAGAATGTTGTAGTGGTAAATGTTTATGGTAGTGATAAAGTGATTTGGCAAGTTAAATTCTGAAGTTATTGTGTTATATGTTCACGATCGTAGTACCTGCACTAAGAATTTTGCCCCCAAAAGTATTGTGGTGGGAGGGTTTCTCACCTGAACATATGATTTTTTATTTTTTTGTGCAATGGAAAGTTGTAACATATGCTATAGAAGTTGAATCTTAATTAGTATGTGAATGGTTGTTAAGTATTAACAAGATAGCTTTCTTGAAGATCTGATAATTATAAATTTCTTTTGATGTTTAAAAAAGGGGTATTTAGGGCATTTTAGTTATAAATTAAAATTGAAATTATGGTATTCAATTTTTAAATAATTTAATTAGTATTAAATTAGTGAGAATGATATATTTGGGAGTTTATAAGTTTTAGAAGGATATAGAAGTAATAATGAATTTTATAAGGACATATACGTAATTAAAAAGTTTGTAACCCAAATTTTAAAATAAAAGGATATAAAATTCTAACCATTGAATTTATTAGATCGGATAGTTATTGAAATATCTTGTCTAAAAACTAATTAATTTGTAAATGAACATTGGGGGCATGATCGTCTTTTAATCATGACCCACGTTCACTTATAAATTCACAATATCACGCTTTTTTAATTTACTCAAAATCTGAAATTTAAAAACATAGAATCTAATTAAAACGGAAGAATAATTCTTACCAAAATCTAATGCACAAACTTTTCTTAATGCAAAGACCAATTGATGCACACAAGAAAAATTCAATCAAACAAACTCACTTATAAAAAAATTGATTTATCACTCGTTCGTTTTAGTACCCCAAGTAAATTACCAACATTAATTCATAAACTACTAGATCCAAATCACCAACCTAGTCTTTTGCAAAGATATACACAATAATAAATAATTGATGAATATTTTTCTTGAGGAACATCAACTATTAAAACTTCCATCCATAACCTACATAAGTACATATGTAGGATATGATTACATAAAAAAAGACAGGTGAATAGGAGAAACGGTAACTATAGATGAGGCGGTGGTTTGAGGTTCGTCGATTTGTGGTAAGCCAAAGATGAGACGGTGGCTAGGATGGTTAACGGTAGTGTGAGGGAGCCAACGGTGGTAGGATTCATGGGGAGAAAGCCAGACAGTGTTAGGATTCATGGTGAGGGAGAGAGTAAAACTGTAAAAGTGGTTTCTAGAGAGAGAAATGATTTTGACAATGAGAGAGATATATATATGGACGTGTACAATTACAGAGAGAAAATAAAAATAGTTTACCTAAATACCTCTTAATCTTTTTTACATACATACATACAATTGATTCGATTTGGTTTAAATGGACGGTTTAGTCTTTCTAACCATTAAACAACCGTAATAACAGTTTACAAAAAAATTTAAACCATTAGGCGAGATAATGATGGCTAAACCAAGCAAACCTACCAAATTGCTTTGTTCAACTAGTTTAACGCAAATTCCTAATTCAAACTAAGAAAAACATTATCTACAACCGGTTTTAAAATTTCTATTAAAAATTAGAAAAATAATAACATATTTGAAAAATGAACTTTCATAATACAATAGAACACACACCCATGCATTTATAAGGAACTAAGTGTAGACACCCCCGCATTCCAATAAAGTATAAAAACTAACGTTCAAACAAATATACTTTAAATAAAACGTATAAAATCTAAGCAACGACAAAACTTTAGAAGTTTAGGTTGCGTTTGTAATATTTCGAATTTAAAGATGTTATTAATATTGATTAACAAGGTGTTTATGTTGCTCAAAAAGAAATTGTGTTTCATGTTTATAAAAAAACCATGATATATCATAGATCAATTGGAAATTTATTGTTTATAAAGGTGATTATATCTATTTGATGTCATTAGGTCATTAAATATAATTGACTAAAGATATGAATGTTAGTAAAAATTTTATAATTTATTTATTGAATATGTTAAATGGATGAAGCTTTAGGGGCTAAATATGTCAAATCTGAAACTATAGGGGCTGAAATGGAAAATTATGAGATTAAAACCCCAAACTTGGGGCAATTGACTCATTTTAGAGCCAAAAATCACTAGAAACATCTGGAGAAAGAGAGAGGAAGAACTCCAGAAATTATAAAAAAGGAAAGTGGATAGATCATGCTAAATCTTGAAATATTTAGGTGGCATGTTGACTTATATTGCATTTTGAAGCGATTAAGTATGAGGACTAGCATGTGGGGGATGGAATTCACGAGATAGAGGTTGATCCAGAGATGATTCATCAATTCAAGTAAGTTATGTGTTCAATTCATGTTCAAAGGTAGTGTTTGAAGTTATATTCAAAGATTCATTGAGGTTTTGTTTGACTTTATTAGTCAAATGGGTCAAAACCCACCAAGTTAGGATTAACTCATAAGTTTATGATAAACACTTATTTAAGGTGTTTATGATCTATTTTAGTATTTAAAATAGTTCTTACAAGTTACAAATAAGATACGACTGAGTAATATTGATGATGTCTTGTTTGACTTTAATAGTCAAATGGGTTAAAATCATCAAGTTGGGTTAAATTACCCAGACATATGTTTTGTGCAAGTTAAATGGTTGTTTTTTGTATGTTTTAGTGTATAAATGAGTAATACGTGAGTTGCAATTGGAAATTAGACCTTTTAGTAGCAAACATAAGAACAAAAGGTCAAACCATTTATGTGCAGAGAACTTTGCGTCGCGACGGGTGAGTGTCGTGATGTGACGCGTCATGACCAATTTAGTGTGATTTCCCAGAGTTTTTCTCCCGGTGCAAGGATCATTGGTTCACAGCGCGAGACACTCTGTTTTCACTAAAAATCATATTTTGACCCTCTTTGACCATCTAACTTATCGGGGTTTGATTTTAATGATCAAATGAGGTTAAAATGGAGTCTTTATGACTCAGTTATGTGTTTGAATATAATTTAGACTTTGTGAGCCTTAAGGAGTTCTGATTTGGTTTTGATATCTAGGTGGTGTTGTGTGTCTACTATAAGCTTTACCACCTAGAGAGTGAGATTGTGGATTTATTAGGTTGTGATCCTCATCACACCCACGAGTGAGTACACCTTGCGGATACATAATTTTTGTGAAAGATTATAAGTCATCATAACTATGTTTTTATATGTTTGGCAATTTATGGAACTTTATGAATCAAAGGATGTAGAATTTGTGTAGTCTTTTATGTTAGTAAACATTATTATGGAAATTAAAGACAGACCAATACTCCATTTAGGAGAAGATCTATGTTATTGACATGTAACATGGTAATTTCTAGTGATATGACACTCCATGTATGAGTAAGTTATGAATTTGTATTATCTCATGTGATTTTGAATTGGTAAGTTGTGTTTACACTTAGAGTGTGATATGGGCACTGGGATGCCAAATATGATATTGTTTATTGAGCCTTTATACTAAAGAGTTATGGGTTATGTGACACCTATTTGCTTATTGTTGAGCTTAAATTGCTTGAGTTATTTGGCCTTAATGGCATGTGATATATGTGACCCTTGTGAATTGTGATATGTGTTTTAGTCCGGACTAGTATGTGTGTGTAGTTTAAAAGGTTGCGGCTAACCGAACGAAGAGACATGCGTGGGGTATTATGAAGGGATGTTGCAATTTGTGAAGGGAGATGATAGTACCCATTATGACCGTGTGGTTCAAGAGGCTTGAACCAGTGTATACACGAGTGAACTTGGGGAACAGGTCATTGACTCATAACAAACATTATATGGTGGAATGCTTCGTGCTCCCCCACCTTGACGGGGATATGTGGTTATCCCCCATGTGGGCACGTGTTGACCGTGGCTAGTTACCACGTGAAAATACTGTGACTCGATGGACAGACTCACGTCCTTATGTGCTCTTTGTGTATCCTATTATGTTATGTTTAATTGCCAAACTTACGTTTTTCAAAGATGATGACTTGGTTTTTATAAGATAAATGTTTTGGCGGTGCTCACTAGCTATATTTCTTATAGCTAACCGTGTATAAATGTTTTTGTATCCGCAAGTAGTTTAGTGGCCTTTGTGAGGCAGATAGAAGCTTTAGGCTTGTTTATATACGATAATGGGTTTCCTATTTATTAGTTTAATGGTCGTGAGATTGACTTATATAACATCTAAAGTTTGGATTTTCAAGATAAATATTTAATAAGCATGGGATTAATAATGTATTTAAATTTACTATTACATTTAAAGAAGTTTAAATTATTATCTATCTGTGATGCTTTCGCTTTAAGTAAATTCTAGAAAATATTTTTTAAAAAAATCGAAAAACGTGAAAACATGTTTGGTTCCCACTTTTTCCAAGCTGTGAATTTTAATCCCATTTTCTTCCAATTTCGTAAGTTTTTATTAAATGTCTTCACAAATTAGGTTTCCACTTCCCAGGCCATTTTATCAGTTTGATATTATGAGTTTTATTTTATTAGAATCCATTTTTTTTACTCTTTGCTAGTTACATAATTTTGTTTTCTTTTTTTCTTTTCTTTCTCTATCACGTTTTTCAAATCGTTCCTATAACATTTTTTTAAGTTTTCATATACACGTACAAATATTTACATTACAGAAACATATTTTAAATTTGATTCTTTTTATTTCATTTTTTCCTTAAAAAAGATTTTTGCGTTTTAAGCATATATTTTTTAAAGAGACAAGATATTTTGATGTATACGGTCTAACTATTTCCGTGACCGTATTCTATATTTCTTTGACCATCAAGATGTTTATATAGCAATGGTTGAATTCGGGTTTCTTTTGAGACTATTTTAAATTACATTGTATTGTTCTTTAAAGACGTTTGCAATCTTGATATCATTGAACTAGTGAAAACCGACTTTTTTATTTTTACTTTTAAGTTGTATTATAAATTAAATTTTATGTTAAATCATACATTAAATTTTATGTTAACTCTCATATCAAAATTTTAGGTATTGTATTATTTGAAATAAAAAAAACCTAAAATTAAATCCTAACAGAGAATACACATTCAAATATGTTTTCTAATTTTCTAAAGTAGAAAATGAAAATTCTGTTAGTTTTAACCAAACGAGTATTCTGAATTTTCTATTGGAAACTGAAACTGAAAACTCCACCTCTTTTTTAGAAAAGTTTAATAAAAACTAAAAACAATTTTTTACAACCAACCGCAGGCTTAATTTTTTGTATTACGTCTGAAATATTGTTTGTAATTTATTTAATCTTTGCAAAAAATATTTTCACAAAAAAGAATACTCTTTTATAGAATTGCTAGATTAGATGTTCGAATGATACACATGTTAGTTTTATAAAATGATAAATATTAAACATTAATAAAAAGATAATAAATAAATTTAAAACACGAAAGAAGTGCGAATTGAATTTAAGAAATTATGACAGACTGCGTCAACACACGTATCAGCGGTGAAAGCGTCAACTTGTGGAATTCTTATAAAAGTTTTAAGATTGAGCAATAAAAGTCAAAATTAGAATTCTAATTTAGGTTAAAATTGAGCAATTAATTTTATTTTATTAAATAAAAAGTTAGGATCATACAATAAATTTAATACATGTTAGTCTTTTATCTTTTATTTATATTAGAGTTAATATTCTAAATTTTTTTCAAACAAAAAGTTTAAAGTATCAAATAAGTATTTACTAAAAAAATTGATCTCTATAAAAGAATAAATTAGTCTTATGCCACCTTTCGTATTACGTTTTTATTCCCCAAATAAAAAAGAAGAAAACAAAAAAAGTAAAATTCTCTTTAAGAAAACAAATAAAAAGTTCAACAAAAGAATAAAAATTAAAAAATATGCAGTAAAAAATAGTTAGCGTAGAAACTATAATTAAAAAGGTTTAAAAGGTTAAGAATAGTTCTTAGAAAAAATTAAAAAACTGATGTCCATAAAAGAATAGATTAACACCATGTCACATTTATCTTGCATTTTTAAAATTCATCAAACAAAAAAGAATAAGTGAAAAACCTTCAAATAAAAGTTCACCGAAGAACATATTTTAATTTTTAATAAATCTTTAATCTTTAATATTTTTAATATATTAAAAGAAAAGCGTTTATGATGATATCAACATTTAATTAAAATGACTAACGAATATTATTATATCAAAAGTTTAAGTCTTGAATTTGAGTTGGATAAAATGGTCTTTACCACTCCATCAAGTTAACTCTTTTATCGCAAGTACAATTTTAAATTATATATACTAACATTTATTAGAAGTTATGAGCATTAACTCTTGATAAATGAATATATATTATTGTTTATAAAATATTAGGGTAAATTATATGAAAATACAATAAATTTTGTTTTAGTTATCATTGTATACAACTAACTTTAAAATTTTAAAAATAATACAATTAACTTTCATAATCTTCTCATTGTATGCAAACTAACTTTTTTATTTGTCTGTTGGTTGTATTATTTTTAAGAAAATAAAGTTGATTGTATATAATAGTTACTAATACAAAGTTCATTGTGTTTTAATCCAATTTACCCAAAATATTATGGGTAAGTTTTTGGAAAAGTAGATGGGAAGCAAACAAGATGGCAAGTGTTCAAACCTTACTCTCTATGTTGTTATTCTGGGGATGATATTTTCACTTATGAAATTGATTAATTCAAGAAAATATATATTTCATTAATTTATCATATAGTTGTAAAGGTGTTGTACTATTATGTAGATAAATCAATTTTGTAAGTGAATTTATCATCTCTTTCACTTTCTTTCTTTCTTTTTTATAACTAAAAATGCACCGTTTTTTTGTTTTTGTTTTTCTAAAGCGCTGCCTCTTCTAAATAATTAATGGAGTTTTTTATCAAATGAGTGTAGATTCAAAACTTATTTATTTAATGAGTGTAGTTTCAAACATAATTACCAAATAAGTTTACTTTATTTTTATTGATACTTTTGACTTTTTTACTACCTTTTAACTATTTTTCACTGCTAATTTTTAATTTGTTTTTGTTTACTTCTATTTTTAATTGTTTTTACTATCTTTGTAATTTTTTTACTGATTTTTCTGTTTTTAACTGTTTTTTATTATATCTTATATCACAATCACAATAATTTTTTAAACAATGCTAACAAATAATAATCATAAATTAAAACCAACATCATTACATATATAATGTTTTTTAAGTACTAAAACAACTATGGTTTCTTGCAAAAATGAAAAGATAAAAAAAACATTCACAAATATTTTTTAAATAACTTGAGCTGATAACTAACCTTTATCTACAAAAAAAATAGAAAAAAAACACAAAGAAATGAGAAATAGTCATACCATTTAACTGGATATATATATAAAGACAAATTAAAAAAAACATATATCCAGTTAATTGGTATGACTATCTCTCATTTCTTTGTGTTTTTTCTTTTTTCTCAGTTA
The DNA here is from genome assembly GCA_038502395.1 of Dittrichia graveolens. Lineage (NCBI taxonomy): Eukaryota > Viridiplantae > Streptophyta > Magnoliopsida > Asterales > Asteraceae > Dittrichia > Dittrichia graveolens. The sequence continues at coordinate 3,190,142 of JARJIL010000004.1, read as the reverse complement.
AAGATTGGTTATCAGCTTAAGATATTCGAAAAATATTTGTGAATGTTTTTTTTTGTCTTTTCGTTTTTGTAAGAAAACATAGTTGGTTTAGTACCTAAAAGACATTATATGTGTGATTATGTTGGTTGTAATTTATGATTATTAGCATTGTTTAAAAAATTGTTGTGATTGTGATATAAGATAGAATATAAAACTTAGTTAAAAAAGCAGAAAAAATAGTAAAAAGGGTTACAAAACCAGTAAAAAACAACAATTAAAAAAAACAGTAAAAAAAGTCAAAAATAGAAGTTAAAAGAAAACTACATTTATCTATATTACTATATAAAACATTTAATATTCTCTCTCCTCTTCAATTTTAAGAGTTCTTAAAAGTTAAAATTCAATCAACACAAAATCTTGATCTTTCATTCTAAGTTAATCTCATTCATTCAATCTTTAACCATTTTACTCTCTATCTTAATTTACTTTAACTTTTTGTTATTCAAAATATACTCTCCCATACTAATAAACTTTATCATACAACACAATTATCCACTCACATCATCACAATTTTCAAAATATTATTAAGTTCTCTCTTCTTACTTCATAAATATAGTTTTTTTTCTTATTTTAACGTTTTTAGAATTTATTTTTCAAATTTATAAAATAGCGGATGCAAATAAAAGAAAATTTGAAGAAACAAAGATGCTGATGTAGAAAACATTTTCGGGACATTGAATCGCGCGAATAACATATCATTATATTTTTGAAAGCGACGTATAAAACATAAATTATTTGTCGCTACAGCATTGCGCAGGTACGAATATACGATGCTAATTTGGTAATTATGTTTGAAACTACACCCATTTGATAAATAACTTTTAAAACTACACATATTTGGTCAAAAACTCAAATTAATATTACTATATTATTTTTGGAATCCCATGACTATTATATTTATATTTATTATTATTACATTTAATTTTATTGTTATTTATTTTCTTTTAGTACTTTTAACGTATAATATTAGTATATATATATATATATATATATATTAGTTATCGTTTTTTATCTATATTTCTATATAAACTATATCATAATACATTATTTATTCAAAAATGTATTTTTCAATTTTATAGTTTTAAAATTCAATTCTTATGTTTTATATTAAAAAAAAAGGTTAGAATAGTTATATAGGAGTTTCTTCCTTCCATAAAACCTTTATTCGATTGTAAGTATTAATAATAAAAAATTATGTTCGACGTAATTTAAAAAATAAAAATATGAACATGTTCGAATCTGAATCAAATTGCGTATTATAATCCTAAGTGTAGATCCTTTTCTGCTTTTAATTTAAATACATGTGTTTGAATACTAGTTTTTATATTTTGTTTATTCAAAAATCCAGCCGCAACGCGTGGATACAGAAGTAACTCGTTATATAAATATGAGAGGAAATAATTGTAGGATTAATTGTATAATGACGTGTTATTTATAAACAAAATGTATGGTTGAAGAATTTGTTTATTTGGCGACGAGGGTTGAGCTCCTCGTGATTTTTAATTAGTTGTCCCGCATGGCCGCAAGCATATATCTATAGGGATTGAATAGTGGGATCTCTACAAATTATGCACAACAAGATGAAACACTAGTTAGAAACTTTATATAGTTAAGGCCTTGACTAACATTCTAAGTTTGCCATTAAAAAACTATGAGCAAGGAGTATATATACATACACACACACACACAAACACACACACTAGCGGGGTACCCGCGCAATGCGACGACGGTGAATAAAAATGGTTTGTAAGGAGTTGTTTTGGTAGGTATTGATCAAGAGGACACACAAGACATAATTTTGTAATTTTTATTTAGCAGGTGAAAAGGGAATGAAATTTAGATGTAGTTTTGTAATTTTTATTTAGCATGTGAAAAGCGAATATTATATATTTTCCCTTTCTGGAATTTATGGAATGTTATTAAGTTTATGAAATATTCTGTTTCGTAAGTTTGGCTATGGAATTTATGGAAAGGGAATATTATGGAATTTATGAAAAAAGAATATTATTAAGTTTATTTTATGAAATCATTTTTGGTAGATGATGGTAGAATAGTAATCTTAAGTGACTTAAAATTTAAGAGATTTAAAGAAAAAACTTAAATGCTTTATATAATAGTATAAATACTAAATTAGTGTTTGTAAGTCATACTTTACTAGTAATGAAGGTAATGATCACTTTATTGGGGGAAAGTCATTTTAGAATACAAAAACATCTTAGGTCCGGGATAACCATTTTAGAAGGCAAGAACGTCTTGGGTCCCAATACTATGTGTAATGCTTATTTTATTTACGATAAATAATAAATAAAAAGGTTGTAATAAAAGGGATGGAAGATTGCATGCTAAACTCTATCCCTATGAAGTGATCATGAAATGTTGCGTTACAAATATATAATCATGTTTACATCAAACAAAGAGTATGCTTAAAAATACCCTAAAAAAATCATCTGAAATATATATAAAATGAGGCGGTAAGAAATGTATATTTATTTTTACACCGAACATTATATGTCAGAAGTAATGATAAAATAATAAATAAACATATAAAGTTAAAAGTTTTAATAAAATAACTAGATTAATACTCCGTGTATTAAACATGGACAATTGTTAATGTAAATTTTAAATATTTATGGTGTGAAACCTTAAACACACACACACACAAATATATCGATAACAAACCAAGGGAAATTCATGAAATCAGAAGATGAAGAAAGAAAATTGATATATTCACAAATTTATGCCGATAGTTGTTAAATGAATTAGGAATTAACATGAGATCCGATAGTTGTTGGTGAAAATCACCCCACATAGACTTGCGATAATAGTTAACTAAGGAATTAGGGTTTCATTGAAAAAATGTTTTTGAATGACGTGAGATCCGATTAAGAATACGAGTAACTCGTTTCTATTTAAGATCTGCACCAGACTCAAAATTCACAGCTTAAGACTTTTGACGTAAGAAACTCTTTATTCATTAGTCATTTTAGAAAATAAATGAGGATAATTAGTAAAAAAAATTCTAGAAGTAAAATGATAACATCATAATGTTTTTTTTTTCTAATATATATTAAAAATAATAATATAAACTTAAATGTTAATTAACAATCACTCTGCTAAAAGTATCAAACTTTGAGCTATGCATGTCATCCACCGCAAGTCTTTACTACTCCGCTAGAATCTTATTTGTTCGTATATGCATAGGATTATTGTTTATTAACAAAAATAATAATTATATAACAAGGTTATTTTAGCTTATTTATCTTTTAATACTATATTAATTTAGGAATTAGGAAAATATATCAATTACATATTTGTATCCTATTATCACCTTATAATCAATTGCTAAAGAAAATACTATTTATTTCAGTTTTCAATTCTAACCCTTTATAAATGAGCTTTAATCTAAGCTCGAGTTCGTTAAGGCTCGGCTTGTTTTGAGTTTTTAAAGATCCGAGCTCGAATAGCTCGCGAGTAGCCCGACTCGTTTACATCCCTATAGGATTACATTTTATATAATAACATAATTCATATTTTTGATGCAACTATTCATTTCAATTTTCAATTCTAACCCTTTATAAGTTTTTATTTTTCTTCCCACATTTCGTCTCCAAATTTTAATTTTATTTACTATTTTTTATCTCCAATATATTGGATTACACGCCCTAATCTTTTGTTAGGGAAGCAGACGCACCTCCAACAAGTTCCAACAACTAATGTAACATTAGTTTACTAAAAAATAAATATAACTTTATAACTAAATATTATCTATGTATGCTTTCTTCTAACAATAATCTTATCTATAAAATTATATATAAATTAAATTAGAAAAAGTATGATTATTTAAATATAAACAACAAATCAATTAGAGTCCAATCCAGTTTCACCAGGAATAGTAATTAATGATTTTAGGGGGATCATTATGGGCCGAAATGATAATTTGAACTGTAGCCCAAGAATTGATTAATCCTAATAGGCCACAGCGACTTACGGATGCAAGACCCATTTCTGGAATATCCTTTTTCAGTCCGATTAATGTTTAGCGTAGAGCCCTTGGGCCTAGACCGCTTTTTCTTTTTATCAACTTTGGGCTTGGAGCCCAGGGAACTCTAAGTGGAATGAAGAGTCTTAATAGGTTGCGTTAGGTTTACACCTAAAAGTGCAAAAGAAATCAGACTCTTGCATAGTTTAATTCCTTTAAAATTTAATTTACTAAAAGTGCAAAAGAAATTCCTCCATTTTGAATTTATTTGGTGGATAGTGCGATCCGACCAGTAGAAACGCTCGGTAAAACTGTAATATCCGTTTCCTTATTTACGATTCCGAATGTACTAATTTATAAATTAAAATTTGAAAGGAAGTGAGTTTATATCTTAGTAAAAAGGGCCTAATGTTGGTTGTTATATTTCAATTGTATATATGTGTATACTTGAGGGACGAGAAGAAACATATTCCAACTAAGGGAAGGGTATATATGCTGCTTTAGGGCACATCACCCAACACCCTCATTGTAGCCAACGCGTAGAAACCGAAATTTAGGGCCATAAAGTGTTGTTTAAACTTCAACTGAATGCTAAGGACAGATGCATAGGATAATCAGACTATAAAGAAACTAAAACTACATGTTACGATTTAGTAAATGGTTTAGCCTTAATACTTTGTTGATCGACCGAAGCTGATTGACCAAATGTTCCTGAGAATCGCTAATTAGGGGATGGATGGTTAATCGCAAATTAGCTTTAGCTTTCAATTTCAAACTTTGATGTGTTGTCAATTGCAAATTGGTCATCTGAGTGAAATCGCAAATTACCAACAAAAGTCAGGAACAACCGTTTTTGTACCGATCACAAATTGACAGTGAAGGGGGATCACAAATTCTCTCAATTGCAAATTCGGATTTGGGAAATGTTGCCGATTGCAAATTATAATTTGTGTGTCAATCACAAATTTGAATGTATAAATGAAATTGTGGACGTTGTTGGGTTGAGGGATGGATTGGGCCAAGTTTTGTAGTTGAGGCCCAACAGTAAATTAGAGGAATTAAGAATCGCAAATTGGGATAAAAATCAAGTCTGATACTTGTCTATTGCATGATGGACTTGAATCGCAAATTAGAATATTATTAATTGGAAATCGGTGGGTTAAGTATCTTAGTGAGATTCCCCTTGAATCACAAATCGAGGTCAGACACAATCACAAACCTCATTTTTGGCCTAATTGCAAATTGGACCAAATCACAAATTGCATTATGGGAATTGGAAGATTGGATTGAAAATTAAAGAATGTTTGAATCGCAAATTGAGCCCTTGGACTCAATTGCTAATTAGGAATCCATGTCTCAAATCGCAAATTGGGCTTGGGCCCAATCTTGAATTGATGATATGCGATGAAGGTTTGTGTAAATGGAGTGAAAACACAACCTGAGCGCGGATAAGACGTAAAATCATTGGGGTGCCTTGGGTAGCTATCAATGACCCTAATGTGATGTAAAACCCTTAGGGTGCCTTGGGTAGTCAGATGGGAATCTATGAGACGTAAAACCCCTTGGGTGCCTTGACGTGAAATAGTTAATTGTGCACTCTCTCAGTAAAATTAGTTTTGTGATACTGTGTATACCTAGTTTGAGGTGTAAGTTATATATTGTGCACGCTAAGCTTTATGTTTACGGTTGTTATTATTAATCTTTCCAGGACAGGACCACGAGGGAGGTCCATGATAGTGATGACAGCTCACCGACATGGATACTTTTCTTTAAATTACTATTTAACGGTTAAAATGTATTAAAGTCGACTTGGAATATTTTTGGATTTAAAGAATTGTAACTGACTCTTATGAATGGTTATGTGTTTAGACCACCTACACGCTGGTGAGAACCACCTCGACCAGATTAGAGTAAACAACAATGTCGAATCAGGCTGCCACTTGCCTTGAAAGAATTAATCGTTCGGACTTGATAAAGGTTGTCGGCTTTTCGCGGCACCTATAGTAGGACAAAGGACTTATCACGATGCCCGCGAACCAATTTACGATGTCTCCATCGCTGACGTTTGTCAAGCAGGAGAGATTTAAAGTTTTTTCCTTCAGGGGAATTCTCTCTTTATAAAAGAGACATTCCCGTATATCATATTGATTCGCCAAAATGTGATCCCTACTATATTCACCATTTGGAGAGTCACAAAAACCTTCAAGAACTCGCTGCCATAAATTATCCCTCGTTTAGCGGTCCTGACATCACCATCTTTAGAAATGGCAATCCATGCTTAAGCCAAGGCCATTTCATCTTCTGTGCTTTACTATTTTGGTGTCGGCGGACCAGACGGCTCACGTCTTTGTCTTCTTCCTCCTTTTCCTTCACCTCTTATACCTGACATCATCTGTATTAGTTCTTCCTCCTCTTGTATCTTGACTAGGAACTCATCATCATCGAATTCTTGTTGCTGGTCACAGTAAGATTGTGAAAACGATACGAACTCGTTCATATCCTGATCAGGGTAAGAAAAATAATATTGAGTATGAGGTGGACAAGACAATTTGGGTTTGGTAGTAATATTTTAGTGGATGTGGAGGTTGATAAATGTTGGGGTGATAAAATTCGGTTGTTGGCAAAGTGACTTTCTTCCTCTCCCTCGGTTGGAAGGCAATGCTTTTGATTTCCCTTTATTCATTTTTGGAAGCCAATGCTTTAAATGAGAACTGTTTTTAGTATGAAAACTAAAAAACTATTTGTAACATCAATAATGACTCATTAATAGAGATATTTTGGTCATTTATATATTTACACAACGGTGAATTGCGTCTGATTGGACCGTCATGAATGAGCGATGCTTAATTTTTCCAAAATACTCCTCATTAGGGGGTGTTTGTTTTAACTTATTTTATGAACTTTTAGCTTATTAGCTTATTTTTTAGGTTTATGAAAAAGATAGTGTTTGGTAAAGCCTATTGGCTTAAGCTTGTTTTTTGGGTAAATAAGTCCATTGACAACATCTTGTTTTCTATTAGAGAACTTACTTTTATACATTTACATTTTTACCGATGATTTCCCCATCTTCCCCGTATATCTAACAATTGTATTCCCCTTTTTAATCATTTCACAAACATAAGCTAAGATGGTGTTTGTTAGCCTCTTAAGTCTTAATTTGAACCGTTGAGAAGTTAAAGCTGATTCGTTTCGATTCAGCGTATTTGTTTACCCACCGAATGACTAGTTGCCTTCTGATGGATTCTGCATAGGAGCCAACACAAAATCATCCAGAGGATTTGCTTTAACTATAATACCCTCATATGCTTTCTTTTTCCAAGATTTAGATTTTACACATGGACCGAGTTCTCGATCAAAATTCAAAATCATTCTCTTCCGTCAATTCTACCATTCTTGATCAAACTGTAATACCTCCCAATCAACAATTCTGTTTGAATTTCTATTTTGTCTTCCTTTCGGTTTCTCCAATATCGATGATTGATTTTGCCGTTATTTGATTTACTGGCATTTGATGGTTGATTTTGCTGTTATTTGATTAACTGGGCGGCTACATTATTTGATTTCTCGTTATTTTTCATGCTTTTATATATCGATTCTGCATGTTGATGTGTACCCATTTTGTTTTTCTTTTCTATCCAGTGGTTTTACAACTATAGTATTGATGAATGAATCAAGTTTAGATATGTATCAAGTGTGTGCTATCGTAAGTGTATAAATATATATATATATATATATAGGGGAAGGTTCATTTGAGAACCGTTTTTATTAGCATCATACCCGCGCAATGCTGCGGCGGTAAATAGATTTTGGTTTACAATATGTCGCTTTCAAGAATGTAATGATATGTTATTCGCGCGATTCAATGTCATGGAAAAGTTTTCTACAGCAACATATCCGGTTTTTTTCAAATTTTCTTTTATTTACATTTAACTATTTTTAGAAATAAATTCTAAAAGAAAATAAAATAAGAAAAAAAAATTATATTGATGAAATAAAGAGAAGAGTTAATAAGATTTTAAAAATTATGTTGATGTGGGTGGATAATTGTGTTAGTATGAGAGAATATATTTTGAATAAAAAGTTAAAGTAAATTAGGAGAGAATAAAATAGTTAAAGATTGAGTGGATAAGATTAATTTAGATTAAATGAAGGGTCAAGATTATATATTGATTGAATTTTAAGAAGTCTTAAAATTTAAGAGGAGAGAGAAAGTTAAATGCTTTATATAGTAGTGTGTGTATATATATATAGGGGAGGATTCAAACGGGAACTGTTTTTCGTACGAGAACTACGAGAACCAATATTGGCCGTTCATTTTGGATAATGGAATTCATGGATAGCATATCATTACATTTTTGAAAGCGTCATGTTGTAAAACAAAAACTATTTGCTACCGTAGCATTGCACGAGTATGATGCTAGTATATATATATATATATATATATATATATATATATATATGTGTGTGTGTGTGTGTGTGTGTGTGTGTGTGTGTGCGCGTGCGCGCATGATTGTGCGTGAGGTGTGCTCATGTGTTGTGTATAATATCTGCTTTATTATATTAGTGTGTGCGGTATATATATAAAGTATGTTTGCGTGTGTGTATATATATAGTGAAAAAATTATTTGAAAACCGTTTTTATTGCAAGTACCATTTGTAACCATCATTAATGCTTATTAATAGGGATATTTTGGTCTTTTATATAATTTTTCAGCTGTGAATTGTGTCCGGGTGAGTTGTCATTAAAGACCGAGCCTTGATTTTTCCGAAATACCCCTCATTAATGCATCATTAGTGAGTCATATTAATACATAATTAATGAGCCGTCATTTTTATTAGCAATTGTTATTTTAATCAAGGGCCAAAATTGATTCTCACAGTACTCGTAATAAAAACGTTTCTCAAATGAACCATACCCTATATATATATGTATACACACATACACATACAAATGTACTTATTAGTTTCCATTTCAATTTATACATTCAACCCATTTAGATGTGTATCATGTTGAGGGTTAATACCGTAATTTTCTGTTTTCAAGAGTGGTCATTCAGAAATATTATTAAACAACATTTTTCTGTTCAAGGTCATGTTCATATAGAGCCTCTATATCATTCGGTGTGTAGAATCATTCCTTGTTAAATCATCCGATTTTTACAAACATCACCTAAGCTAATCACTTTTTATAAAAGAGTTTATTGGCTTATAAGCCATAAACTAATCCAAATTGTTTTTTATTTAATAAGCTTATAAGCTTAAGCTTAATAAAATAAGTTTATCCAAATATCCCCTTAACGAGCCATAACATTAATAGCCATTGAATTATTTTTATTAAGGGTCAAGATTGTTTTTACAGTTTTCGTATAAAAACATTTCTCGTTTGAAATCTCTTGAATAAAGTAAATTAATGATTCATAAATTTTTTGTGGCTCATTAATAAGTCATTAATGAGGATTATTTTGAGAAAAACAATAATTAAATAATGACTCGTTCACTCAGACGTAATTCATGGTTGGGTAAATATATAAATGAGTAAAATATCCCTATTAATAAGTCATTAACATTGTTACGACAATTCTGGCAATTCTCGTGCGAAAAATAATTTTCGTTTGAACTTACAGAAACAATCTCAACTTTTAGATTTGCAAAACTTAGACAACCAAACTCAATCTTTAGATTTGATAAAATAGGTTTATCACAGAACCATCCTTATTTGCAAAACTTACAGAACCAATCTTAAAATTTAGATTTGAATGATCAATAGTTGAAATTACAACCAAATATGCATTTTACATAAATCAAATATGCAAATTACATAAACAAAGTTGATCAAGAGGTATGTCGCATTAATAAACAAGCTTTCAAAGTATCTTAAACAAAAATGTATTATAAGCATCATCAACAACAACAACAATATTATTATTATTATTATTATTATTATTATCATCATCGTTGTTGTTGTTATTATTATTATTAAAACGGAAGAATTATAGCTTCTTAGGGATTCCAATCATTGATAACTAGAAATCGTAAGAAAACGAGCACGATAATAGTTAGATCGCGTACATCTAAACAAATACTCAACCCAACAAGAGGACCCTAACAAATAAAAATTGATTTGAAAAAAAGTTGGCTGCGTTTAGCAGGTAAAATTTTTTCTATTTTTCTATGAAATATGATAGAGTTTTTATTTTGTCAAAAATGGAAAAACATATTTTGTGTTTGATTGAAATGTTATTTTAGAAAATTTGTTTGAAAAAGAAGAAGAGTTTGGAAAAATGGAGAAGTTTAGAAAAGGGTGATGATTTGCACACAACAAAATTATCCATACATAACAACTCAATGTTTCATCAACTTATACTATGTGTACTTTACAACTTGTACGTGTTATGTGTGGTCAAAATTTATTGTGTACAAATCAGCTTTCTTTAGAAAAATATAAAAGAGTGAGAAAGTTTTCTAATTTTAGTTTTCTTTAAAAAAATTAAGAAGAGTAAATTACTGAAATGGTCCCTATGATTTCTCGAAAGTTACTAGTTTGGTACTTTAAGATAAAAAATTACTCTACATGTCCCTAAGGTTTCATTTTTCATACGTAAATGGTCCTTATGTCTAGCAGACGTCTGTTTACTCCGTTTGTTGTCTTTTTCATACGTAAATGGACCAAACTAGTAACTTTGATGAAATCACAATGACCATTTCAGTAACTTACTCGATTAGAAAAGAAAGAATTTTTAATTACAAACACGTGTTTGTATAACAACTATTTGAGTCAGCTTTATACGATAAAGAATAATAAAAAAGATGTTATAGTTTATGACTTGAAGAAATATACAACCAAAAATAGCAGTTAATTTTGTGAGGGTAAAAATACAAAAATGAATTAATTACCCTAAATTCTGAAAAAAGACAGCCTGAAATAACGTCATCATTTGGAAAAAAGTTGAGGGCAAATGTTGGATGACTATGAAATTGGTCATTTCATTTATCTGCTACCTCTCTTCTACCTCTATCCATAAATCCAATTTCCCCAATTCCTAATGTCTGTTATCTGATCATCATAAATTTATACCAGTATCTGACTGCAAAAGCCAAAACAAAACAATTCTCTGGATTAAAAGATTGTAAAAGATGTTGGAAGGTAAAGCACTGGTGGAAGACACAGACATGCCAATCAAGATGCAGATCCAAGCCATGGCTTATGCTTCTCAAGCTCTAGATCTCTATGATGTTCTTGATTGCAAATCTATTGCTGCCCATATAAAAAAGGTTATGTTTTAACCCATCAAGATCTCATCTTTTTCTCTCTGGTCTCTCTCTCTCTCTCTCTCTATATATATATATATATATACGTATTGCATCTGGGTATTGCGAATCTTGAAAAAGATGTACTTTTGTCAAGGGTTTGATTAGTTTCATGGTGACAGGAATTTGACAAGAAATATGGGAATGGATGGCAATGTGTGGTGGGATCAAATTTTGGATGTTTCTTCACACATACCAAAGGAACTTTCATCTACTTCACACTGGAGACACTCAATTTCCTCATCTTCAAAGGGGCTGCTTCACTTTCTTCATCATCCTAACCACCTCCCATCTTCTAGATCTCCTAAAATTACTGAAGAACCCACAGAAAATTATGTATAATCTGTGTCCATATCTTATCTTTCCAACCTTATCTATTAGCTAATGTTAGGAATATGCAGAGAAATTAGTAATTTGGCAGCTTGTAATCTCCTTTTAGTAGTCTTTCATTAGTTTTCTTGATGCAGATAAGCAGCAGATTACTACGGTGTGATGTATTTTACTTCTGCAAGCCCATTTAAGAAAGAGCAAAGTAATTTTCTAAGGAGTAATAATAATAATAATAACAATAATAATAATAATAATTATTATTGTAGTAGCGATGATGAAGATAACAATGAAGAAGGCCAGAAGGGCCTCTATGGTAAGCCAATCTTGAGTCAAGTTAAAATCTTGGGATATGCCAAACTTAGAGGTGAATATGGATCCGTTTGGACTCAAAACCGAATCATTAACCGAGCCAATGGGTTATAACAAATCTCCAATCATCATTTATCAGTTAATCTCGTTTCGGTTTTAACGTTACGATTTTATCGGTTAAAGTGAATTGTTTTTTACTCTTTTTAACATTCAAATCACATGATATGTTTTTTAAATGAGATCAATTGAAAGCTTAAAATTTTATGAATTACTAGACATAACTTGAGTATTAACAAGTTTTAATCACTAACAATAATACAATTACATATATTAATAACAAGTTACAAGTATCAAAATAGTTTAATCAATTGGAAACCAAACGTCAAAATATATTAATCCAAGTCAAGTTTCAAGTTGCTAAACGAGAAAGATGCATCTCATCATATAATGATAGGTGAGTAAAAAAAGTTTTTTCTTTTTCGTATTAATATTTTAAAATATATATTATTAATAGTAGATCAGTTCGGTTATTAACGGATTGATTTTCTAGTAGAAAACGAAACTGAAATGATAATATCGGTTTTTTATAAATTAAAAACCAAACTGTTGATTTTAGTAATGATTCAGTTATTATGGGTCAATTATAATGGTTTGGGTTCGGTTTTTCAAATATTATGCTCGAGACAACCAAGATCTTCCTATTCTTGCTCTAACACCATGGTATGAGCCGTGTACTTTGATTTTGTTTACGTTTTTATTAAAATTTTAAAATAATAATTTGATATAATAATCTTTTAAAAGGTTATAAATGACATTTAAAATTAGATTAGAAAAGTATAATATTTTAAAGTTCAATAAATCTACAAAATCGTACCTGTAAAAAGAATTGCAACATTCCGTCGTGCAAAATAGTGAAAGATTATTATCCTATTGACACCAACAGTCCCTGAATCAAGTAACATCTATTATTATCATTATTATTCAGTTTACTGGAGTCTAAAACGACATTAAATGATTAAATCTTTATGCAACCTTTCTTCTTATTAATAAGCATAATAATATAACTGTTTATAAGAACACAGGAGATAACAATGGTTCATTGGAGAAGTGAGCCACCAGATTTGCTACAACAAGATCAGCCACAGCCTCACGGGTTTCCACAGTGCAAGATCCTACGTGTGGCGTTAAAACTACATTATCAAGATGATTAAGTTGTTCTGGCACCTCGGGTTCGTGTTCAAACACATCAAGCCCTGCACCACCGAGTCTACCTTCAACAAGAGCTGACACCAGCTCTGGTTCATCCACATGACCCCCTCGTCCTATGTTTATCAGAAACCCCTTTGGCCCTAATGCATCAATGACTTTGCGGTTGATTATATGATGAGTTGCTTCGGTTAATGAACAAGCAACCACTAGGATTTCACAGTTGGAAGCCAGTTCAATCACATTTGGATAATATTTGTAACCTGAATTTGGTTTCTCTGATCTTGAGTAGTAACTAATTCGAGAACCAAATGCCATCAATCTTTTTGCAATTGCTGAGCCGATTCTTCCTAACCCTATAATCCCAACCGATTTCCCACTAACCTGCAAGTAAGAATCAACAATTTTCAGCCAATTTTGCTCACAGTTTGCATTTTTCTAATAAAGGAAGCAATCAACGTACTTTTGTAGTCAATTTGAAATCTTCATGCTTCCAGAGACCATTCCTCACGAACTGATCACAGGCACAAATTCTTCTGAGAGTCGCTAAAAGTAGTGACAGTGCCAAATCAGCGACTTCATCGGTCAAGGTATCAGGGGTGGATGTAACCTTAATCCCTCTTTCCTTGCATTTCACCAAATCAATCTTATCTAACCCAGAACTGTGACTGGAGATTATCTCTAGACACGGAAGCGATTCGATCAAAGCGGAGTCAGCACCATGGGATCCGTTCCCTACAATCGCTCTGATTGACTTTGAGTGTTGGTTCAAGAACTCATTCTTGTTAGGGATTTCCCATGATTTGAAGAGGTTAAACCGTTTCGAAAGCTCATCTTGAAGATATTTGGACATCGGGCAGGTCATCCATACACCTATTTCGGTGTCCATCACCTGTTCGACGAATTGCTTCAGAAAACAATCGCACAAAGTGTTAGTGGAGGGGAGTTTGACCGTAAACCGGGTCACGGAATTTGCCGGCTGGCCGCCCTCACAGCGATAGCTGAGCTTGTGGCACAGTAAACACCGGAACGGAAAATATGTGCGAGCTGCAACCGACAGATTTGAACCATCAATTTATCAGAAAACAAGGGCTTTTGATAATCCAATAAAATATTATCCATGGTTTAGACGGAAAATCGCATGAAAACTTTACGAATTATGAAACGATTAATGTAGGTTTTGAAATGCTGTCATACTAAATTAAACTTTTTTTAACTGACCAGGTAAAATTGGATATTTATGGACCTAGTTATTGTTAATCTATATAATTATATTAAGCATTCAATATTCGTTCTTCTTAAAAAATTAAGAGTTCTTAATTTTACTAAATCTCTATCCTTAATTTTATTTATATTAATTTTATCTATTAATTCATTAAACCTTTCAACTTCTTTTCTCTTTTAACAAATAAATATCTTGATTATAAGAATCATAATTTATTTTTCTCTAAAAACATATAATTCGATTTTTTAATAGTATGAATAATTGTATTTATGATTTTCAAGTTCAACATATAATATTAGTATTTGTACCGTCTCATATTGCTTTTAAGTAAAAGTGTACAAACAATATTACCGCACTATTAAATAAAAACTTTCATATAACATAAATTTAATGAATAATACCACTTAAATTATTTCAAACTTTTTATAACATTCAAGCTTCATTCACGAACATCATTGTCTCCTCCGCCATCGTCACTACAATTATTCACTATCATCATTTTTTGATCGTCACCGCAGCATTGCGCGGGTATCTCACTGGTAACTTTTTTATAGGTTAAAATTGTATTACTTCTCTAATCTGAAAGTGACACGACTTATCTTACATAAATGTTTGCTAAAGGTATAGAGTTCGATCTATTAGCCGATCTATATATTTAGAGTATATAGTTGTAATTATCTTGTAATCTTCTAAGTTAGGTAGTTATTTTTATTCTATTTTAGAGGATTGTATTATTGTATTCACTTCCTTATATATAGGGTTCGATTGTATAATGAAAGGGTAATCATTCAGATACCATAAATACTTCTATGTTGTGCCTTTTCATACATACTCCTTGTGAGCCACACTTCTACTTCATGAAACACATATTACGGTACATTAAAGGCACGCTTCACTTTGGATTACACATTAAAACTTCTTCTAGCCATACTCTCACCATTTATTCTGATATTGACTAGGGGGTTGCCTTAATGCGGTGATTTAGTATACAATCATATGTGATTTGTAAAAGAATCACATATGAATTACGAAAATGTCACTCCGTCCAAAATTTTAAAATGCAATCACCATTGATGTCATTGATCCAAAGGCTAAAATTAGTTAGTTAGGACTATGAATTTGTAACGTCCCAAAATTTCAAAATACGAGTGAAAACTTAATTATAAAGTCATTTGAACCAACGCATATATTTAACAAGCTAGCGGAAGCTGAAAAGTAAGTTTGAACCCTCAGTTTCGTACAAAAGTGGTATTACGTATGTACAACAAAAGTGTTTTAGTTACGAGCGTTATGGATCCAAAAGTAATCCAATAAACAACCGTCAAACTGAGGCCTTGCCCTTGGTGCTAACATGGCCTGCAAAAGCAACAAACAATATCTGATAAACTACAAGAGTTTAGTGAGAAAGCTAAATTGTAAATCATATAAGCATACGCATAATCATATACGAATGTCACAACAGTTCTTATGGATACAGTACTACACCATTTTAACACCGCTCATAAGGCTAAATGTTGCTTGTAGCCCCTAATGCACAAAGCAGCATGCTACCCCCACGTTGATCCGTAGATCAATAATATACATTGCAATGCATCACATATTTCAGATATGTATCCGAGTTTAGGAAACTCACCTCAACAATTAGTGTCACACAGTGGTATACCAGGTACAATCAGATTACACATCAAAGAGTAAGTCCTACAAGTATATACAGTTATGGTATTAATCACATAATTAATTCTAGAAATTAGTAAACTGCACAGGGCGAATCACGTCCGTGCCCTACAGTTCAGGCCCAAAGCATGACCCATATAAACATGGACGTACTGTGCCAAACACGCTCGTACCTTTCTTAGATACGCCCGTGTCCTGTCACGCCCGGACCTCATGAACAGAAATGGTCACTGTCACTAAGCACGACCGTACCCCCAAAGGCACGCCCGTGCCTTTCTGGTTTCAGCAATAATTCGTCGACTGTCTTGCTATAACTCTGGCCAAAACTCATTGAACTCAACTTAAATCAATTCAAATGCTACAGGGGTTTTTTCCTACACCCCAAACAAATGAGAAGAAAATTGGCAGCCCTATGAGTACGTATGTATGCTTGAGTTTGAAGCTTGTTTGACTATTCTAAATCAAAGCAAGAGTTTGAGTACGTATATATATATATATATATATATATATATATATATATATATATATATATATATATATATATATATATATATATATTGAAAAGTTTATTTGAGAACCGTTTTTATTGCGAGAACCCCGAGAATCAATCTTAGCCGTCCAATTCCCCCTCCTTCTATTGGATTGTCCACCCATGAATTCCTTACATGCACCCTGCCACACCCAATCCCCCACATTCTTCATCCATGAATTCCATTATTCAAAATGAACGGCTAAGATTGGTTCTCGCAATAAAAACGGTTCTCAAATGAACCTTCCCCTATATATATATATATATATATACATCTTTGTGCTAATTACACAAATAGCCCCTCAACCTTAAATATTTTATTATAACAACTTTAACCCTCTCAAGTTTCTAAACATCTCCTAATCTTAAATAGACAACCCACTAAAACATATCATTTGTTTAAATTATTAATTTAGGAAATTTCTGAACCTTAGGTGTTACAGAATTAAGTATGGACTATATTGAACATGTTTCAGGAAAAATAATATATGATGTTAATAGCACTTAAATTAAGTATTGTCGTATATACATACCACTTAAATAATTATAACACTCAAATGACTAAACACCTCTTATTTATGTGACAAGTGTATGCAACGTCACACAACTTAGGTGGTGTTAACAACATATATCATTTCCTCTATTATATAATAATAGGAAAATAATAATTATATTAATAATTGTTACAAATCATAAAGTGAAAGAAAATCTAGACATTTCATTACATAAATCGGTAAGACCATATGACAAGGGAGATGATTTATATAATTTTTATTTATCATAAACAATAATTATGATATTTATTAGTAATATTAGAACATTTATAATTTTAAAAAATAAGAATAGTGTTGTGATATAACTTATTTTCTCTACTTTCTCTCTTCAACTTTGAAACATAAAATTACAATATCATTTATTCTAAATTTTTCTATCAAACTTGGAAACACGAAAAATAAAAACTATTATCAATTATTTTATTTTCTCCTTACTTTTCTTTCAAATCGTGAAGGTTGAAAGTTAAAGCTCGATTGTCCCCAAAACAAATAGTTGTTGAACTTATTTAGTTCAAATAGATCCATGTATCAACTTAATTCAAATTCAGAAATGTGGACCAAACTTAAAAGTTAAAGAGGAATAGGCGATGGCTAATGACTTGGAAGTTAAAAGTCAAGGAGATGCAATAACAAGAGGAATTGCCGGTCTCTTTGTCGAGTGTGTCACTGTGTCTGCCGATATTTGAGAAATTGTCGACGTGTATGTGTTTGTGACTCGTCACTCATTGACGACACAATATTCCATGTTTCTGATAGGCAAATGGCAAACACCTCCAAGAGAATGGCAATCGTTCGAGACTTCTAGTCGTCGACCTCTACGGTTCTACTAACGTGCTAAAACAGGATATTTGAAAAAAAATACATAAATTAATAAATGGAATTTGGTTTATTCGCGTTACATCAACCAAAGACTAATTATAATAATCTTTTCAATTTTTTAATGGAATGAAAACTGAATTGAAATTCAGTTATTTTTTAATCAATTGCGAAATGGTTTTTGGTTAAAACGGGTATGTTCCGAGTTTTGAACACTCCTAATAGTTAGGGTTCTTGATTCTGGGTTAGGGTGTTCAAAATTTGATTATTAGTGTGGTGCTCTAAGTTGAGGGTGGGGTTTGTGTGTGTGTGTGTTAGGTTTGGATCGATTGTTAGGGTTTCCGATCTCAATGGTTAGGGGACTCAAAGTTAGGTTAGGGTTGTCCATTTGTGTTTATGAATCAATTTTTAACTGTTGTACTCTAGAACTGATAAAGATGAAAATGAGTCCAGAATTTGTTATATTTGTGTTAAGATAAAGATAAATTGATGAACATCAAGATAATTGAAATACGATGTACTTTGATACAACTTCCTTAAAAAAGCTGTCACAATTATTTTTACCTTAATATTTGTGCCAAGTAAACATCGATATGTAAATTAACTATCACCTCCAAAAAGAAAATTCAAAGAGGTAGGAGAACGCCACGTCAAAACGGTCAAAAGCCATGTAAACTTTTGGTTTTATAAATAAACCAACAGATGAATTGATAACTTTACAAGTGAAGATTGATTATTAAACCACATGAAGTTTCAAAATTACAAAGTGATAATTAAAAAGTTTGAAGCGTGAGTTCATTAGTCGTCTTCATATTCGCATCTTGCCTTCACAGAGTAAAAAACATCTTTCGAAAGCGTAAGAAAACCCACCAAATATTTACTTGTAACCAAGACTTTTTCACCTAATATTTGGAAAAAGCCAGTTTTTGGGTGTCAAAATCCGGGGACCTCTTTTAACTTCAATTAAACATATATTGCTTCAGTATATCTTACTTGTAGCAGTAGTAATCATAGATCTTCACATTGTAAACTGGCCTTGATCTTGTGCAGGGTGCTTGAGATAAGCGTATTCACCGACTCCATGGATTCCATACCAAGTTTAGATGTTGGGGAGTTGCTTGTCACTATCTGAAAACCAACTGTTAGTAACGACCCACCTTCCCAACTTTGATTATTTGCTTTGGAAGTGACCACCAAAGGCCTTGTTTCCACACCATCAGGTAGAATCGAGAAACCTGAAGGTAAGATGGCAATGTTGCTGGAGTCACACCCAGCCATTACAGATTCCATGCTTGTAACACCCACTGGTGCACACACTACCATGGACTCGTACGTGTTTGTGCAACTATCTTGAACCATCCACATATTCTCCTTTGATTTCATCGTCTGGATTCAAGAAAAAAACATTCAAAAAGGATGTTTCACCATTTTTCCTTCTTTTTAAACAATCCAACTGAATTTAAATCATATCTTACAAGTATGGAAACAGTATTTCCTCGATCTTGTCCTTTTGCCAAGTTTGCTATAGATTGCACAGGACCATCGTTTGACATAATATCCCACTGAAATTTCATGCGATAATATGGATATTAAAATTTTTCCTTATAGTCTTTCAAGAGTGGCAAGATGGGCGGTTATGATGGTTTCGATAACTGGTCAAAACGGGTTCGGTTTGAACTAGACCATTATTGTATGGGTTGAAATGGTACAAGTCAGGTTGGGTTGAAGCACAAACACTTTGTTGATCCATTTCTTTAGGGCTATTTATGGTTGCAAAAACACTATTCTAGCATTAATAATCTAATTCTTTGAATAAAAAATGGCATAAAGATTGTAAGCATTAAAAATGGACATCTGCTTTACTTGACCCAACACACAACCTATAATGACCCATTCATAAGTACGTGGCTCAAAATTGCCAGCTCCAGTACTACCTTTTTAACATTATTCTCTCGGTATGAGCTTCAAAAATCTTAGAAAAGTGTGAAAGGAGATTTACGTATACCTCATTTCTGCGAGTTTCATCTCTTAGGAAATCAAAAAGAAGAGTGTGAGAAATGGGTAACCATATAGACGAGACTGCACACAGGATCACCCCTAAGGGTTCACCAGGATCGTTTATGTTCTTCCTGGAAGCCACCCTGATATCATATCCAGCCTTACTTGGCAGCTTTTTCCATGTGTGATAGCTTGATGCTCCTAGTGCTCGACCAAAACTCCACGTCATTCTCTGCGCCAATTTCAAAATACTTTTCCTCCCAGCCAGTGTACCAATGCCTGATTGAATGTCCGTATGTCATAGATAGTTATACAAAAAAATAATACATGAAAGTGGAATATGAAGATAATACCATTAGAATCCTTAGTAGGAACATTTGTTGCAAGGAAAAACACAAGACGCTCGCATTGTTGCTGCAACGTGGCCATCCAATGCCTTGCCCCAAAAGCTAGACCACTATTGATGATTGAACGATACATAGAATGAGCTACGTTTTTCTGGCATTCCAAATGCTCTATCCATGTCACCTAACACAACATATGGGATCTATCCTTAGAAAGAACTTCTGATGTCAATTTGTTTTTTCTTGCATTATTATTTTTATTGGGATAATGTACAAGGAGGCCACTCAAGTATTTACTTCTTTTCTCATTGAGGCCACGCAACTATTGAAACTACTTCATATTCCACCCAAATACCTATACAGTTTCGCTTATACGAAATCAAGCCAAAAACATGTGGAATCACAAAGATAATGTTCAAATTTTCAGTAAAAAAGAAAGAAAATTTCCCTGGTTACTTTTTTCTAGTCTGTAAAGTAAAAAATAACAAATAGTCAAAATTGGAAGGGAATTTCGTCATTAGCATGTTTTTAGCTAGAATTTCTGAATTTGGTATTAACAAAACTGGATACATACTTTGATGACCTATAAAGTAGTTTTGATAGGTGGCTGGCCTTAATGAAAAAAGTTGAATAGTTGGTTGGCCTCCTTATACAATGTCCTTTAGTTTTTGGAGTGGTGTTTCAATATTCAACTCGCCCTATATTAGTTGTGATGTTTTACCTTACAGTGACCGTTTAGTTTGTCCTCAATGATGCAACCAGATGGACGTTTTCTACATCGAGCAAGGGATGTATCAATGTTTTTTTCTACATTGTCAATAGAAATGTCCACAATTGCCCACTTGTCAGCACGTAATTGCTTGGAATATCTCACGAAATACACTTCTCTTGTGGCCACCCAGGGTGTTAGCATTTGCATCTCTGCAAACATCTGCAACCAAAGTAATAACTGAACCATATTTTTCCAAATTGATGTTCCCAGAGATGATGAGTAAACTATTGATTGACTAACTTGAAATATTGTACTCACCAATTGAACTGCACCATTACTGCTAGCACCTTCCCCACTGCAGATAACATCAAGGGTAGCTGCTTTAGAGATCATGCAAGGAAACATCTCTTCATATTGTTTCTGAAATGAAAAATAGACAATAGAAAATGACAATCAAAACCTATTTACACAGAACACTACCCTCATAAACATACATAGATATGTGTGTGTGTGTGTCCATGTCAACTAGAAAGTTCAAGTAGGCGATAAACTTAGATGTAACCCTTGAAGGAAGCATCTGTGGTCAAATCTGTACTTTTCATCCATACTGATTCCTGCCTTTGTTTAAGGTATTAACGAATATGCTGCAACTCACAACATAATGATGCAAAGTGCAGCTAGATCATGAACTTCAATTTTTTATACATGTCGAAACAGTTAGGCTCGGGGCTGGGTTGACCTACGTACACTTTTTTGTCCATTTGTAATTTTTTAAGAACAATTAATGTGTTAATTATGCTTATGAAAACAATAATATTACAGTAATAATCTAAATATTAGAATAAAATGATAAAGGAGGTTGTATGGATTAAAATAGATTTTGGGCGACTTTCAACCCATGTGACCTGTCCCGTCCCTCTTTCTTAACAGTTCTTTGTTTGGCCCCTTTGAGATAACTCACAACCCAAACCCAACAAATTCATGAAGTTATATTTGCACTGTACCACATCCATGAAGCTTCGAACTAGCCGTGGGAGATCCACAAAAACAATGCCACTATCTCTAGATGCCTCGATGCATTTCTTCTGTTGAACATTGCTTGAAATCTCAACAGGGAACTCCTTCAAGTATTCATCATAATTAAGTATTTCTCGGCCCGTCTCAAAGCTCCGGACCCACAATGGTTCCCCAGCATTAGCCATCTTCATAAGCTCTTCCATAGCTAGATTGACAATCTCCATTATTCTAGATTTTTCAAGCCCAAATACTCCACTACACAAGTCTAATGAGCTTCTGTTTTCCTGGTCGTTTCCTGCAGAACATGAGTTTGTTGGTGATGTTTTCTGTGGATATTTCCCAATTGATGTCTTCAGCTTCTCAATCTACAGAAAACTCCAGTTTATATATAAGCATGAGGTGCATAGATTCAGGAAAACTAATGATTAATGACCTAATTTAGGTGAAGAACTGATAACTATACAACCTCAGCTTTAAGCTTGGCATTTTCAACCCGAAGCTGCTGTTCGTCACTATAAGTGGAGGCATCCTTGCTAGAGCTACCAAAGCCACAGTTAGTACAAGTACCCTTCTTAATTGTCTCCCTCAGTAACTTATTCTCATCAAGTAGCTTATCCAGTTCTGACTTCAACAATGAATTTTCATGGCGCTCCTGTATAGCCTGCAACAGCAAGTAGCAATACAGTTTCTACATCACTTTTTTGTGCAACCTGAAATGTATGTATGATAGGGTTCTTTTTAACATAACTAAAACCAGCAAATCTTAGTTAATTACAGAAAACTTCGTTTCATGATAGCAAAAATGAAAACCTTGATTTGGGTACGGCGATTTTGAAACCAGAACTTCACTTGTCTGGGATGAAGGCCTAACCGAGTGCTCAACTGTTGTCTTTGTTTCTCATCTGGGTGAGGTGACTCCTTAAATAGCCTGTAAATGGAAGGTCAACCATTGATCTATATAACAGAACCATGCATGCTGACCAGCTGGATTGTATATTATTCAATCAGGTATATCCAATTTGCTAGTATGTTAAATGAAGGATTTTTCCAGTCTTGTCTTGTAAGCCACTGGTTTAGAAAAGCTGTTATTAGATAGGTTCTACTTCAACCGTGTATCCATGTAGAGAAACAAAACCGTAAGGTTTTGCGGTTTTGTATATCGCTAATCATTCGAACTAACAAATGGTTCTTTAAGATTCATGTTGGATATATATGAATGCAAACTTCCCAAACTTATCAATAACTAACTTAATGCCTTTTGGGATTAGTATCAATAAAGGGTTATTAACCAAAAGGTCGGGGGGAACCAAAGACAAGTTCTGAAATATGAAGAACAGATTATTTAAAATTATTCTTGCAGGCAAAAGTGTATACTTGTAAAGGTTATTCAACATCAAGTGAGTGTGTATAACCAATTTGTTTATGTTACCACAATACCAAGAGTTCGTATAAATTTTGAAGTGTAACTGAAGGATCATAGGGACATCAGACAGAAAGTGAGAGGTAGAGTTAGTGACTTATCATTAAAGTCTTTGACCAAGAATATAAAATTTTTAAATACTTCCGATAAGTTAGTCACATCACAAACTCAAAGGGCCAAATTTGTCATTGTACACAAAGACATCGCATATTCATATTTATACTTTATATACATGTGACAATATTATACCAAGTTTCACAATATCACCTTTAAAATATGCGTACACACATGCTGTGTTAGTTGTGGCCTCGCCTTTCGTGATTTTGAGCGATTACACTTTATTATTAAACTATAAGACAAAAGAAAGAGCTTTACATGATGGTCTATATTTTCTATATTTTATTTGTATTAAATTAGTAATCGCTTTACCTTTTTTTGTAATTTCTTAAAGCTGAATTACTAATCATATTCAATGTATCATCTTACCCAACCACCTCCATATTCTTGCAAAGATTCTTTTATAGGCTATTTTCATGGACTGTCAACCTCTCACTCATTATCTACCGACTACCGAGTCACTCAAACCAACTCAGCCTGTTCTTAACAAACTGGGTTAATTACAAGCTACTAACTAATCACCTATCAAAAATGCTATGAAATTGGGAAACTATATATGGTTCTGATTATGTAAGTTTATGTGAAAAATCACTTTGTATATCTAAAGTTTAACAAGTGTAAATTATTCCTATTGTAATCGGTCGTTTTCCTAGAACTGCAACGGGTAGAACCATGCATCAAATTGCACCTTTCAATCTGTTATTCTGTTATCAATCGCTTAACAATCAACGCAACCTATAATAAGATCTAGATGCACCAGGAGAGACACTTTTGTGATAGCGAAAGTCTCATAATGATCCATTTGTGTAAAATTCACAGGATAATGATCACATAGCTACGAAAAATCAATCGAATATTAATTTAGGCCTGATCAACTGCATTCGAAATATGTGCGTGTTTGTGTGTAGACTGGTGTGTTAGGGCAAAACTTTTATAAAAAAAAAATAGTAAAAAAAGGAGGAACAACCGACGTACGCTTCCATTTCACGAATCTGTTCGGCGGTGTGGCGGTGGTACTTTTTTCTCTTCTTACTTTTGTTCTTATTATTATCGTCGTCTCCGTCATCGACGTCGGGATCAATATCGAAATCATCATCCGATCGTGATTTCACCGGTCCAGAATTTTCGCTACTGATCTCCGTCACCGTCGTATTAGCACCTTCCTCTTTCCGATCATCCAACGCCTCGTCTCCGTCGCGAAAAAATCCCTATAGGTCAAGTCAAGACAATAAAAATCAAAATAAAAACAAATAACAAGATGAAGTACTACAACTTACGAGAGTGAGAGCGAGAGATGTAGACGGAAATAGGTCTTTGGTAGAAGTCGGTGGATTATTGTTATCAGTGGAAGACGACATGGGAATAGCAGGACGTGTTTGATTTTGCTTTTCTCTTTTCCTTCTTACTTCTGCTACGGATTAGCCATGGCGGTGATGTGCTCGACTGCTCCTGCTTTCTACTCAATTGTCTTCGCTGTTACTATGGGGGTAGGGTCAGGAGTTGAAGAAAACAAAAGGAGGACATGAAGTCACAACGTTTTCTTTGCTTTTCGCCTGTGTCACTGTGTGAGAGACTGTGACGCAGAGAGAGAGAGAGAAAGGAGAGAAAGAGAGAGAGAGAGAGAGAGAGAGAGAGAGAGAGAGAGAGAAGGCAGAGAACGCAATAGGGGTGTAGTGGGGAGGGAGGGAGTGGGGGATGGTAGGGTTGACCGTTAGATATTGTTGGACCAGTAGCCCCTCCTCCTGGTTTCCAAGTTCCAACTAACTCTTTTCCTTTTAACCAGGGTTGGGCCAATGGGTTAATTTGGAACCAGAAATAGTACAATGATGGTGTATAAGAGTTAAAGTTTGTACCAAGATATAATAACGGATAAAATATATGAAAATATAATAAATTTTATTAATATTGTTATTTTATGTACTTAATTTTATTTTATACTTAAAAATATATATAATTTATAAATTTGGTTTATTGTATGTAATTGGTAGTCTGATTATCAGATTATTGATTGTACACAATGAACCAAATTTGAAAGTGTTTTTTATTTTAGGTATTAAAGTTTTTTTATTTTTTGTCAAGTTACCGGTAAGTTACTTATTGTAATAGATAACTTGCATATAATGTACCAAATATGTAAGTTGTATGTATTTTTAGATACAAAACAAAGTTTATTGTATACAATGACAATATTAACATAATTTGTTGTATTTTCATGTAATTTACCCTATTCTAATTTATGTAAGTAATTAGATTTCCATTTTTCCCTCTTTTTTACTTGAATATCATGTAAATTTTTTCTTCAATTTCTTTCTCTTATCCAAAATCTAAATATAATGTAACCTAACTAACTCGATATTTTTCTCCCCTTACTCTCTCTAAAATGCTTAATTTTATTTATTTGAACTCTGGTATTATTAAATTTACTCTCGTATAAAACATCCACATATGTAATTAATCTTTAGGGATGTTTGGGTTAACTTTTTACACGGTGTATGCTTTGGTATATTTAAAAACAAAAATATGTCTTAAGAGTTTTTTTTTAGCAAACAACTTATTTAAGTTTATAACCTCATTATAAGTCGAAAAGGGTAGTTTATGAACAACTTATTTAACAACTTATCTAAATAGCCTCTTGTATACAAGATCTCCCAAAAAATATTAGAATAAGCTAATAAGCTAAACCAAACACCATATTTTTAATAAGCTCATAAAATAAGCTAAAAAGCTCCTAAAATAAGCTCAAACAAACACCCCCTATAAACAATTGATTAAAAACATTAATAAAAAACTAATAATTATAATCTTATCCACTAAACACTTACATACCAATGATATCCCTCTAGCCCTTTTCTTTCTCCCCAACTAACCTCTCTCTTGTTTCCGTTTTATCTCACACAAGCAATCAGTGAGCTTGATCTCACTCTACCATTTCTCTATGTGTTTGATCCGTCGTTTCTCTATCTTGATCGAATCCTACAACATCTTTGTATCTTATCCGAATCCATCATTTTTCTCATCTCATTCCACTTTATTTAGGCTCTCGTCAAGCTCCAATCTAGGTTTTCCAAATTTCCACCATTGGTGCTACACCTAGCACAATTAGAAAGTTGTGTATTTCCTTTTTTTTTTGTTGACAACACAAAAATGTCTCTAATTTTTGATGAATTTAAGACACTATTGTGATAGAAATAATTTAAAAACCACAATAACACTAGTGACGACTTAGCATCGCTTTTGTGACAATTTTACATCAAAACTAGATACGTCGGAAAAATGTAGCTATTTCACTAAAATTTACCAACAAAATATTGGCTGAAAAACTAAAAGTGATAAATTAAATACTTTATTATCATTTTCTTCGGGGAATCGTTAAAAATTAGTGACATTTTGAATATGAAATTAAAAAAATGTAAACAAAATATATTATTTGATATTTAATACTTTTTTTCAGAAAGTGGTATGAAATTTTGATAATTTGTATTAACAATTAAATAATTTAATAGTACATATTTAATAATGTATTACAAATCCCGTTAAAAATTGTCAGAAATTACGACTAAATAACGATTGTTTGTAAAAGATAACTCAAAAAACAATAAAATAAATTTAATACTTGATATTTAATAATATATTAAGATTATTGTCAGAGAAATATAGTAGGAATTTCCAACGATATAGTGAAGTTTTGTATAAAATAATTTATAAAAAAATTAAATTAACTTAATATCATATATTTTATGATGTATTACAATCTTTGATAGAAAATTGTCAGAAATTCCAACTAAATAACAACTATTAGTAAAAGATAGTTTTAATACTTGATACGTAATAGTTAGTTAAGATTTTTGTTGGAAAATTGTCAAAATTTTCGACGAGATAGTGGCGCTTTATATAAAATAATTTAGAAAAAATTAGATAAGTTAAATACGTCGATGTTTCGTTGGTGTAGGTTAATTTTTTATTAAAGTTATAATAAGAAGTAGTAGGTAATTCATTGGTAAAATTGGATTAGGATTTTGTCGGTATAAATTAATTTTTATTAAAAAAATATATAAATAAATATCATCGGTTATTCGTCCGTACAAATAATCTATAATTATTTTTAAAAAAAGTTTGGTCGGTATATTGTCGCTAATTTCCATCGCAATCACGTTGGTAGTATTTTCCCGTATTTTTAATATCATTAATAAGTATTATCATTTATTATTAGTCAAAATTCTATTATTTGGTTTCCGACTAGTGACGATGATTTTGTTGATAAAATTTGAAAATCATCGGAAAAGTTAGCAACGGTGTTATTTCAAAACAAAATAATTTGGTCGGAAATTTGTTGGAACCGTCTTTTGCCGACCATTTTCCGATTCTTTTGCCCATTGGTAATTGACAACTTTCTTGTAGTGATAGGTGCGGCTACTACACCACCGTTGCCCAACATTGGCTGTGTCTTATATAAACATGTGTTTTAGGTTGATGGATGAGAGAATCAGTTGGAGTACTTCATTGTTATGACAGACGCATCAAGATTTTGCATTAGAATTTCATTCTAGAAGTAGTGCAATCTAGGGTTTGTTGAGAAAGCTAGGTGTAGGGTTAGATGAGCTACTTCCTATATATACGAGCAATATCATATATATTTTCATCTAATAAAGTCGTCATTTGAAGAATACCCTTTCTGGTTTTATATATGTTACAATCATAATTTAAAACATCATTTGGAAATATTGATTTAAGTACTATTATTATTATGGAATCCAAATTGATATGTGTGGTTGCATCCTTTGAAATATAAAAATTTGCGTGATACTAATTAAAAATTATTCTAAATTCATCATTAGAAAGTTTCATTTAATAGAGCTATGACAATATATTTTAATTATTATTTGTGTTCAGTCTAGCATAATTTAATGTTACACTTTAAAAAGTTGATTTTTCTTTAATAACATAAGATTGTTACAATCATGACTTTTAGTGATATCTTATAAGTAATAACTAGGTCTGTTAATGGGTCAGATATTGCTCCAGATCCGATTCGATATGTCTCATTTATTGGATCCAATGGGTCTAAATATCGGATCCATCGCTTCAATAAGAGATCCAATAAGTCGACCCATTTAATTTGATCACTACGTGGGTCGATCCAAGATCTGTCTGGGCCGATCCATTTAATATTAAACTACAATTTAATTTTAACCATCAACTATCAACAATTTATCAGTCATCACCCGCCACCACCGTGGCTACCGTCGTCGCCTATTACCACCCCCGCCACCCGTCCTCACCATCACCACCACCACCGCCGACCACCACCCGCCGCCACCGCCGACCACCACCCGCCGCGGCCGCCGCCGACACCCCGTCAACACCACCACCGTCACCATCACCACCACCCGCCACCGCCGACACTATGACCACCACCGCCGGCCACCACCCGCCGCCGCCGACACCGTCACCACCACCACTGCCTGCCACCATCGTCACCACCACCAGCACCCACCACCGTCACCGCCGGCCACCACCCGCCGCCATTGCCGACACCGCTGTCTACCACCGTCACCACCACCACCGCCGGCCACCAGCATCACTACCACCACCGTCACCAACACTGCCAGCCACCAACACCGCCGGCCACCACCGCTACCGCCGACACCCTCACCACCACCGGCGCCGATCACCAGCCGTCGCCAGCCACCACCCGTCGCCGCCGCCGGCCACCACCCGCCGCTACCGTCACCGCCAGTCACCACCCGCCGCCGCCGGCCACAACAATGGCGGCGGCTGGTGGTTAGCGGTGGTGGTGGTCGGCGGCGGTGGTGGTGGTGGTGAAGATGTCGGCGGTGGTGGCAGGTGGTGGCCGGCGGTGACGGTGGCGGTAGTGGCCGGCGGTGAAGGTGGCAGTGGTGACGGTGTCTTCGGCGGCGGCAGGTGGTGGCCAGCGGTGAAGGTGACGGCGGCTAGTGGGCGGTGGTGGTGGTGGTGACGGCGGCGGCCGGTGGTGGCCGGCGGTGACGGTGGCAGCGGCGAGTAGTCGGCGGTGGTGGTGGTGACGTTGGCGGCGGCGGCAGGTGGTGGCCGGCAGTGGTGGTGGTGACGGTGTCGGCGATAGCGGGTGCTGGTCAGCGGTAACGGTGGCGGCGGCGGGTAGTCGACGGTGGTGGCGGGTGATGGCCGGCGGTGGTGGTGTGGTGGGGTGGTGTAGGGACGTAGGGTAGGGTAGTGGGTAGTGGTTGAAAAAATATTTGATAAATTATACTATAAATAATAAAATATTAAATGGGTCGCTCTGGGTCAAGATCCATTAGTAATGGATCCGATTCAAATCCAAGTAATTGGATCTTAATGCTAATGGGTCAGATCCAAATTCAATTAAATGGGTCTACGGATCAGGTCAGATCTTTAAAAGATCCGATCCAATCTGCCACATTGATAGCCCTAGTAATAACTAATAAGGTATGTTCCGTGAAATAAAAAACACGACTGGAAACAACCAATAATCATAATTTGATTTCGAAATTGTATTTTTGAATGAAAAATATTTATTTTCTGGACAAAATTTTCTTGATTGCGTTATCTTGCTTGGATTATGTTATTTAAAATTCACCCTTAACTCCTTAAGGCTTTAAGCATAAGTATATGAGCTTTGAACACCCTACATGTTTAGCCAAGTTGATCATATAAGCTTTGAAAAACTGCAAATAAGCTTTATCCGCATGTGCATCTCACCTAACAAAAACAAGCAATTAACTATGACTTTTACATGTGGTGTCCAAGTTTATTAGTGTACGAATTAATTATATCAAGTATCAAGTAATATTGAAGGAAATTCATAATGATAATGTATGATTTTAGTTATTATACGTAAGAGAAAACTAAGAATACATACATAGTTTATGCCTTTATGGTTTATGAAATGCTTAATAAATTAGGGTATAATAACAAAGTATTTATACCCCTTGGGTATTTACAGTAACTACCCTATATACTTAAACTAATGTCATATCTTATATTAAACTCCGCTAAAATATATTGAACACAGTTTAAGGATCTAACAATTATATTACTTTTGGAAAACATTAAACAAGATAATGCACTTGTACATCTCGACTTGCTTAGCGATCAAACATGAGTTGTAGTGTTGTACATGTGCATCCCTAGCAAATGATATTAACTTTAAACAAGTAGCTAGCTAGATGCACACGTGTCTCAAATTGTTAACCAAAATAACCAATGCCCATGTTTCACAACACACCTCTATGCATGTCACAAGTCAATTTATACTCGCAGGTTATATATATCACACTTTCATGATTCACAATATAATCGAAGACTAACGTGTTAGTTTTCTTAATATATTGTTTGACTATTTGATGCTACTTGGTATAATTAAGATAATCATGTCTCCAAAGTGTAAAAATATTGCTTTTTATTAATAAGAATTTACATTACATTCATAAGTTTCATGTTTGTAACATCCAAAAAAATTAACTAATAAAAAGTGCTGAGAAACATTTACCAGAAGCTAGGTCGCTACTAAATACGATGTTTCTATAATCACTAGATTTTGTTTCTTTAAGTTAAATGAAACATTATTATATTCTTTTGTATGTAAAGCAAATGGTCGGCATGATGTTCTACAACTCTACCCTCACCACAAGCACAATCTATAATCACTAGATTTTGTTTCTTTAAGTTAAAGTTGAATAGTAATTTTATTGATTTCCTTTTATCTTTTTCTAACCTTTAAAACCTCGTCTTCAGTTTCTAAAAGGTGATCTAAAGACGCAACATCATGATCATCATTGTTTGATTGATTTTCCTCTCCTACACTTTTATTTTTATCATCATTTACTTTAATTTATTATTCTCCTATAAGACCTCGATCGTCTTGCATAATATACTCATTAACAATTTCACCTTTATTACTTGGGATTTTGTAATTAACATCGGGTAAATTACTTAAATCCTCATCAAAATGATCTAAACTAATACATATCAAGTTCACCACAAGATTAACAATTATAAATAACACACACACATATAAGGAAAAGTTCAAACGAGAACTGTTTTTCGTACGAGAATTGCGAGAACCAATCTTAGCCGTTCAATTCCCTTCCTTCAATTAGATTGTCCGCCTATGAATTCTTTACATGCACTTTGTCACACTCAATCCCCCACGATCTTCATCCATGAATTCCACTTACCACTTGAATGGTCAAGATTGAGTCTCGCAGTTCTCGTACGAAAAACAGTTATCGTTTGAACCCTCCCTTATATATATATATATATATATATATATATATATATAGGGTAGAGATCCATTAAAAAGGATTTTATGGTAAAAAGGGTAAGAGACAACAATAAAAATCCTTTTTATTGATTAAAACTAGTTTTTATCGATTTATTTTTGATGAATCCAACATATTCATCACTTTTTATAGAGCAAAAGAGATTTTCAAATACAGATTTTGAAACAAAAATTTTGGAATAATTTGTTGATAAACAAAATGCTTTCATTTAAAAAGTGATGAATATGTTAAATTCATCAAAATAAAATCAATGAATAACTAGTTTTAATCAATAAAGACGATAAACTAACAATTATCAGTTGATGTATATACTAAAAAATTATCATTAATCATCCTCTTACACTTTTTACTTTAATTTCCTTTTTATTTGATCTCATCCCTATATATTAAAGGAAAAAGTGTAAAAGGGATGATTATTTGATCATTTTTCGGTATATATATCAACGGATAATCGTTAGTTCATCATCCTTATTGATTAAAACTAGTTCTTCATCAATTTCTTTTTGATTTCAAATACAGATTTTGAAAATAAAATTTTAAAATAATTTGTTGATGAACAAAGTGCTTTCATCTAAAAAGTGATGAATATGTTGGATTTATCAAAAAGAAATTGATGAAGAACTAGTTTTAATCAATAAAGATGATGAACTAACGATTATCAGTTGATATATATACCGAAAAATGATTAAATAATTATTCTTTTTACCCTTTTTACTTTAATTTTCTTTTTACTTGATCTCTACCGTATATATATATATATATATATATATATATATATATAGGGGAGGGTTCATTTGAGAACCATTATTATTGTGAGAATCGCAATAATCAATCTTAACCGTTTAATTAGAAAATGAAATTCATGGATGAAGAGCATGGGGGGATTGAGTGTGTCAGAGTGCATGTAAGGAATTTATGAGTGGGCAATCCAATTGAAAGAAAGGGAATTGGACGACTAAGATTGGTTCTCGTGGTTCTCGCAATAAAAACGGTTCTCAAACGAACTATTCACTATATACAAACTTTATTTGAGAACTATTTTTATTGCGAGTACCGTGAGAACTATATATATAATAGATCAAATTAATCTAATTAATGACTAGGATTTGTTCTCATATTCTTACATAAATACGCATTCTCACAATAACTCTTCCCATATATACACACGCATCAACATCATTATAAATCTTTTGTAGTCATTTACCAATTCCTAAAGTATAACATTGTAACAAGAAATATATACATGCTAAAGAGTTAGTTTCTTGTTTTTTTCTCTAAATAATAAAACATATTCTCATAGACGATATTGCCATGAGTAGTTTGTTGATACAACGTACTATTCTCGTATCTTAATTGATTAAACATGAAGACCATCAACCATACGTCGACGTAATAAGATTCATATGTATTTGAAACGTAAAATTAAGTCCAAAACCCTGATTTCATCAACAATTTAACGAAATCAAATAAAAATATTTATTTTATAGTACGTACGTAAAGCATGATGAAATGTCAATATGTTTGAAAAATTAATCAACATATATATAAGTTCAATTGTTCAAACACAATCAAAAGCAGTACACGAAGCAATGTTCTTTAAAAAAAATTTAGTATTTTTAAAGTGAATGCTTGTCATCGTTAAATGAATTCCGATTCAAGTTAGAGAGGAATTTATATTGTTGTTGAATATTATATATATATCGGGTGAAAAGTTCATTTGAGAACCGTTTTTATTGCGAGAACCAATCTTAGTCGTTCAATTCAATCCCCCTCTTTCAATTAGATTGTCCATCCGTGAATTCTTTACATGCACATTGCCACATTCGATTCCATCACGCTCTTAATCCATGAATTTCATTATCCAAAATGAACGATTAAGATTGGTTATCGCGATTCTCGTAATAAAAATGGTTTGAATCAAAATAGATGATAAGAGCATTATTAATTAAATTACAAGTGTTATCACTTAGTAAATAGTAAATTAATATTCAAAATAAATAATATTTTTTCATATATAATATTGATGCTAGCATGAAACATAATCGTATCAATCCAAAAAGTATGAAAATGACAACTAATTATGTATCGTAAAAAAATTATACAGTTTTACTAACCATGTCACGTCGAACGCCCACACGATTAATATCTGTTTATCATGCATACGTCATAAAATAAAATAAAATGTAATATTTCGTATGTCATGGACTAAATAATAATCTATTTTTATAATTTAGAGTACACGGTGGGGCTGATGAGTTCAATATTTTGGAGGTTACCAAATAAAAGGTTGGTCCCTTTTAACATGTTGGCTATCCGCAGAGTTAGGTGCAATTAATAACGATGCAGACAGGCATGAAATTTCAATTCGTAGAAAAAGAAAAGGAAAACAAATCACACCAAAATTTTTAAAACAAATCAATAACTTTTTTTTTATTAAATAACGCGCTGTTAATAATTTACGAGATATTTAAATATGAGATTTAAAATTTTTATCGTAAAATCTAAGTTTTAATACAAATCACATAATCATTAATAATTTAATTTATTAATGAAATATTTAAAATTTTAATTTAGAATTACAAATATTTTTAATCAAATAACTTATTTTTAATCATATATTTAATTTCTTACAAAATCTTAAACCACAAATACACTGTAGACCGTAGTAATGCATTATATAATCATTGTTCATGTAACGAATCGCAACGAGTGCTGACGTACTACGAAGGTAATGGATCTTTTAATCTGTAAACCAACAATATGCCATATTAGAGGGTGTAGACTTGGACTTTTAGAGTGTCTAAGCCATATATGCTTAGGTCGATCGTAAATGGAATCTGAAAGCTCAAATTATAAAAAAATAAGGATTTGCTATTAATGGAAGATGGTTAAGGTGAGAGACCTTGTAGGCACAATGACAACCGGCCAGTCCCATGATTGGTGAGCTTCTCGCACACCGAGGAAGACCACCAAGAGGTTGATACTCGTCATTATTAAGTAGTTCCAAGCCCCTAGGATGGTCCCCAGTAGGGGTTTTTTAAAAAACCAAAAAACCGACATGACCTGTATGAATCGAAATCGAAAAAATAATACTCGAAAAAACCTAAAAACTAAGGTACCCGTTGAACACGAGACGGGTTCAGATTTTAAATTTGATATCCATAGGTACTCACCCCGCCCCGCATGCTTTTATATATATATGAGTTGTGTTCAATAAAGTCTATTTAAAGAACATAGTCCTGAAATTTTAATATTCAATCACAGGTGATTCAGTACACAATCACATGTGATTTGTAAAAGCATCACATGTGAATTACAAAAATGTCACTCCTTCCAAATTTTTAAAATTTATTCTGAATCATTGATGACATTGATGCAAAAGCTAAAATGAGTCCCTTAGACTATGAATTAATTTTGGACTATATTGAACATTCTTCGTATATATATATGAGTTGTGTTCAATAAAATCCATGTAAAAAATATAGTCCTGAAATTTTAATATTCAATTACAGGTTTTTTCGATTTCTACAGGTGATTTATTCATTATTGTTGACTTGAATCTACAATTGTTTATTGTTTTATTATGAATCTGAACTTGTTGAAAACTAAAAAAAATGAAAAGCAACTCAATTTTAAGACAACCGTGACCTGAATTGTTAATACCCGTTGTTTGCGGTTCAGTTTCGATTCCTAAAACAAAGTACCCTTCCCAGTCCCCACAGTGGCAGTTTACAAAAAATTCACTCCCCCTCGATGAACACCCCTAGTTCCCAGGGGCGGATCCATGTTGATATAATTACGGAGAGGGAGAGGCTCCCCGTCCCCTAGCAACAAACAAAAAAGGCAAAAATGACTCAAATTCCCATTTAGCTATTCCATGATTTAATATTATTATCCCTTTATGTCTTGTGAAATTGATCTTATGAGAGAAAATATTTAAAATTCTTTGGGTTTAGACTAGTTCATTCAAATCATTAAGCATTTCTAAACATCTAATTTAATATTTTAATAAATTTGAGATGCTATATTATACTTAGTGGTGAATTGCATTTGAGTTTTGATGTTATAATATTGTTAGGTTTTAATTTGGTTTACTTATATCACTCATTTCGATCATTAAATAAACTTTAATTGTGAATCGTTTTAAATAGTTTTTTGATTAGTGTGAAATTATATTGTTAGGTTTTGATTTAGGTTTAGTCCTGACCCGTTCTGTTTTAATTTGAAAATGTTTGATTCCTTATATAAGACATCTTGCCATCTTTAATGAAAGCTGTCTCATAAAAAGATTTTTTGGATCCGCCACTGATGGTCCTAATGTGTGAGTGTAACAACTAACGGGCATCACCAATGAAGTCCAAATCAAATATCCCTAACTATGCATGTATGAAGGAAGATCCTTGTAATCATCAGTTACAACTTAAAAATAAATTACAAATATGATTTTCCTAGCCAATCCTTATAGTTGTTAAGTTGGTCTCTATTGTATGTCATGTTAGAAACATAGTTATTGTTTATTTTAAGACTGATATCAAAATAGTAAATCACGTAACTTACATTTAAAGGACAAATGATAGAGTTTGATTTATAAACTTCTCGGTATGTATTTCATTTCTTGAATACCATACCGTATTCACCTATTATTACTTATTTTAGTTTCAAATAACATAAATGATAAATGTAGAAAGAAACAAACTATATGCAGACAAAATTCATAAATGAGAATTCAATGAAACAAATAAAATTTATAAATAAGTTCAATCAATCGAATAAAAGCCATTAAATGAGTTGTACCGTATTTTTGCTTGTTTTATATTACAGTGAATTGCTTTTCAAGGTTCTATTTGTTATTTTACCACACCCCCACCCTCACCCCCAAAAAATAAAAATAAATAAATACAATGTAAGTTTACCCCAAACTTTTTTTTCCCTGAAAAATTAGTTTACCCCAAACTATTAAACTTCTTTGTTTTAAAATCTTTAATCTTTAATATATTAAAAGAAATAAGGTTATAATGTTATCATTTTATTTCTAATTTTTTTTATCAGTCATCCCTTATTATTTCCTCAAATGATTTAGGAATAAGTTGTTTCTCAAATATCATTTTTACGTTATCTAGTTTGTTAAAATTTAAATATTTAACAAAAAATATTTATTCAAATAATTTAGTATATACATCTACCTATTTTTATGATTATTTATGTACACACGTATATCAATTGTATTAAATTTAATTATAAAGAGGTTCTATAAAAAGTTTGATAATGATATTATATATGAATTTATGATTTCTAATTAATTTATCTCTCTTTAAGGGATTTCATACTCTTATGTACGTTTTACAATATATGTTAATTCTTTAATACTGATATTTAAAATTTACTTTAACCATTCTCCGTGTTTATACACGGAGTGTTAAATTAGTATAATAAATTACAATATGGTATAATTACTCCGTAGCAGTAACAAATGATATTATGTGGTCATTTAAACGAAATAACCTAATATTCAAAATGCTTATAACTAATCATATATTCAATTTTTTAAACTATATATGTAATTAATGCTTATTTATAATAAAATTGTATAAAAATTAGGTGTTCTTTGTTTTATAAAAGATTTTCTGTCTGAAGATTAATAACACATCCGAATAATAAGAAACGATTCTTAATTTCTTATATATGAATGACTGAATATTCAATCATATTTGGTTGTTTGATTATAAAATATCTGAATATTGGTAACTCATAACAACACATATGAACAATAACAACTAATGAAGAGAATTTTTAAATGAAGACAAACACGAAAGATATTTTTGTGAGAGAATGATACACTTTGAAGCATACATATGTAGTTTTACAGACGTTAAAAACCCTGGCATAACAACTAGGGTAGTAACATTTGAACCATAAAAACACCAAACAATATATGGAGCATGTAACAAATTGGCGGTGATGGTTGACGAGTGTGGTGGCAATTGGTAGGCGGTACTAGGTTAGCGAAATTTGGTCAAAGTTAATTATAAGAAGAAGAATAGTCGAACATTATGAAATAATCGAAGAGTTAGTCAAATATTAAAATGTGTTATGAATTTAAAAGGTTATTAAATGTTTTTTGGATCTTTAGTTTATTTAAAAATATTAAAAGCTTTTAAATCTAATTATAAAGAGCTAAATAAACATAAGATTAAAAGTTATAAAAACACCGTCAAAACAAAATAGTTTAGCGTGCTTTTAAAGAAAAAAAAAACAAAAAAAGTTTATTGTGCAGAGCGCAAGGAAAAAGAAAAATTTAGAAAATGGATAGTGCAAGGAAAAATAAATATAAAGATGTAGAAAATAAGAAAACGAAGGAAGTTAATTGTACGCCATCCATTTACTTCACATTCCCACATCTTCACGTGTAATGGCATAAAAATTCTCACCATATAAAATAAAATCGACACTTGTGACTTTTTTGTTATTACAATCTAAATTGATTTGTGCTCTTGTAAAATTAATTTATTTATAAAAGTTATCATACTATTATAAGTTATATCATAACTATAAGTTATATCATAATTAGTAAAATATATATTTTTAATTTAATCAATTTCACAAGTAAAAATACTATATTCTATCGTCTAGCTAATATATTAAAATGACATTTTAATAATATCAAAACATAAATAGGAAAAATACAAAACTATGTCATAATCCATTTACAACGTTAATAGCATTAATTTCATTATTTGGTCTCTAAATACATATAGAAATTAAATTTCCGGCAATTCTTCAAATTAACCTACTAGTTTTATTGTAGGCGAAGCTGTTTATAGTAAAAACAGTAAGATAGAAAATTTTATTTTAGCAAAAAAGAATACTACTTTAGTCAACTAAATTATATACAGGACAAAAGGTCAAAGGGTCAAACAATTAAAACGAATGAGTAACTCGATAAATTAATACGTGGAAGTTAGATTGAAATTGACTAAATGAGTATGAGATTAATGGGTAAAATAATGACAAATATAACACAAAGTACTTATCTTTATTAGAATAGAGAGATAACTGTTTGAGTAAATTATATGTTTAGTCCTCTATAATTTACATAAAATGATTGTCTCTAATATTAAGAGTTGTTGCAACTTTGGTCTCACGGTCGGTTAATATCGACGGAAGTTTAAGGCTACCCGTATTCAACCTGTGGGAGAAGCAATGTTGATGAAGGTTCGCAGAAAATACCATCGCCTCCTCTCTCAATCCACGGTTGAATGCCTCCGTGGTTAATTTATCCGTTATTCAATGGCTTTTATTTTTTATTAACCTTTTCTTTTATCCTCTCCAATAAATACTAACCCTCTCCCATTTTTTTCCAACACCACTAACTATTCTATCTCATTCTAAAACTCTTTTCTACACTAAAAAATGTAGTCATCGTTGGAAGGGGGATTCAATCTCACCGTGTAACGGAACACGAGAACCGAGATATTTTGTGCAATAATAAGACTAGTTGTAGATATTATTTTGATGATGGTGAATAAAAAAATTCGGGTGCAATACGGAGAGTGGATGCAATTAGAGACCGTGAAGTTGAACACAAGCGATTTGCTCAAGATTATTTTGCAAATAATGTAATAACAGTGACGAAAACTTTAAACAAAGGTTACACATGAGCAGAGCACTATGCATACAATAATCGAGGATTTGGAGTGAAAGTTTACATATTTTTCAACGGGACTTGGATGCTAGAGGCAGAAAAAGTTTACCTCATATGAAAACGAAATTCAAGTTGATGAGAAAGATGACGAAGAGATTATCGAGGAACAATTAGCGTCTAATGTTCAAGAAGTTCATAACCGAGAAACACATCATAACCTTCTGGAGAATTTAATTGAACATATTTCACGACTTTTAAAAAATTATAACGATGACAATTAGTTATTTTTTAATTTTAAAATTATGTAATGTTTTTATCTTTTAACTTTTATTATGTAGGGTTAAGATGTCAGTTTTAATTTATGAAATATAATATTTTATATTTTATCTTATATTACATTTTAAACTATATATAAAAATTAAATTATTTAAATTAGTAATAGTTGTAATAACAAATAAAAATAAAAATAGGTTAAAGATGAAAGAGGGATGAAAGAGTTATTTTAGGATGGATGCTGATAGCCTAAGAGTAATAGGATGGAGTAGGGGTGTCGGGAAAAGCTGAACCCGAATAACCCGACCGATCAGAATTAAATTCGGGTTAATTGATATTTGGGTGTCTAATTCGGATAACCCAGTTATAAGTGGCCTTATTCGGGTTAGGTGGCGGTTAGAAAAAAAGAAGTTGGGGTGACCTGATTAAGAATATTAAGTTTTTTTAATAATTATATATTTTAACTAATTATACATTTATATCATATAATATCTTTGTAAGTTATTATTTCACAATGGTTGAAACATACTATCATGATTCATATATGCCTAGTTTAAATAAAAACAAATTAAGAGATAATATGAAAACACATATAGTTAAAATATTAATAAAACAGGATGTTAATAACCTTCATTATGAAGTTGGTAACATGAGTAACAAAATAAAATAACTATATTGTCTAATTTCACAATGATTGAAACATAAAATGCCAAACAATAAGTTATTATTTGGTTCAACCTAGGGATGGCAAAAAAAAAAAATCAAAACCGACATAAACGGGGTGAGGACGAGGACAGTGAAAACCCGGTTATTTTAAACGGGAACAGTTTTGTTGATTCCCACCCCGATTATCTGATACCCGACCCCGATTACCTGATACCCGATTATAATTTAATATTATATATATTAGTATACATACAATTGATTTTAAATAAAAAATATACAAATCCTTATACATTTTCACACAACCTAATTTTAATCGTTGTTTTTATTTGGATAATTTGGTTTTGATATTTTGGATGCATTTAGACTCTTTAAGATTTTAATCTCAGTTTAGATATGTTTTTATTCGATAATGTTGTATAATTTACTGTACTCATTTTTCTAAAACTCGTGGTAAAATCTTAACGGTGACGATCCCATGGTGAAAAATCAGAGTTTTACTTTAAGGGGTATCACCACGGTGAAAATCACATGTTTATATTAAACAGGGATACCCATTTCCCCGTTTACCTGACGGGGATCCCCGTTTAAATCCCCTTTTGTTTTTTAAGCGGGGACAGGTGGACAATCCCCGCCCCGTTACCATTCCTAGTTCTATCCGAATAACCCTAATCCCAAACCGACCCGTAGTACTCAAAAACCGAGTAACCCGCTCCTTATTCAAATCGGTTTTCGGGTAACATTTTTTAACCTCAAACCCGAATAACCCGACCAAATAATACCCCTAGGAGGGAGGGGGAAAGGGCCGTATGTTGTACCACTATTTGAGAGGTGGGAGGGGGTGCCACTTCTGCTTGATGTGGTTAGTTAGGGGTTAATGGTAAATACGACATGGTGTAGTTGTAAAAGGCGGGTCTCATTCATTCTCCCTCTTTCTTTCTAATTTTTTATATATAATTTTAAAATTCTGATTGGTCACTAGTTAGTAAGTATTAGGCAAGATCAAAACTTCGTGTCGTGGGAAGTGATTACTATGGGACTAAGTGATAAATTAGACGTTGAGAAAAATTGACGTGACAGTATGGTGGGGTGGTGTGGTCTTACCACTCTTACCATTCTTATGTTTGTCTGAAAAAAAAGACTATTTACCTTTTAAAGTTGTTTCATATTTACTCCTTGTATTTGTTACGCATTTATATGAATTTATGGTCAAGTTTTCTTAAAACGTGCTTTGAGTATTCATGAATGTTATTTAATCAAATTCAATAAACACATTTAGACATATACACACTGGATTCAACACAAATTATATAAATTTGAAAAACAACATTCATGTTCAAACACTAAAAACACCATTTTCAAACTCAGACAAATTAAAAGACTTACCAAACCCAGACCCAAACCCAGATTTCAGTTTCAATACACCAATATGTCCATACATATAAATAAATCGACAAATAGATTCAACACGCATTGGTCGTTATGACGTCGATAATAAACCAACAAATAGATTATAAACACAAATTAAATTTCTAACACACACATACACAAAACTCAACAACACTAACACATCCCACTCAAACAACACCAACTAACTAACAACCACTATACCCGCATCAACACACGACTTCAAACCTACAAACAATATGGTAATGAAAGCGTGAGATGATGGTTGCATGTGGTGTTAGGTCAAGATGAGCTTTCAAGTTTTGATGGTGATCCTCTTAGAGATGGTACGTGGTGTTCTTATACAACTAATGATCGAGGTCTACTAGGATGGAGTCATCGTATACATAAATATATACATATACATATACAAATCTATATCTCAAAGAGAGACCATTACTCAAACTTTTAGGTGAAATGCTATTACGTACACAAACTCTTTGTAAATATGTTTTTTCTAACATCTTGATATATCAATCACTAGTTGAAGATAATAACTATGTCAAAACTTCTTTTCTAAGTGTACGTATCTTTTATTGCCGTTAAAAAAACCATCCCATACATCTACTCTCTTCTATATTGTGATTTGTGATTTTTAAGACACGTTCAATTAATCAATTGTACTAAGAAAGGGATCGACCCTCCAGGTGGTAATTAGGATGATATAACCCACGTCGGGTTTTTTTTAATATAAAAAGCTTCACACATCCGTAATGATGGACCGAGGCCGTATCATTTCTATTAGAGAGTCTGCAAATGAATCAAACCGTTCGAGAAGATCTCATATATGATTCACTTACCATTCGAAAACTTGCAAAATCAATCTACAGACGTAACTAAACAAGTATGTATCGTAATCCATGATCCACAATCTAATTTCACCAATCAATAATAAAAGTTTTGATCTGCCGAAAACCGAGTTTCGTTTTTTGTTTTGTTCAATATGCAATAAAATGTCAACGATTTTGAAATTATCGTGCATATTGTAGGGTTTCGCGATGCTTTTGATCAATGTAGTTTGAGGAATTTGGAAGATTGGAGTTAGTTGTACATTTGGAGATGGCCTGGTTGCGCGGGAGGGTGGCATTAGGGAGCTTCCCGGATTTAGCTGGAGCCGTTAACAAAATCAGCGAGAGCGTGAAGAACATCGAGAAGAATTTCGATAATGCTCTTGGTTTAGAAGACCAGCCTGGTGGTTCTACTTCGACCGTTGATGGTACATACTTGATCGCTCCTTAATTCGGAGTATAGCTATCAATTTATCGTTTTAATTATTCACTTGAATGCAAACACATGTAATATTATACCGAAACACATTGGATAACTTGTAGCATCGGTTAATAGACTGATATAACTGTCCGGCATGTTGGGATTTGGAGCAGTAACATCTTCTAGCTGATTAGGTGTTTAGCACTTGCATTGCAGGGCTTAATGATTTGTTGCATAATTAGGTTATGCGGACTTATGACGTTATGGTTTGTCAACCAGCCAACCAGCAATTCTTCTTAAGTCTATTGGTACTTTTGCAAATTGCAGGGTATATGTTTTCGACTTTTCATCAGAAGTTGATAGATACCTTATTTTTAAATTATATATATCTATAATACCCCCATTCTATGCCATAGGCTGGGAGTGGACCTTGCTATATACGGGTTTCGATGTTACTTATGGGTTATTTTGGGGTGAGAAATTGTTAGAAGAAATCAACTATATTAACATAATTCTTCTTCTGATGCAAAGGTCTGAGGATTGTGGTACCAAAAAAAAACAGAACCTCTCAAGAGTGGTCATGGTGATGGTTTTTCATTTCCTTTTTCCAATTAATTAAAGATTTAACTGCTTGCTTCCAGCTTCTAACTCATGGTCTCCTGAGTTCATGGCCTTCGTGGGACAAAAAGATGGCAATGGCACTGCTGATACGTCTTCCAAAAAACTGGAATCTTCAGAAAAACATGATCTGCTAGAAAAACATGATGATTCTTCACAAAAACACGATAAAAGATCTTCAGAAGAACATGATTGTTCAGAAAGACATAAATCTTCAAATGACTCGTCTACCGAGGAACATTTCCCGTCGGTCACCGATGCAAGTGTAAGAACTACAAAACCAGAAGAGCATCAGGGTCACCCTGTGGAAAAATACATAGCAATTACTGAGAAAGCTGATAGCAGTTCTGAAAATCCGTTGTATACAAATACTGTTATTCAAGATCAAGCAGATAGCATTGTTGAATATCCTGAGGAGGCAGAAAACATTACTGAAAAACCTGTACAAACTAATCTTGTATCATCCGATGAGGCAACTGACATTGTTGACAACCACATTGAAGTGGAAGCTGATTCACAAACAAAACCAAATGCTGATGATTCTGAGGAACCAGAAAACAGGGAAAACTCAAAAATTGGTTCTACAAGAAATTCTGATTCAGTCAATAATGAGTTGGTAAATTGTGTAGACCAACTAGCAACCACCTCCCTGGAGCTAAATGAAGTTCATGTTGCACCCGAAAAGAGTGACCACGAACCAAACATACAAGACAAATTGACTAGACAAGAAGCTTCTACAACCGAGTCAGA
Organism: Dittrichia graveolens; assembly: GCA_038502395.1. Classification (NCBI taxonomy): domain Eukaryota; kingdom Viridiplantae; phylum Streptophyta; class Magnoliopsida; order Asterales; family Asteraceae; genus Dittrichia; species Dittrichia graveolens. The sequence continues at coordinate 3,145,661 of JARJIL010000004.1, read as the reverse complement.
GCCACATAGGTGTCAATCTTCTGCAACTGAAAGTGTCGAAGAAGGCCAACCGCATTTATTGCAAAGTCCAGATGATGATTTTAAGATGGTTCGTGATGTAGTTCCCAAAGATGACAATGAAAATGCTAAAGTTCATACTGTGAACCAGCTTTCTGGTGATGATCAGAGAGACCAAAAGGGACAACAAATGAGTTTGAGAAGCAATTCATCTGATGATGCAGATTCTATGGTTGAATTGGAGACGTTGAAGAACGAAATGAAAAAGATGGAGGCTGCACTTCTAGGAGCTGCTAGACAAGCTCGGGTACTTAAATATTGGCATTATGTGAAAACTGGATATTCTTGATGCACAAATACTTGGTGATGCAGGATGATGTGTTCTAAAATGAAGTGCCAAGATATACTCTCCCAAAGGTGGTTAACTAATTGTTATGTTGCAAGCTAGATCAAAAGTTTCATCTTCAATCCAGCAAGTGGTTGTTGACTGTTCTTTATATCGAAAAATTATCAATGTTTATTCTTTATGGTCATAGTTTTTATGTTATATATCTTGCTAAATGTTGGTGTCCACATGTACATATTCTTAATTGGCTAAACTGTGCATTTTTATGGAAGTGCCTCCTAGGCTACTACATTGTTTTTTGCAACTTCTTTATATTTTTTGTATCTTCAGCTGCCCTCAATCGTTATAGTTATCTGTTACAGGCAAAAGCTGATGAAATTGCAAATCTCTTGAACGAGAATGAGCAGCTGAAATCTACAATCGTTGATCAGAGGGTAAGTATAGGTTTATGCTTGTCATTGACAAACCATAGGTTTCCAGTAATTATTATTCGAAATATATAGTTTATGCTGTGAATTCTACAATAATACATCCATGTACAATTAATTAGTGTAAACGAGTGTGTTGCTTAATTCAATAGTCATCATGTAGCTCCAAACTACTTGTTAAAAGGCATTCTCTGTTACTGTTTGTGGTTTATCTGTTTATGATTTGGAGTTTAGTTTTCCTTTTATAGACACTATGATTGCTATAAAATTGACACAAATGCCTGTACAGACTGTGCCAATGAGAGACGCAAATTACTCCTATATTTTTATGTTTTTTTCTCGCTTTATTAAAGGTAATTGGCCAACTTAATTGTCTTATCATCTTAATGGGAGCATCATTAGAGGGTTGCATAAAAAACTTGGAAAGATTGTGAAGAGCTTGTACCCCATATTAACCAATAATTATGTCCTATTTGCTGCTGCCTGAAATTTAATCTATTAAACTTCTCTTATCTAATTCATCTTTCTCTTATTCTCTTCTTACCTGATGTTTCTATGCAGAGAAAATCACATGCTGAAATAGAGTCTCTAGGGGAAGAGTATCATCAAAGGGTCTCAACTCTAGAAAGAAAGGTAAATGGTTTTGTAACTCTTTAGATCTCGTTTTTAGTCATAGGATTTCCACTTTTGGAAACACGTTACGTTGGACAGTATTTGAAATAAGGTTTGTATACTTTTAAAATAGTTTTAATTATCAAAGCACATTGATTCTTGGATAAATGCTAAACAGTTTTTATTTACAATATCTTTATAAACTTGGTAGTTTTATTTTTTAAGCAACATGGTTGTTAGGGTAAGGTCATGTAGTTCATCACAGTTATTGTTTGTTTCTCAATAATTAAAGATGTTTATATGAACTATTGAGCTAATATTTGACCATAAAAACGTCAAGCGGAATAGGCTAGCTCAAATTCCATAAAGGAAATATTCTACTTTTTGTCTATATAGATTATTCTGTCATGGTCCATGTAACTTCAAGAACCACATAGTGAATGATTATAATATTTCATTGTTATATGTCAACTCAGATTTAATAATGCAGGTTTATGCTCTCACGAGGGAAAGGGATGCACTACGTAGAGAGCAAAATAAGAGAAGTGATGCCACTGTTCTTTTAAAGAAAAAAGATGAGATAATCACTCAGGTTATGGCTGAAGGTAATGAATCAGTTAATTGTTTGTGAAGACTAGAAGAGGCTTCTCCAATTCAACCAACTTCTATTTTTCCATCTCAAACTAATTAACGAGTGTCAATTCTTGTTTTGTTAAGAGTTACAATGCCATTCATTGGTCAAATATTTAGATGCGTTGTTTACAAGTATGAAATCAAATACCTTTCAATTGCTTGTATGATGGATATATTTGTGACTTCTACTACTTGCTAATATAGTTTCAGCATTCTCTGAATACCATGTTCTCTATTGTACAAATTGATGGTGCACATTATTCCTTTTCATTCATATAGGTGAAGAGCTTTCAAAGAAACAAGCTGTTCAAGAATCTACAATTAGGAAACTACGAGCACAGGTATGCAATATATTATACCAAGTCACCTTTAGTAACCAGAACTGTTCTGTTGCATGTGTTCTCATTGTTTATATTTTGTTTTCTGACGACTTAAGATTAGGGAGTTTGAAGAAGAGAAGAAAGGATTGATAAGCAAGCTACAGGTAATTTACTTCTTTGGCCGAATGATGTAGTTTTATCATGATAGTGTTCACAAAAGTTCATACATAAAGTTATGATATGAATTGTGTCGGGCAAAAGTATGTGGTTCGCTTCTACTATTTTGGTCCTTCACCTTTCTTTTATCTTGCAAATAGTCTTCATTTTTATTGCCAGTTTTGTTGCAAAATGATAAGACCCAGATTTACCTAAGCTGCAATATTTTAATAATAGTCTAAATTAGATAAGGAAATTATTACTAGATATGTTTTATTATACTAGCATGGTACCCGCGCAATGCGGCGGCATCAAATAGTTTCTACTCGATAACTTGTTCGTTTTGGGAATTTATGTAATACGGTGACAACGAATAATTTTATATTGGTAACATGTCTATTTTCTTTATTTTCATGTTCTTAATCAACTATTTTATAAAATAAACTTTGAGAACAATTAAATAAGAAAAAAAGTCTTTACTTATAAAATAAGTTAAATTGCATGAAAATACTGAGTGTAAATTAGTAATTTGAAACTATTTAAAATGAAGAGATTAAGAAAATAGTAAACTAATCTGAAACTATTAATTATATGAGCTATTTAAAAGTTTTAAAATATATGTTTATATATTCTTATTATAGATTATTCAGATTTATGAGTTCTACTTGTACACATTTTCTTATAATTATGTTAAAATATTTATTACATGATATAATATTTAATATAAAAGTTTGATTATGAAAGTATTTTTTAATAATTAAGTTAATTTATTTGAATTTTTTAAATATGGAAGGGTTAGTTGTTAAAATAGAATATAAGATTCTTATTAACTCTATTTAATAGTTACTTTATATAATAGTTTCCATTTAGTTTATATGAGGGGTAATTTAGTAATTTCAAAAGACTTAAAATTTAAGAGATTAAGCAAAATGCCTAAATGTTTTATAATATAGTATAGATAGTTGATATATATAGATAAGGTTTGGTTTAGATAAAGATTAGGAGTTAGGGTTCTTTTAGGAGTAGATTATTATCTTTCATTATAAATAGGTCATTAGGGTTGTAAACTTGTAATTTTGATTATGCAGAAATTGATTGATAGTTTTTATCTCACTTTGGTTTACCTCTCGAAAGTAATCGTGGGAATGCTGATTGACCTTTCGAAAGTCGATTAATCTATCTTTTTATCTTTTTTTTTTGATTGCCAGTTTGATTAATATCAGTAGCTAAGGAATAGTGAGAATGTGAGATACATAGCAGACTGTATATTCACATTCTCTTCTTCGATCTAATTCAATATGTCGTGACAGCTCATTACTGTTTATTTCCCTTCAAATGCTCAGTCTATTTATATTTTTGAATTAACTTTCAGATTGAAGAGAACAAAGTGGAGAGTTTAAAGAGGGAAAAGGCATCCACGGAGAAGCTGCTGCAGGAAACAATAGAGAAAAACCAGGCTGAACTTGCAACACAAAAAGAAAACTACATGAACGCATTGAGTGCAGCCAAGGAAGCAAACGCATTAGCTGAGGCACGCGCGAATGATGAAGCCAGAAATGAGCTAGAGAGTCACCTAAGGGAGGCTGAGGAACGAGAAACCATGCTAGTTCAAACTTTGGAAGAATTAAGGCACACTCTGAGCATAAAAGAACAGCAGGTTTCTGTTTGGAACATTTGATTGAGTATTTTGCTTGCAAAATTTGCTATAATGGGCAGTCTTAGGTAACAGGTTTGGGTAAAAACATGACATATTTTTGTGGAGTTAGAAAAGGTGCCATGTTGGTTGGATTGATATACAAACATATTTTTGCCTATTAATTAATTTAAAAAAAATTGAATGTGTTAGTTATGATTACAAAACTGTAATATTACGTAACTAATTAACCAAAATCTTTAAATAGAACGACTTGGAAACTATGTCCATTATAAATAGACTTTCGTTCAAACTTTTTGGACCATTTCTCTTTAACTAATTTTTCTGATTTAATCCATTTGACTTGTTTGATATAAATACAACCAAATGGACACGTTCATAAGTAAATCGATCGATATTGCCACCTTTGAAAAATCTCCTGGTTGCAGGCAGTTTGTAAAGAAGATATGCTCCGGAAAGACATTGATGACCTCCAAAAACGGTATCAAGTATGTTTTATGGTTTTGCTTCGGTAATTGCATGTAATAGCTGCACTCTGGCACCCCCTAATGGCAACAAAATATTTCTAGTACGTGTTCCATTTAATGCAATGTACTTTTATAAGCGTACAACCCAATACAACGTACTTTCACAATCTATAACAATTGCGAAAGTAAATTGCATTTAATATCATTATCCCTTTTGCTTCTTTAAATAGGGCCAACAAATACATGTTATATTTCCTTTTTTGGGGATCATTTTCTTTATTATTATATTTCAAGTTAGTACATTACCTATATAGGCAAGTGAGCGTAGATGTGAAGAGCTGGTTATGCAACTTCCTGAATCTACCAGGCCTCTTTTGAGGCAGATTGAGTCTATGCAGGTATTCTCTTATATTTTCAATCTGAGCTTTATGGTTTGTTCACTGATTTTACATTATCTACTGGTGATAGGAAACAGCTGCTAGAAAGGCAGAAGCATGGGCGACAGCGGAGAGATCACTAAACATTCGGCTTCAGGTCACATAGATACTACATACTATTAGGCCATACATAGCACTTTGACCCGAAGCCTTCGGCTTCATCATTGGGTAGTTTGGCTTTGAGGGGAACACCGCTGTGGGTATACCCCAACCCGATCAGCTCTTGCATCTTTGGCTTCTACGACCCAACGCCTAACCCTCCCCAACCCCACCCCACTTTCTCTCTATCTTTGTCTTCTTTCTTTCTCCTCTCTCTTCACCTTCTCTCTTTCTCTCTCTTAATATATGTAATACAATAAAATAAAAAATAGGGTAAGATTGGATTAAGCTATATTAACGTTTGGGTTGGGAAGAGGAAGTGGAGTGGAAAATGATATGGTGTTGATGTGAAAGTTGGATAGGCAACCCATTTGGGTGTGCTACGGATGGTCTTACAAGTATAATTCTTTATATCTCCAACTACAGAAAAATACACTCAACTTTAAGCAGTTTTTGTAAGTAGGTACTAGGTAACTAGTTTAGTCAGCATGTAATGCCATGTGGCAAGTCATGTCAGCTGCCACGTAGATAATAATTTGGGAATATTGCGCAAAAGGGTATTAAACTAATTTTAGTTTATATCTTAGGTATCCAACTTTTCTTTTAATTAATTAAGAGTATTCAACTTAACTTTTTCTTTTTTAGGTTTTGAGGTAAAAAAAGGTAACCTCCGAAGAAAAAAATCAAAAGATCCTCATTTTAATGAAAGTAATAAGTTAGATACCTTTTAGTTAAGAAAAAGAAAATTAGTACCCTCATATTGAATTAGACTTAAGTTACCTACCTTGATGTTTAGTTTACCTTTATATATAAGACTTCCCTGATAGCTTCATCTGCAGGATGCAGATGCCAAAGCTGAAGCTGCAGAGGAAAGAGACCGTTCTGTTAATGAACGCTTATCCCAAACATTATCACGAATTAATGTTCTTGAAGCTCAGGTCCGTTTGCCTTTATCCCCTTAATTGGTTGCTTTTAGGGGCAACAACGTTTCGATCCATGCACTTATAAATAGGTCTATCCAGATTATGTTTCATCCTTAACTGGTCAAAAGGGTAAAATAAAAAACTATCCAACATGTATTATTAATCTGTCACTATAACCCGTGCTCTGCAGCAGGAACTAAAATATAAGAAGGAATAAATTATAAAAAATCTAAACATAAATGTTTAAAATAAAGTAGAAAAAATTTAAACATTTGAAAATATATTTTGGTAGATCTTGCCATGACTTCCTGTGCTCCTTTGCCACTCCACCCAAACATCAATTGTTCATATTTTGCAACCTTAAATATTAAAAATAGAATAATATTGAACAGTAACCTCCTTGTAAAATGTTATTTTATATATGGATAAAAGTCATAAAACCTCCTACAAAGAAAAGTTAGATTAAAATGTTAAATTTTTTTGGGCGGGAGGGTTTTGGGTTGACTCAATTGGACCCGTATTGACCAATACCAAGGTAACCCATTTTGAGCCGTTACCTAGCCCCCCAACCTGGCCTGTTACAGTTACTTTGATTGAGCCATGCAAAAGTTAGTAACTAATGATCATATTCTGTTGCAGATATCATGCTTGAGAACTGAGCAAACCCAACTAACTAGGTCTCTTGAGAAGGAAAGACAAAGAGCTTCAGAAAGTAGGCAGGAGTTTCTGGCTCTAAAAGAAGAAGCTGATACTCATAAAGGTTGTGCAAATCAACTCAAAGAAGCAATGACAGAACTCAAGAGGAAACATAAGCAAGAGATGCAAGAAGCAATGACTCAGCGTGAACTTCTCCGGCAGGTGTCACTTTTCTTTTTACTCCATACAAATATGTGACGCCCCAATTGCTGAACCATTTAAAAAAAACTATTTGCTTTACTGAAATACTCAAACGTATTATTTGAGTCAACAGACTCAACAAACTATTTTAACATTCTTTACACAATGGAATTCTTTAAATTATCTATACGTATCATCTAATAATTTACTATTTAATTATCAAAGTCTTCAAAACGTGAAATGTCAACCGCAAGCCGAAGCCTTCCTTTACCCTAACGTGTAAAACTTACAAATAAAATATGGTGGCAAACATCAACACCATATTCATTTAATATACTCGAACGTACCTAAATGCATACGGCTAATTTGTTTCTGTGTAACTATATATATAAAACCAATATATCTGCTATCGTATTGCTAACATATAATTCCAAATATATCTACTATCATATGGCTAAAATATAATTTTGTGCTTATCTGTATACATATGTGAAAATAATTGTGCAAAAAAAACAATTTATATATAATCACATCCAAATACACATCAAGACATCCACATGTCAAATACACACAATTTATCATAACTAAGTATTGGAACCCAATCACACGTAGCTGGTCCCGTGCTATCCTAGAAGCGTCGAGCTCGTATCACTTTAGTCTATTAAGCCGTTCATGTTATCTAAACATACACTCTTCCACACCACCTGTGTAAACACAGACCATATATGTTTATTAACATATTTAATCACACAACATGCTACATATATTCATCTATAATCACCTTTACATACTCATCTTTTCACACCAAAACACATTACATCTGGTTACACAATACCGCGTTTAATTTGGGTAAGGGTAATGAACTCACCTCGGTCCTTAGTCCTTTCTAGTATTTCCAAAATGCTATCTACCGTATCCTAAACATATCTATATGAGACTATATCATTACTATGTTGTTTATCAACTAATAAAAATTGATTCCGTTAATGGGTCCTTAGTGATCATTTTTAATAAGTTTTTACATAAAAAACACTTACTTTCCATATTAAATCTTTAGATTTTCCTTTTGACCCATTAATGGGTTTTTCTCAAAACTTGTTCTCACTCCTAGTTTGCACCAAAATGCTCTTAATTAGATTATAAACTTATTCCTAATCTGTCATAGACGTTTTACAACACTTCAACATATCACCTCCAACTATTGGTGCATGGTTTTACTCCAATCTTGTCCCAAAGTGTTCCAACTAAGATGTGAACACGCTGGAAACCAACTTGTAGCAAAATACAGCATTGTACTGAAATCCATTACACCGAGCTTACGGGAAACAAGAATAAAAGGAAGTTTCTTATCCTCTGCTACTACGGTTTCTTGCATGTCACAACACTTATTTGTCACCTCCTCCTTAATAGAGCTCCTACTCTTCACCATACTCACTACTATAACTTTCTGTTCTAAGTTCTCTCTCGGGAGTTCGCAAAAGCATGGAATGGCAGTGAACTAAGTCTAAACAGGCCGGGTAGGGAATCATAGGTCTGCATGTATTAACCGCTATCTAAGTTTTTCAACGAAGGCAACAAGATTCTTGGCAAGGCTGGCAGTGAAGTTAATGAGGGTGGACAGGTGAAGAGAATTAAAGAGAGCTCTGCTATCTTACCTACTCACTCAAAAGAGTGGGTATATTGATCCCCTTTCCGACTTACAATTTATCCTAACTCTAATATACTCTTATAAGCTGGTATTTTCGAGAATCATTATTTTAGTCCATACAATAATATACATAATTTTTACTCGCAACCGTGGATTATAATTCACGACTTGTGAGACCCACTAATATATAAGTCGGATAGTTTATAAATGCAATTCCTTAACAATTTTTAATTTATGTTGATTGACAACTTCTCTCTTTCTGGAAATAGTTCAAGTGCATAGGTTACATAAGTTATGTTCTTGATGATTATAGGATATAGATCGTGAAAAAGATGCACGTTTGAAACTAGAAAAGACAGCCCGGCTACAGGATTCTATTGTTTGTGGACAAAGTTCCATAGCCAAAACCAAGTCTGTCTCTGAGAATGGTGAGAGTAGCTCTTTTTGTCAGTTCGATTTCTTGAAACTAGAAAAGACAGCCCGCCTGTAAGATTCTATTTGAGTTGATTTTAAGTCATGTTTTTATCTATAAACATGCAAAATTAGAAAAAGAAAAGCACTAAAGAAACATCTTGGCTAAGTTGAAAGTCTGTTTATAGTGTATTTCTAATACATAGAACCTCATTAATCATTTTATAAGAAAATAGAGTTTTGAAATAATATAGTTTATAAAATTAGAAAATGTTTATGGGGATAATATATGTGTAGGTCACACAAGTATTCAACTTTTATAATTAAGGACACCCATATATGTTGTAACAACTTTTTGGCCCGTCTGAGTTTGTTACTAGATGATGAAAATACTAGTCAAAGTTTTTGAAAACACAATAAATTCAAACACTGCGTGACCTATAAAGTAGTTTCAATATATAGGTGGCTTAATGAAAATAGATGAATACTTGGGTGGTCAGGGGGCACACATACATTATCCCTGGTTTATAAAAAAGTTTATTTGGGTTAACCTTACCTTTTTTTGTATGTATACTACCTATTGACATGTTACCCCCACCAGGTCTCGTGATCTATTTGATTTCGTTAGTGTGCTGACTTGTTATACAGGATTGACCCGCAGACTTTCAAGTGGTAGTAGTATAAGTAGTATGGAGGAGAGTTTCTTTCTCCAAGCATCTTTAGACTCGTCTCATAATTTCTCAGAAAGAAACCCCAAGGAGCCTCCCGTAAGCCCATATTACCTAAAGAGCATGACACCAAGTGCTTTTCAAGCTGCTCTACGTCAAAAGGAGGGTGAACTTGCATCTTACATGTCTAGATTGGTATGAAACTATGACTTGTGTTCAATAAAGTCTATTTAAAAAACATAGTCCTAAAATTTTAATATTCAATCACATGTGATTCAGTATACAATCACATGTGATTTGTAAAAGCATCACATGTGAATTACGAAAAATTACAAAAATGTCACTCTGTCCAAATTTTTAAAATTTAATCTGGACCGTTGATGCCATTGATCTAAAGGCTAAAATTAATCCCTTAGGACTATGAATTAATTATGGACTATATTGAACATTCTTCATGAAACTATTTCAAACCGGCCATTAACAAACCTAATAACATTCAGGAGTTGTTCCTTATATTGACTACACATCTTATCGTACATCATCATTGATCCATTTTTCTAATTCCAAGTGTTTTTGCTTCATTATTTATTTTAGGCATCCATGGAAGCCATTCGTGATTCACTCTCCGTGGAGTTGGTCAAAATGACCGAGGATGTATGTCTTCCTTTCCCTCTTGTTATATTGTGTTGTTGGTAGCCAAATGGACGGGTCTATGGGTGTCAATGGGATAGGTCTTGACCTCCACATCCAATCTGATAGAAAAAGAAATTGAAATTCGAATATGGTTTCGCTGATAAAATATAAAGGAACTAGACTAAATGCCCGTGTGATTCACGGATTGATTTAAAAGATAATAAATATTAAACATTACAAAAAAAATTTATAAAACGCGAATGCGATGAGAATTAAAAAAAGACGGTAGACGACATCAACACTCTGAACAATGGTGGGAATGTCGATGCAAGGAGGAGGGCAGACGTTACAGCAGAAACATAGATACGAAGAGACGTAATTATTTTTCTTGTATAAGTCATCGATCATTATTATAGGGTTAACAAAGTTAAACGTTTATTTGTTATAATTAAAAAAGAATTTAAAATAATTATAAAATATTTTAGAATGATAAAACTAAGAATTTGGTTAAATATAATATTTTGAAATATTATAAAACATAAATAAGGTGGGAAAATACGATATTTTATGATTTAAGAAAGACATATATGAAATTATCTCTAATACTCAAAGCAATGGTCCAATCAATCAACTCCTTAATTACCTCTAACTAATTTATGATAATTGTTGTTTTGACAACACTTTAAACATAATTAGATATATTTTTCTTATTTTATTGTTTTTCAAAGATTATTTAAAAAACCAATAAAAGAGTTGATGAGGAAATAAAGAAAACAGAAAAATGAGAAAGAAAACGGATATGTAGTCTAGCACAAACTATTCGTCGTCGCCGTATTGCGCGGGTACTATGCTAGTAATTAAAATACCTCTGTTTTGAAAATACCCTTAAATGCCACTCAACAAAATAGTGTTTGTGGCTCTGTGCATACCTAATTGAACATGGTTGATTGTACTTTCGATATTAGTAAAATTAGATATTGATGTTTTAACATACAGGTTTATACCATTTAAGTGGCATCCGGTGGCGGTGTTAAGACGACAGGCCGTGGTGGCAACGGTAGTGAGTGGCTATGAGTGTAGCGATAAATTAAATTAAATATAGATTATCTTCATATAAATATCAATAAATAAATAACGTTTAATAGTTATATAGAATAAATAATATTAAATTGATTGACCCAGGTCAAGGTCCAACTATTTGGATCGTGGATTCGTGGCTTAGATCAAGATCCATTAGCTTATGGGTGAGATTCACTTCCAATTAAATAGGTCGTTACCTCTTTGGGTCGGGTTACATTTTTAAAGGATTTAATATGATTTACGCCATTGACAATTCCCAATGGGTGCAGCCAATTGGGTAATGGATTACATAAGTTTTTAGGCATGTGTCTGAGACCATCCGCATCCCACCTGTGGGTGGACATGGGATGATCATGGTGTAAGTTTTATGGTATCAAGTACCAATCAATAAACGAAGCAATCAACAATCATTATGATGAACTCTTGTATGTATGTATGTATCGTATGAGAGAAACAAGAACACCAAGAAAATACGTATAATGAAATTGCTTGGTTCATTAGGGTTTGTATATATATACCCATAAGGTATTTACTAAATCTATTGTGTACTATGACTAATATCAATATCAATATTAAATTAATTAAAATATAAATGGACACAATGTTGGTTATAGTGATGGTGGTTTGAGTTTTTAGATCTAGGTTTTATTTTTTTTGTTGTTTGAGATTGTTTTACTCCAATTTGGTAATATTTTTCTATCGTTTTGTTTTATTTCTCCATGGATCTGGTATGAGGTCGTTTTTTGGTTTAATTTGTTAATGTTTTGAGGGTGGTTGACGGCGGCACATGATGGTTATGAATATGTACTAATTGATAAAAATTTATTATAATGAAAAGTTAGTGAATTCGAACATCCTTTAGATTTTTAATTAGACCCATTAAATGATTTAATCTCCTTGTCTATCCTTTTGTTTTAGTTTAGGTTTATGAAATTTGCAAACTGATAATTTGGTTAATCAATTACCGGTTAACACAATACTTGGTTAACTATCCATGAACACTCCTAGTTTGTAGGTCGGTAGTCACTGTTGGCAAATGCGGCCCGCAGTGCAAATAGCACATCCCTTTGACATATCTACTACTTTTGTTGCAGTGTGAAAAATTAAGGTCAGAAGTGGCTCTGCTTCCTAGCATTAAGGCTGAGCTAGAAGCACTAAGAGTTAGGCACTCTACTGCACTCGAATTGATGGGCGAACGAGATGAAGAGGTACAATACTTCCAAAAACCAATCATGTTCAAACTTTACAAATTAACAAATTACTACTACTGAAAATTCACAAGATATGAAAGCAATTTCTCTTTTGTAGCTTGAAGAACTTCGTGCGGATATTGTGGACTTAAAGGAAATGTACAGAGAACAAGTCAATATGCTTGTAAATAAGGTATTATATGGGAAGGTTCATTTGAGAACCAATCTTATTGCGAGTACCATAAAAACCAATCTTAGTCGTTCATTTGATAAGTGGAATTCATGAATGGAGAATGTGGGGGATAGAGTGTGACAAGGTGCATGAGATGAATTCATGGGTGAGTGATGACATTAATGGAGGGTGAATTGAACGGCTAAAATCGTTTCTCGCGGTACTCATAATAAAAATGGTTCTCAAATGAACTTTTCCCTATAAATAGATAGATGTGTGTGTGTGTTAGAAAAGGTATATTATCACAAAATAATCTAAATTGTGAATAACAAGTTTAGGAGTTACTATGCATTAATGATACACTTCGTGCCATTCTCGACATGTCTGACTTGTTGACCGAATTCCATTTTATTAAATATTCTTTATTCTTTATTTGATTTGTTACAAATAAATCATAACCCAATAATTTGTTTCTTTAGATTCAAAAAGGTTCTTCTGTTGATGTTACTCGAGGAGGTGATGTTACTTGAGGAGGTCACTTGTCAGATTGCTTCTTATTATCATTTTTGTATCCCTGTAAGTAGTAAACTATCCACTTCATTCTTTTTAATGTTATTATTTGTTAGAAGATAGATTGATCAACGTTTGTTCAGACCATTTTTGTTATTAACACAATTGTTGGGTAGCTTATTTTTAGAGGATCGAGGTTAGTGCCCCATGATTTTGATATCCACTCTATGAATTATTCAAATCATGTAACAAGTGCTACAAAGTACAAACAAGAAAGGTCTTACTTGACTTGGTAGGGGTTCATCTAAAACCTTAACCCAACTTGATATATAGGAGTCGTATCGATGTAGACTCGGGTAGCTGATTCAAAGCTCAAGTTGCTTGAAAGCCCTGTTAAGGGTAATATTTGATAAGTTAAGCACTTAAGCTCAATTCATACTTCATTCAACAGTTTGGATCGTTTGAAAATATCTATCAAGATTATGTTTAAAAGCTCGTTCCTACTTGACCACACAATATACACGTTACGTAAATAACAACATATATACAAGACTTGAGAAATTTGATAGATAAAAACGTAATAATTTTTATTAAATTGGCTAGTTATCTTTTACAATTCATATTTGTACTTTTACTTGAATTATACATTAAATGTTCTATAAATTGCAACCATAAAACAACTTAGCCGTTACTAAATTAATTTTTATCTACATGACAATTAATAAAAGAAATGGATCATGAAACTTATTCAAAAAATGTTATATTTATATAGAAAAAGTTGAACATGTTTTTTTAAAGTATAAAATTAAGAGTTGATTACTGATCCAGTCTATATGATTTCTTATTTTTTACTTAATTAATTACAAAATGGATCCGGTTTTTGAAACTTGATGCATTTTTCGTGCCTTAAATCCTTAAGTCTAATGGATTGATTTTTGACTTAATGGTTAAGGGTAGAGGTGCACATCATCGGTTTTTTATCCAATCTAGATCGGATTAAAACCAATCCAGTTTTTCAATGTTGGAAAAAAACCGGATTTAACAAAAACCGGCTCGGATGTTATTTAGTTTTGAAGGATGAAAAGTGAAACAGGTTTCGGACAAAAAAAAGCGGATTTTTTAATATAAAAAAAACGGCCGGCCAGGAATGAGTAATATGGTTCTTCAACATATTAATTAAAAAAAGTGAGGGTCAATCTCATAATGTCAAAATTACTCCTCATTAATTACCTTAAACATAAGATAAGTTTGAACCCTCCCCTATATATATAATTAATTAATCAAAGGTTTATATATATATATATATATATATATATATACACACACAAATGGTTTTGTTTATTAAAATGTATCCAACTTTACACGTTTCGCTATTGTGTGGATCCAACTTTCAAAGTTACTATTAAATGTATTGAATTCTCAAAACCTACCTTTTCATGTATTGAACCCTTAAACTTATGTATATAACTTTACAGTTTTTTGATATTGTATATATCCAATTTTCAAACTGTATATATCAAATAGTAAGTTTTGATTGTTCGGTATATTAAAAGTTAATTTTAACTCCGTGTTCCCGAAGTTTAATTTGGAGAGAAAAGAAATGATTAGGAAGGAAATAAAAAAAATTTGTGTTCCAGAAATATTTTAAGGGAAGAAGAGAAAAGATTTGGAAGGAAAGTTTGGTTAACTTTCTCTCCTAAACTTTTTTCTCAAAAGTGGGATGATTTGGAAGGAAAGGAAAGGAAATTTTTATGATTTTTCGTAAGTGACTAAATTACCCTTAGTGACAATAAATAATTTTAAAAAGTAAGGGCATTACTGTAAAATGACCCTTTTTCTTTCTTTCCTCTCTAATTCGGTAACACAAATTTATGTCTTTTTTATCTAATTTTATTTCTTTTCTTTCCAACTCGGGAACATGAAAACCCAAAATCATTATCCTTTCTTTTCTCTTCTTTTCTCCCGTTAATTTTCTTTTCTTTTCTTTTTTTTCCTTACCGTGTCTCGGGAACACAGCGTAAAAGTTGGAGACAATAGCAAACCTTGAAATCAAACAGGAAAACCCTCGAAATGTCAGAACAAATGGAAGATGTGAGCACAAACACTCTAACACACAACACAGACACACACACAAGAATAGGGATGGCAAAAAAAATCCGAAACCGACGAGGACAATTGAAAACCGACATAAACGGGGCGGGGATGGGGACGATAAACGGGGATGAGGAAAACCCGATTATTTAAACGGGGATGGGGACGTGTTTGATGATCCCAGCCCCGATTACCCGATACCCGCTACCCGATTATAATTTAGTACTAATTTTATATATATATATATATATATGCATACATTTATTTTTAAATAGAAAATTTACAAATCTTTATATACTTTCATACTACCTAATTCTAATCGTTGTCTTTACTTGAACTGTTTGGTTATGATATTTTAGACGCATTTAGATTCTTTAACACTTTAATTTTGGTTTATATATGTTTGTATTTGATAATGTTGTATAATCATTTTCTAAAACTCGTGGTAAAATCTTAACAATGACGATCTCCGTATTGAAATATCACAATTTTACTTTAACGGGTATCTCAGCGATGAAAATTACCCATTAATTTAAAAATGTTTTATATTAATCAGGGATATCTATTTCCCCGCGGTTACCTGATGGGGATCCTCATTTAAATCCCCGCGATTATTTAAGCGAGGACGGGGACGGTTTTCTTAAACAGGGACGGGGGACCAATCCCCGCCCCGAACCTGCTTCGTTGCCATTCCTACATAAGAACACATGAATGTCTTATCAGATCTATTTGTTGTTGTTGTTATTATATGAATAACATCATCATCATCAATATTCATCATCATATCCTCATTTTTTGAAACCTAAATCACTCTTCATCATGTTGCATACGAACAATCATCAACATTGTTTGTTAGGATCATCTACATATGATCAACAAGTACTAAAAGATGATATTCAACTAATGAAAAAAATCAGGTTTTAAAACCTATAAGTCATGTTATAAACCCCAAAACGAGATAGAAAAACCAAAATCCATACATATAATGAAAAGAAAAAAAGAAATTGAAACCCAAGTTGGAAAACAAACCAATAATAGTTCAATGAATTCAAACCCATCAACCTAAAATCGCTCAAGCCTAGAAACCCAAAACCAGAACCCTCAAAAACCTAAAATCGAAAAACCCATAATATGGTGATTGAAGATTTGAAACCAACATGGATGTTGATGAAGCTAAGTCGATATAAGATGAAATTAGCGATGAACAATCTTAACCTATGAACTCAAATCCTTCAAAGACAAATCGTTGAAGATGCAATTTAGGATAGAGATGAAATCGACAATGAACAAGCTTCAAATTGTTTGAATTCCTAAAGCTCATATCAACTAAAATTGTTTTAACACAAATCAAATCATAGATTCATTTGATCAAAAATCTTACCCCAAACAGTTTTAGACAATTTGAGATGAAATTTTGTTTACGGATAATGATGAATGGTTTAGATATAGATTCTCTTATAAATCAAATGCTATGTTGTGTGTATATTATATTAAAAAATCTTTTTACGACAGGATAAAGACTTTCCAGGGTGATCACTCATCTAAGACTACTTCCGTCCAAGCATGCTTTATTGCACGGTTTCATATGATCAATCGTGCTTGTAGTCTTAAAATATGTTGTCATGTAAAGTCAGTGCTTACTTATTAACCCATCATTTCACTTGTGTTTTAGCAATATATGGATGAGTTTTCATACAATATGCTCATACTTCTCCCACTTGAAATGTGGTTGGAAGTGGTTTCTTGGAAATTAGGGAGAAGTCGTCACCGTGTGGCGGTGAAGAAGCCAATGGTCATCCATGAGGATATTGGTACAATTAGTTTGAAGATTTGAGGGGTATTTAATAAAAATGGTCTGGTGATACAGTAAATTAATATGGGAGTATTCTTAGTGGGACATTGTTCTGAAAGAAAAAGTGATGTAGTGTTGAAGTGATATCCGGGACGATCCTATATATATATATATATATATATATATATATATATATATATATATATATACTAGCATGGTACCCGCGTAATGCAGCGGTATCAAAATAATTTCTACTCGATAATTTGTCCATTTTTTATATTCACGTAATACAATCACAACGAATAATTTTCCGATGATAACATGTCTATTTTCTTTATTTTTCTGTTCTCGATCAACTTTTTTATTATTTTTAAAATAAATTTTGAGAAAACGATAAAATAAGAAAAAAGCTCTCTACTTATACAATAGGGTAAATTACATGAAAATATAGAGCGTAAATTAGTAAACTATTGATTATGTTAGCTATTTAAAAAAATTAAAAATATATATTTATAAATTTTGATTATAGGTTATTTAGATTTATGAGTTCTACTTATATAAATTTTCTAATAATTACTTTAAATATTTATTACATGATAGAATATTTAAAATGAAAAGTTTGTTGTGAAAACATTTTTAAATAATTAAGTTAATTTCTTTTGACTTGATTTTTTTAAAGAAAGATTTAGTTATTAAAATTGGAATATAAGAATTTTATTAACTCTATTTAATAATTACTTTATTTAATAGTTTTCATTTAGTATATATGAGGGGTAATTTAGTAATTTTAAAAGACTTAAAATTTAAGGGCTTAAGCAAAAAGCATAAATGTTTTATAATATAGTATATATATATAGGGGAGGGTTCATTTGAGAACCATTTTTATTGCGAGAACCGCGAGAACCATTTGTAGCCATTGATCATAATTAATCAAAAGTTTATATTAAGTGTGGCAAACATGTAATTAATTCAAAACACAACCGTCATTTTTAGCTTCCAAAAATGCTGGAAGGGTATTTTAGGCAAATAGCCTAATTAAAGGTGGGGGACCACTTACCCCCAATTTTTTAAAACTAAAATATCTACCAAACGTAAAAGTATTAAAATACAAAAATTATACTAAATTAACGAGAAAATTATGCTCTTATATGACATCCATATTGCTATACTTTTTCAAAGAAATTTTTTTCATTTTTGCTGGGTTTTTTTTTTCAACACAACATTAGATATTTGCACATGTGCACATACCACTGTCTTTTTTCCGAGCACATGTGCATATAGGTACACATGTGCATATATCACTGTCTTTTTTCAGCACATACAATAAAGTCACATATGCACGATGCATATGTGCATAATACTACTAGGTTTTATTTTCACACAGGTGCGTCTAGGTGCATATATGCACATGCACATGTATACCTAGATGCATGTGTGCACGTGCAACTCAAAGTTGACTTAGTCAAACTCATTGCTAAGGCTATAAATGAATCGAATGAACACGAACGGGAGTTGTTCATATTCGTTCGTTTATTTTTAGCCTAACAAATAAACAAACACGAACGGAATTCGAGAAGAGAGCGGTAGAGTAGATCTTGTAGGACACACATACATAAATAGGAAATCAAGACTTCTAGGTCGGAGTGTGTGTCACAAGTTACAAATAGTCATTTTGTAGGATGCACACTCACAAATAGCAACGATCGCAAATCATAAATCGATGATGAGGCCTCTGGCACTGAAAGACGATGGTGCTGATAGATCGTAAACATAAACATGTTCTTTGCCGTCACAAATCGTAGTCTCCCTAAGTTCTTTGAGTGTGTTGTCCTCGAAGGTGCGACAATGGCTGAAGCCAAACCAGAGGGCTCAACATTGCCCGAAGCCTTAGTGTATAGCGTGGTATAGGGGAATGTAGTTGGGTGGTGGAGATGCCTGGATGTGATTATGGTGATGCTGGTATTAGTCATGTTGATGATTTTAGTGTCACCGGGTTATTCTAGTGTAATAGAGTTTACAAATTACCAAGGGAGTTTATATCTGTGCCTTGATACGAGCTGTTCCTTGAAAAATTATACCTATAGTATGGATTTCATGTAATCTAGCACATAGGGTCGAAATATTATATTCAGACAGTGTCTATACAATCTTTTGAGCAATCCAGGCTTACATACGATTTCAAAATCACTTTCTTCCTCCCAGCTCTAACAGGCTAGTCGTCGGACACTAAAGAGACCAACGTTTGGAAGTCGTAGAGAGAGAAAGAGAAGAGAGACGGGGATGGTAAAGAGAGAAATGGACGAAACCTAATGGAAGAGAGAGGCATTTTAGTTTTTTAATTTAACTTAAACATTATTTAATATTTAAAATTAATTAAAAATAAAGAAAATTAAAATGATTGAAATAAGGTTGATTTAATCTTTTTAAGTTTATCAGGGACAAAATCTGTAAGATTATCCGTAGTTATGACATCAATAACTGACCGTCATAGTAACGAATATCTCATGACCAAATAGTCATAGTAATGACATGCATGACTAACCTCTACGATTCCATCATTACTAATTTACTATTACTAGACCAACATAATATTAATTTAGATTAATATGGTTGGTTGAAAAATAAAAAAGAAACAACAAGCTCCGTAGTTCGTCACCACAATAACGAGACGTCGAATGACAAGGTACATGACGAACCCACCATAGTGGATGATGAAGATGACGAGTGTTCGTCATCATCAATAATAAGGTCAGGTACGTCTGATCTAAGAAGTTCGGGTTAAAAAAATTAAACCTGTAAAGTTGAATCCATAAACAAAATTCGTAATTTTGACAAAATAATAAGAAAAAAAATTGTAATTAACTCTTAATTTATATTAATATGTTCATAATTTATGCAAGTGCATAATGATCTAACTGCACCAAAAAAGTAAAAATCGGTCGACGGACGAGTAGCAGCATTTAAAGGATTTCCTCCGCGTGTCATACATTTAAACCATGGATGAGAAAAATAATATAAAAAGTAAAATAAAAAAAATAAAATAAAATAAAAACACCAACCGGATCTAAGTTCAAGATCGTGGGTACACGTGTCCTTCTGCCGCTTGTCCTCCTTTCCTTCTTCCATCAACAATGCACTTCTGTCCTTGGTTCGTTTTTTCTTCATTCGCAAGGGCGTAAATTAAACTGCTCATGTCCCACGCCCACGGCGCACGTTATCAACTGCCCACTTTATATTCCTCCCCCCTCCCCACTCTCAACCTGAACAACCACCACATTTTTTGCCTCTTTTCTCTTTACTTCCATTTTACTTCTTTCTTCTGACGGATCCACTGTCACTGTTACGCCACACCGTCACCGGCGCATGTTACTGTTGATCCACCGACACTGTCGCCGGAGCTAACCGACGGCATTTACATCTCGTTTTGTTAATCCAGGTAATAAGCTTTTCGGATTTCTGTTGTATCACATCATTCGCACTCACACATTTGGTTACGTTTTTGTATTCACGAATCGCACGCTATTGCACGTAGAAATAATCAAATACGATTAGATTTATGTGTTCTCATATGTGAACGTGATTGCTCCGCGATGTGAAATTACCTAATTTGACATGTAGTTTATAAATTCTTAGTAACAATAATTGTTTTTATACTCTCGATCTGTGAAACTACGTAAGTTTAGTGACAATTGACAAATACACACACTCGCGTTCAAACTTTGTTTCTCCTGATTTTTATTTCATTTGGTGATAATGTAACCGATTTGTACTGTTGTGTTTAGTTATATCAAGTATTGTAAAATCAGACGTCAGAACTGCTTAGATTTTTATAATTTAATTTGTCATTTGGAGGGAGTATATTTATAGGGCATGTGGAAATCGTATTGTTTCTGATCCACATTGTTAAGTTTCGATACTGTTGAGTTGGGCAGAGTACTAGATTTTAGTGATTTCAATTTTATGAATGATTTGATAATTTCGAATGAAATTGAATGACCAATTTAGTTGTCTGGTTGGCAGGTTCGGCCATACATTTTATCTGTTGCATCTGAATATGAGAGGGCGCCAGAGGGATCATATCCACACTACATACAAACGTGCTTCTTCTAAAGATCGGCTGAATGCCCAAGATAGAGAAGACGGGTTAGGAGGTATTTCAACTTTCCCTTTGAAGAGACAAAAAAGAATCTAGGCAACTTTTAGATGCTGTTGCCAGTTCTTGTCTAAAGTTTATGTAACTAAGTGAGGGAGATACAATAAAATGGAAATCATTTGGATGAGGGTGGGAAGATGCTAGATGTCGTTTCACAAATGATGTCTGAATTCATCTTGGTGGATCCAAGATGAAAAAGCATAAGCGAAGACCTAACATGATTGATATATGTATATGTGTATGTATGTATGTATGTATGTATGTATGTATAAGTATCTATTTATATTAAAAAAGACGCAGCAGGATATTTCTACTTTCCCTTTAAAGTGGCAAAAAAGAACAGGCAACTTTTAGATGCTGTTGCTGGTTCGTGTTTAAAGTTCATGTAACTAAGCAAGGGAAACCATCACCTTGGTAGTCTACTGAATAGTCCTCTTTCCCCCATAGGGGAGGTCAAGGGTTCTAATCTCAAGGTCTTCAATCAAGGGTTCACAACGGGGTTTTTTCGGAAACGGCCATGGTTAACACTGGTTAGACTATGTACATCAGAGCCAAAGGCTCGCACCCCTGGGAACCTGAATAGGGAAAATCCCTTTTACGTGTAACTAAGCGGGGAGAGTAAACAAATTTATTACAATAAAATGGAAATCATTTGGATGAGGGTGGGAAGATACTAGAGGTTGTTTCACTCTCTCGCCTACATAAATGATGTATGAATACATCTTGTTGGATCCAAGATGAAAAACCATAAGCGAAGACCTAACATGATTGATATATGTATATGTGTATGTATGTATTTATATTCTAAAATAGATACATCAGGATATTTCAACTTTGACACATTCTGTTGGAAGGATGAATCTAAGAGATGCAATGCTATATCTTTAACTACTACTTGTGAAATAGTAAAATGTAGATATCTTGCAGCTGGTTTCTAGGAGTAACATGCATATTATCTTTCGAAGAATCATGCGATGGAAATGCTATGGCATTGCATCTAGCTGGTTTATGCAATTAACTGAAACAATCTGTAGGAGAACAGGAGTAAGAAAGGTAGAAGAGATGATGTTATTTGAGATCGATATCTGTAGACCGATCAAATTTTAGATTTGATTTTTGGCTTCGATCGCTCTTCCATTTCCTAACCCTGCTTAACTGAAAGTTGTACAGAATTCCATGTAATTTTAAAAAATGTCAATATCTTGTAGAATTTGAGTTCATGTTCTTTTCATCTTCGTGACTCTCTTCTTTTTAAGTTCATATTTTATATGGATGTATGATAATTGACTTGTTTGTTTGTAGGGAATCCAAGTCATGTGCAGAACGATATCGCAAAAGGATCCGGAAATCCCCCTTGGGTTCGTTCATTGCCACATGTCATCGTCGCAGCTCTTTCATCATTCTTATTTGGCTACCACCTCGGGTATACACCTGTTATCAATATTCAGGATATTCAAATTCCATGAGGTTGTTGACGTGTGACAAATTAAGTTAAGAATTTTCAAATGTAATTTTGAATCCAGGGTGGTTAATGACACACTGGAAAGTATTTCCCTGGACCTTAGCTTTCATGGAAATACAATGGCTGAAGGTATGTTTTAGAATGGACTTTACCTGTATCATATGCCTAATTCCTATTATTTTCTGCTACTGAGTCCACTATTTGTAAAATTAAGGTTTGGTGGTAAGTACATGTTTAGGAGGTGCTTTTATGGGATCTACAGTCAGTGGCTGGATTGCTGACGGGATTGGACGTCGAAGGGCATTCCAATTGTGTGCCATACCATTGATAATTGGCGCTTCAATGAGGTGTACATATATTTTACGCTCTTTAGCTGTTTAATTGCTCCAATATCCTTGAATCTAGTTTCAAGTAATTGCTCCTTTAGGACTGGGGCATGTCATCACTACCAAAGTTAAATAAAATGTTATTTTTGGAGTTTGAACGATGATAAATCATTAGCCAACTTTGACCAGAATTGCCTTGTAACAGCTCATTAGGGTCTGTGTAATTTCCAAAATGTAATGCTACAAGATGGTATTTGGTGGTAGTTTCGTACTGATAAGAGATTCTTTGCGGCGTGTAACAACTCGTTCATTATCAGTTTTTTTTTGTTTTTCTGTGTTTTTATTTGCCGAAGGTCTTTCTGGAAGCAGTTGGTATAGGTATGACTGTCTTACCTCCCCATACCCCGCTAAGGTGGGATTGGGTACGGTTGGTCAGAAGATTTTAAAATCAAGGCAATAAATTCATTGTTGTGGTAAATAAGATCTTGAGTTTATGGTGTTATGCTATGCTATATAATAATTGCTTGATCTTTGAAATGCTACTTGACAACTTGCAACTTTGTTGCAAGGTTTCTTAAACTATAATTTGTAGCGTTCTTAAACTATAATTTGTAGTGATCTTAAACTATAATTTGTAGCGCCACAGCAGATGGTCTTGGAAGTATGCTTCTTGGAAGGTTTCTTGTTGGAACTGCCATGGGCGTTAGTCCTCCTGTTGCAGCTCTGTACATTACAGAGGTATTAAACTTATTGAATTAGTGGATACTGTCATTTGCTGCCCGCATTACCTTGTAGTGTTAGCATTGCATTTTATCTTTTTCCTGACCTTTTATTATTAAAAGTTAGGTTTCACCAGCTTTTGTACGAGGCACTTATGGGAGTTTCACCCAGATTGCTACAT
This sequence comes from Dittrichia graveolens, assembly GCA_038502395.1. Lineage (NCBI taxonomy): Eukaryota > Viridiplantae > Streptophyta > Magnoliopsida > Asterales > Asteraceae > Dittrichia > Dittrichia graveolens. Next base: position 3,121,715 of record JARJIL010000004.1, on the reverse strand, counting down.
GTCTTGGACTTATAGCTTCTTTCTTCATTGGGATCCCAGCGAAGGATGTTTTTCGTTGGTAGGGAGCACAAAACTTGTGTTGCATGTTAATGACTACTTATACAACCAATTTGATCGGTTTATCCCCATATCAGATGTGACATGCTGAACTTGATTTATTATATGTTCACTTGATTATTAAATTAGGTGGCGGGTCTGCTTCTGGGTATCTACTGTTCCAGCAGCCTTGCTTGCTCTTCTGATGGAGTTCTGTGCAGAAAGTCCTCATTGGCTTTTTAAGGTAAGAATTGCTCACTGCTTCCCTTTCATTATCCATATATACACATTTGGTGCATATTTATCAACACATTTAAAACATCGTCATATGTATGTCAAAGCAGAAAATATTGTACTTCAATTTGCCTTATCTGGTTTCCTTCAATAGCTAATTTCACTGGTCTCAGCCCACAAGTTTGTCTTGTACTCTGTTCAAACAGGGTTCCCCCTCTTAATAGAACAACACTGTTAACCTTGAACACCTTCATTGTATATTTGGCATCCATACTGTATATTCTAGGGTACTACAAAGCTTAGCTGCCGTCAAAACTCTGCTGCTGTTAACAGCTGCTTTGCCTAGCCATCTATAGCAGTAAACTGCCTCTTCAGATTTTCATTGTATTGCATAACCTAGCAGAAGCAAGCTTTGCTTTGCCATGACTGGCTGCCATACTTAGTTGCAGCATGCTAATCAAGAAGAAACTAAATGACTTCTTGGTTGTAGTAGGACATGTTGCTTTATATAGTTACTATGAAGACGAATACAAACAATGTAAAAGATGCTAACAAATACAATAATCTGTCCTTTAGGAGAGGTGATATCTATGAGCTGCCTTAAGCTTGGAGTATCCAAGATGATGTTGTAGGCCAAAGGGGATCTAAGTTTGATCAGGCTTCACCTTTTTCTTTAACACTGCTTTTAACCTTATAACATTTACAAGTTATACCTGGATAAAGCGTAGAAACTGTTGCAGTGTTGTAGCTACATCATTCATTCATGAAGATTAGAAACATTCACACTTGTCATATTTGTAACCAAATAAAAAACTTGGTAATACGGTACATGGTGATACTCATAACTCATAGTGCTATTCCTTAACGGAAAACCATCGAAGATTTCCATTTTCTTATCAGGCTATCCCTATGATATTATTGCTTCAAAAAGTCACACCAAGTTTCTCATTGTGGTGACGCTTTGAAATAATCACAATCAGGAGAACCTCAACGTGCCTTGATATTGATATTCTTTTCCTGTTCAATTGCTCTGATGACATATCTTTGCATGATTTTTTATAGTATCCTTTTGTTCTTTGACCTAATTTAGAGAGGAAGAAGCGCTGAAGCTGAAGCAGAGTTTGCTAAGCTTCTTGGAGGATTACATGTCAAATCTTCAATGGCAGAATTGTCCAAGTCAGACAGAGGCGATGAAGTAGATGGGGTTAAGCTTTCAGATTTGTTGTATGGACGTCATTTCAGAGGTATATATATCACTATCTTCACTATACTTTTCCTTTTCATGGAAATTAGTGTCAGCATTTGCTAAAAAGCTATCTCTTACCATGTTCCAGTGGTTTTCATTGGGTCTGCTCTGCTTGCTCTGCAACAATTATCTGGCATAAATGCTGTTTTTTATTTCTCTTCAACTGTCTTCAAGAGTGCTGGAGTGCCTTCGGATATTGCCAATATGTCTGTTGGAGTAGTGAACTTATCAGGTTATATGATTAAGTCATATCATCTTCTTCACCTTGAAGCTATTGCTAAACATTTTATTGATGTTAATTCTAATCCTTAACAGGTTCAATTGTTGCAATGATTTTGATGGATAAGTTGGGCAGGAAGGGTCTTCTTCTTGGCAGTTTCATGGGCATGGTATGTAGACTATTTGAAAATTTTGTTCCATGGTTACTTATTTAAAAGGGATAATTTAACCCCAATATAATGTGTGATACATGGTCTTAGTTTTGTAATCTGCTAATTTCATAGAGAGGTAAGCTCTGGTTTTTGTTTTGGGTAACCAACTTATTTTAGGCTAGAACGAACTATGGATGTTTTAAAAATTTTAGATGCAAGCTAACCTGGCAATCACGTAACTGGGGTCTCAAGCGTCACATCAGTGGCACTTTAGAAAAAGTCACCATGGTCAAAAGTTAACAACACATCAGCTGCCACGTCATCATTTTTGACAGATTGTCAGGTCTAACTACCTTGAGTTGAAATTTGTGAAAGTTGGTTACTTCTAATCAAAATTCATGGAACTTGAATGGTTTTTCCTTGCCCAAAAAATAGTAGAAATAGCCAAATATGATCAAAGCTTTTTTAAGCAATAGGCCTTTTGTAATTATGTTGCTTTTATATCAATCTGTTATTCTGTAGATTTACTCCTAGAATTTATTGCTTCTAGTGTACAAACTTCCAACCTTGTGTTTGATATATATTTTATTTATTAATTTTGACTTGTTCAGGCAGTGTCAATGGCCATGCAAGCAGCTGCAGGAAGTACCTTAGTATCAGGGTCTTTAGTGGTGTACCTTTCTGTTGGCGGCGTGCTTCTGTGAGTAGTCAACCACTTGAGTACATGCTATTCAATATTAATAAAAAATTAAAAACAAAGATACCGGAAAAAGTTGAAAGTCAAATTAAGATTGGGGTCAATAAGCTAATGGCTCATCAAGTGACGGTATTACAATCATAAAGGACTGCAGTTAGCAGAAACGGAATTTCGAGAACAGAAAAAGAAAATAAAAGCACAAAAAGGGAACATGTTCTTAAATTGATTGAGATGCGAGATTCACTCCCCAACTCATGATGTAGTTGTTTAATGCAGGTTTGTCTTGTCATTTGCCATGGGTGTGGGTCCAGTACCTGGGCTTCTCTTGTCAGAAATATTCCCAAGCCGAATTAGAGCAAAGGCAATGGCAATCTGCATGGCTGTACATTGGGTAAATGCTTAAGCTTTCACATCACCATTTGGTTTCATTGTGTTTTATATATATATATATGTGTGTGTGTGTGAGAGAGAGAGAGAGTTATGTTCAATATAGTCTATATAAAAAACATAGTCCTAAAATTAAGTATACAATCACATATGATTCAGTATACAATCACATGTGATTTGTAAAAGTATCACATGTGAATTACAAAAAATTATGAAAATGCCACTCCGCCCAAAATTTTAAAATGCAATCTGGACCATTGATGCTGTTAATCCAAGGGCTAAAATTAGTCCCTCAGGACTGAATTAAATATGGACTATATTGAATATTTCACATATATATGTGTGTGTGTGTGTGTGTATATATATATATATTCATTTGAGAACCATTCTTATTGCGAGAACCAATCTTGGCTCTTGATTAAAATAAATCAATGACTAATAATTTTGGTGGCTCATTAATGACTAATGATGGGCTTATTAATGACTCACTAATTGCTTGTTAATGACTCATTAATGAAGGGTATTTTAGGAAAACCAAGTCGATCTAATAACGACACATCCACTCGGATGCAATTCACGGGTTGGGTAAATATATAAATGATCAAATTACCCCCAATAATGAGCATTAATGGTGGTTACAAATAGTACTCACAATAAGAACGGTTCTCAAATGAACTTCTCCACATATAATATACACACACACACACATACATAGGGAGAAGTTAAATCGAGAATTGTTTTTTGTACGAGAACTGTTTGTAACGCCATTGATGACTCATTATATATTTACCCAACCGTAAATTACGTCCGGGTAAGCTGTCATTAATTTGCGAGGCTTGGTTTTCCCGAAATACCCCTCATTAATGCGTCATTAATGAGCCGCCCAAATTTCTTAGTCGTTGATTAATTTTAATTAAAGGCTAAGATTGGTTCTCACAGTTCTCGTATGAAAAACAATTCTCGTTTGAACCCTACCCTATATACATACATACATATATATATATATACACATATATAAATACATATATATATATATATATATATATATATATATATATATATATATATATATATAGGAGGGATCCGGTGAGAACACATATTAAGTAGAGAACGGTGAGAGCACTTGTAGGTCAATTATTTAATTAACAATCAACATACCTTAATTAAACCAAGTTTAATATCGACCATTAAATAAAGATCATCCAAGGGCTATAAACTGTTCTCCAAGTTCTCACGTTAAAAGATGTTCTCATTTGATCCTGCCCCTCTCTCTCTCTATATATATATATTATATATATATATATATATATATATATATATATATATATATATATATATACTAGTATGACTTATAGGCTGTGTTATGCACAGCCCACGATGTTTTATGAGAAATTTAAGCATGAATTATTGATTTTGTTAAAATAATACAAATGTATGACGCTTTTAGTATAATATACAAACAATATTAACATATAATTTGTAAGTTCATTAATAAATTTATAAAACAACCAACCCATAAATGTCATATTAGAAGTAGCCCACTAATTTGCAAGTTAGTCCATTTAAACATATATATAATCAATATAATATAATTTCAACATAGCATTGTTCATTTCGGTTGTTAATGTATGATTGTATGATATGTGTGTGTAAATAAATAATTTAGAAAGTGTTAAGTGTTAATACATTTACGTCAAGAGTTTAGTGCCAAAAATTTATTCAACGTTGTATGTTTTCAACTTTTAAATTTACCTTTTAACGTATTGAACCTTTAAAACATATCATTTGATGTATCAAGTTTGAAAAATGGGATACATAAAATAGCAAAATATGTAAAGTTTGATACATAAACTTTGAGAGATCGATACAGTAAAAGATAAGTTTCGATAAATCAATATATTAATAGATAACGTGAAAAGTTAAATATATATAATAGCAAAACATAAAAGTTGAATACATTTGAAGAACTAAACCTATATAAGTGTTTAATAATGTCATGTTTTGCTATTTTATGTATCGAATTTACAAATTTTTATTATGAAATTAATAATCTAAATAAAACGTCTTTTTGAACGTTCAATTTAAACTTTTGTAAAATACGAACCAACTTTAATCCATTGTATTGTTCATCTAATATTATATTTTAGATACTTAGTTTTAAAATGCTAATAGTAATATCATGTTATATACTTAGTTTTAAAAAGCTAATAGTAGCATCATGTTATATACTTAGTTTTAAAAAACTTAATAGTAACATCATTATTTTAGATATTTTATAAATGTATTTAGTAACTTTTTTTAATATTATCAAAAATTATAAAATAGTGTCAAACTATTCAAGTGACAAGTGTCAATTTTACAAGGTATAAATGCTTTTTATACATAGGTAGATATATATATAGATAGATAGATAAATAGAGAGAGAGAGGTTCAACTGAGAATGCAAATAATTGTGAGAATGAGAGACCTAATCATCACCCTTCATTTGATTTGATCGGATGGTCTACATTTGGCCCTTTATTTTATTCTAACCCAACCTTGAATTGACGGGTTAATTATGACCATGAGATTTAATAGATCAACATCAAATGGATGACTAGGATTTGTTTTCTAATTCTCACCTGAAATCTCATTCCTTCAATAACCCTCCCATATATGTATATGTAATTATGTATGTGTATATATTAATATATATATATACACACTTAGGAGAGAGTTCATTTGAGAACAATTCTTATTGCAAGTATCGTGAGAACCGATCTTGGCCCTTGATTAAAATAAAGCAATGACTATTAATTTTGGCGGCTCATTAATGACTAGTGATTGGCTAATTAATGAGTGGTATTTTGGGAAAAGTAAGTGAATCTAATAACGACTCATTAACCCGGACGCAATTCATGGTGAGGTAAATATATAAATGACAAAAATATCCCTATTAATGAGCATTAATGGTGGATACAAATGGTACTTGCGGTATTCGCAATTAGAACAGTTTTCAAATGAACTTCTCCTTATATGTGTGTGTGTATGTATATGATCATATATTCTATAGTTTTTTTCATCTCCAAATGGTTCATACTCATATACTTCTCGATTCTTGTTGAGACTTTGATATTTGGTTATGGCACTACACATTTCATTTCATATATTATCGGTTGCGATTGGTTAAATTGTTTTCACACTTGTACACTTGTTACAGGTTATAAATTTCTTTGTTGGTTTGCTATTTTTGCGGATGCTGGAGCAACTTGGGCCACTGATTCTGTACACGGTTTTTGCGAGCTTTTGCTTGGTGGGATTTTTCTTTGTCAGGAACAATGTGGTGGAAACAAAAGGAAAAACGTTGCAAGAGATTGAAATGGCACTTCTTCCAGCCCAGCTTAGTTAATGGTATAATGTTTGTTCTATTGTTGGTATTGTTCGTTTCATCACAAAACCTCTTTAGACTTGCCATATGTACATGCATTGCACTCTTTTTAAGTCGCAGAACTTTATGTAGAGGTGATAGTTTTGACCCACCTACTTCAAAATGGGCCGATTTAGGTTTTGTTTAATTTGAAACGAATCAAATAACAAAATTTAGTTAAAAGAGGAACTGGTCAAACAGGTTTAAAATTTGCTCAAAGTCTTTCTAATATATATAATTTTCTAAATCCTTTGCATTCAAAGGTTTTGATAATTGTTTTAATAACAGTGTTTTTTTAATTATAATTAGCATTAATAGAAAATTTAGAAGTGGACAAATAGTGTTAAGATTTCAAGATGACTCGCCCGTACCTGTCCGTTTTAACCTGTTGCCTCATCTGCTCGTCTTGCCATCTCTAGCTTTTCACTTTTCCTTCTCTTTGAAGGTGCTTTTGTCTGATTAAATTTCTTAGCATTTTAATCTAATTATTAACACAAAATTTAAATACAGGTCGATATGTTGTCGGATATTGTTGTAATGTTCATTATTCGGCTTCTGGTGAGAGACATGCACTGTTATCAGAGGAAAGAATCTTTGAGCAGCAGACTTCTGGAATGGCATTATGAGCAGGTTTATGTTCTTCCCCTTGCGGGTTTATATAGAGTCTGTTAGGTTAAAGCTTTTCCAACCATAGCAATTAACAGCCTAGAAAAAGACTTGTTTTTAACAAAACAATTGTATGAGTCCAGCTATAAGGAACCACTGTATGTTTGTTCTAGTGGTTAATTATTTGTTAGGTTTTTTTTTTTTTTTTTGAATTTTGGTCTGTATATAACAGGTGAAAGTTCATGATAAAACCACATTTTAGTTTCTACTTGAGAACTTATTGTTTGATATGCCAAACTCAAACATGTACACTAAGAAATCTATTGGGTTCTGCCTGAAAAATATAATTTTAGGTTAAAATTAGTTCTTGTTCATTTAGGAGATCTTCAGGACTAAGGCCATTATGGAGGCTTTGGTTTTGAAACTAATTTTGTGATAAGGGAATGCTTAGGACTAAGGCCTAAATATTGTTACGCTAAAGACATGTTAATCTTAATATGTAAAGTACTATTTATTGGCAACAAAATAGATGGTATGCTCTTCATATTTGAGAATACTATTAATCTCAACTTTTAAAAAAAAAAAATCGGCATCAAATTTTTATTAAAAAAGAAAGCACAACTTTAAATCCAGGCAGCCAAATATATTTAAAGAAAGTCGAGTGTAGGAGAATGGACCTTTTGAATTTCATACAAGAGGTGAACATAATTGAGTTGCAAATTAGTTTCTACAAAATTTAAACCCAAAAACCAAGAGAACATCATCAACCGAATATTCCTCTAAACTTACAAAATGGCCGGTACTAATTATTGTCAACATATAAATTGTATTATTTATTGTCAACGTACATACAAATTGTATGTTATTTCTGGAATGTTTACTAGAAAGTAATTCGAATCCTTAAGATTGAAAAAAAGTTAATAAGTAGAGTATTCTTTGTATTTTGATTTCTCGTAATAGCCTCAGCAATTTCTTTTAAATTTAATTTTAATGGGTGTCAATTATTTAGTCCTCAAACACAAAACTAAAGAAAGTCAAACCTAAATCTTTGAGAACATTAAGGTTCCGTAAAGACATGCAATCTGATCACTTGTGGATATGAATTGAACATTTAATTGGCCTCTTGCTACTTGCTCACGTACAAAATGGAAATCAACTTCAACATGTTTCGTTCGAGCATGAAACACAGGATTAGCTGAGAGGTATGTCGCTCCTAGATTGTCACACCAAAGAACAGGAGGAGATTTGACTGAAACACCAAGCTCATGCAAGAGAGATTTCAACCTAATCAATTCTGCAACAGTATCAGCCAAGGCTTTGTACTCAGATTCAGTTGAAGACCTTGAAACTGTTTTATGTTAACGAGTAGTTCTGGACAGCCAACCCAATCAGAGTTGGAATATGCCTGAACCGGTGAGGATGCTAAGTCTTGCCAATGTGCATCAGTGAAGGCCTGTAACAAGGAGTCGGACTGTTGATGAATTATGAGCCCAAGATTAGTAGTTCCTTTTAAATAATGGACCAATGATTTTCCATTGGAGCATGCATAAATTGACAAGCCCTGTTCACAGCGAATGCAATGTCTGGTCGCGATAAGGTAACATATTGCAATGCGCCAACACTTTGGCGGTATTTTGTTGGATCTGCAAGGGGAGCGCTATCATCTAGGTTTAAGACCTGAGAAGAACTCATCAGAGAGGAGGTTGGCTTGCAGTCTGAAAGACCTGACCGTTGTAAGATATCAAGAATATATTTCCTTTGAGACGGGATATATTTCCTTTGAGACGGGATAAGATTCTGCTGATGAGAAACAACCTCAATACCCAAGAAATAGTGAAGCTGTCCAAGATCTTTGATGGCAAAGTTTGCGCTGAGACGATGTATAATATGATCAACAGCAGCCTGATTGTTACCGGTGATGATAATATCGTCGACATAGACAAGAACATAAACCAAGGTGCCACCAAAGTTGAGAATAAATAATGACGGATCAGTTTTTTAACCTGAAAAACCAAGGTGGATCACGGCCGTAGATAATCGATTAAACCACGCCCGTGTAGCTTGTTGGCACCGATTGATTTCGTATTGTGGGATGTCGACAGAGAGCTATCGACGGAGGTTTGATTTTGACTTAGTCGCCGTTTGAAAACTATTGACAGAGAGCTGACTTAGCTATCGACAAAGGTTTGATTTTGATTGCCGATTGAAAAACTATCGATAGGGGCTGAAACTTGGGCGCCGACTTAGGGTTAGGATCGACAGAGCATTACTTGGCTCTGATACCAAGTCAAACCTCGTAATATTTCATTGATTAATAGCAGACTACATTGTCTCTATTTAAAGACTTGGATTTTACATTTAAGTACCCTCTATTTATCATAATTATAAATTACATTGTCTAACAAAGAACGACACTCATATCAACTATCTTTAGTATGGTTTATTAGAGTTCTATAAAAAACTTAAACTAGACCAGATTTATATTTTCTTATAACTTGATACAATACTTGTCATGTTATATTCATACTTTTAGAATTATTATTCTAAGTTCGTATCGTTTCAATTTTGAACTAAACTGGTTCAAAACCGAAATAATGATTTGATTTTAGGTTTTTTATTTGTAGTTTTCTAATCCTATATAATGTCAAGTAAGTTGTGGATTATCCATCTATTTTAATCTATTAATCAAACAAATCTTTAAATTAAGAGATGTCGGATATTACAATTTTATAAATGTAGAACACTAAATACCATTAATGATTAAGAGGGTGTTTGGGATTACTTTACTTTTTTAAAAAACGTTTTCAAGTGATGTTTTGCAATAGCAGAATTCTTCAAATTCACGTTTGCATGATAAAAAACAAAAAATCATGTTTTCAAAACGCTATGCATTCAATCCTTGTATATTTGTTTTTAGTTCTTCTCTTCGACGCGGGGTAGAGCGGTTTGGTGTCTCATGGGTTCAAATCTTGTCTCCGCAAGTTTGGTTCTTTTAGGGTGATAGTGGAAAAGTTAAGAAATAAGTATCTAAACTAGCTCATTCTCTTCTTACTAGATATCAAATGGCTCTATCACTAAAACTCTTAAACTCATATTTCAAATCAGCTCAAAGTCAAAATGAGATTTACTCTAGTTAAATATGTTCCAACACTTCTTTTTCTAGGAATCTTGGATATGTAAAGAATGATTATCTCCCTTGAGGTTAGTTATAAAGTTTTCTCTTTTCTCAATTACTTAATATTCTCGAGTTTTTAGATGGAGACTCCGAATAAGATTGTAATTCTAAAGACATATTACAGTAGGATCATACGGTTTTATGAATTACAGATGAAAACATTTAAATTAAGAGTGAATGAGATCGAGGACGAGTCGAGGCGAAACGAGTTTGCTATTGATGGAGCGTTTGAAGATGCTAAACATATTTTCTAAGAAAAAGACGGTATATTAAAGTTGGGATCTAGGTGAAAAGAGTATTTGTAAAAATTATAAGTGATTTAAAATGAAAGATAGAGAAGTATTTATAAATTTTTGGGTATAGATAAGGTAAATAGAATATGGTGTACTAAATAAAAGTTAGTTTTTTCGTGTTGTGAGTAAAATGCCGCTAGGCTTACAATCCGGGGCGGCAGAAAAGTAGTGGTAATGTTACAAGATGAAAGTACGAGAGTACGAGGCTACCCTATGTCCTTTTACACCTCACTCTGCATTGCTCTAAATAAATTTGGTTCAAATTTGTGTTATAAAAGTCAAAGACGAGGCAAAATCCCACATGACCTCCTCGTTTCAATTTGGTTGATTCTTGAACGTATGTAGCTAATATTATCTAATCTTCCTTGATCAAGAAAGTTTTGTCTCTTCCCTTGATGACGCTTTGATGAAAGATACGTGGAAAATCATCTTTCGTGATTCGTAGTTCAATAATTTACTGATCTTCACGACTTTATGCCAGTTGGGTCGCTATAAATTTGACCCCCCTCACCGCTAATAGCGATGAATAGACGCTCCTCATTTATTACTATTGTTCATAATAACTACAAGAAGAAAGCCTTCTTCTTCAACTACTTCCTCACCCACTTCAATCCTCTATTTACTCCTAGCTTCCCTCAATCTCGTCGATTTTCTGGTAAGTTGCTTCCTTTCCCTGTTGATTTTCGATGACGATAAATAGCTATGTTAAAGATCATGCCTTTTTATTCTTCCCTTTTCTTGAATTATTCAATGGTCATGGGAGTGTAATCCGTTAATGATTTAGGTTTTTGAGATGGCACACTGTTAATTTAGTGTTACATTTGTATTTGAACTCCAGCTGTTCGTCAAAATGCTTGGTTCGCAGGAGCTCAATTATGCCTCTTTGTATGATATGATGATGCTTAAACTATGCTTGATAATTGTATGATTTGAAGTATTTGTCACTAATAAGTTGAACCATCACTGGGATCATCGTAGTCGCTTCATTCTTGCTAAACTGATTGATAAATTATCGCATTGATAAAATTTTATAGATACACTCTGAGGTTATAATATTGGAATTCAAATTGACATGGATAAATGTTGAATCTTGAAAGTTGCCTGGTAAAGTGGTAATTTTAAGTGAAAGGACAATCTGGACATGTGTTACCATGTTCTTCAGTAGAGGAAATAAACAATCGGTTCAAGTTTGATGTTTTGTGGCATTAAGATTTTGTATGAAAGCTTAAGGCGTGTTATGAACTTTTCTGAAGAGGATCTACAGGATTAAGACTCTAACAAAGACCTTAACCATTAAATGATGTCAAGCACTTAACAGGGGTGTCAAACAAGGTCACTTGTATCTAAACCATAATGAAGATTTTAACCATTAAGATTTAAGAGGCTTAAAGAGCATCAACAGGGCCTAGCATGATAGTGAATAGGCATATCATTTTTCAAGTTTATGCTTACACAGCATTGAAATACTTGCATGATCCTAATACACCCTGTCACCCTAGCAAATGTTTAAAGAAATTTTATGATCGCTATGCCATAGAGATTTAGGAGTTCATCATCGTTTTTAATTTATATTATTGTTGGTCAAATTTCATAGCTTCAGGTAATAGAACATTCATGGAGGTTGTCAAAGCCATTGCTAATCATGGATCTGCTTCTCATAAAAATATTGCTCTCAAAGCTGATGACAAAAGTTATGGCTACAATCATCTAGTTTCTTCTGCTTGGAGAATATCTCATTTGTTATCCAGCCATGACCAAAAAATTGTGAGTTCAAAATGATGGAAGTAATATATGTTGTCAGATATGTAAATACTTTATGGATTTACATAATATCTTATAGCTGTCCAAACTAACTTTATTTATCATTTCACAGGTCGATGGAACCATAGATAATAAGAGTCTGAATGGTGCTAGAATAGGTGTTGTGGCTAAACCTTCTGCTGAGTTTGTGGCTGGAGTACTTGCCATTTGGTTAAGTGGCGGTGTAGCAGTACCGCTTGCACTCAGCTACCCAGAAGCTGAGCTTTTACATGTCATGACTGACTCGGTTTGCTCTGAAACCAGCTTCTAACTTCTTGTTCTTCTTTCCCTTTTTTTCAATTTTTTTTTAATTAAGATGTTTTTATAGGATGTATCTATGATTTTGAGTACCAAGGATCACCGTGAGCTTATGCAAGAGGTTGCAGCTAAAACCTCGGCTCAGTTTACTCTGATACCTGATGTTGCTAGTAGTGAGGCTAATGACAGTGTACTTCAGAAAGAAATTCAGTTCTCAATTAAAGTGAAAGGTGTTTATTTGTTCTGTTAAACATATAATTTCATATTATATCCTGTTAGGGTATCAAGTTATTTTATTGAATTCTTGTATTTGTTGTTTTTCATAAAGATGATGACCCAGCATTGATTTTGTATACTAGCGGTACAACCGGGAAACCTAAAGGAGTTGTTCATACACATAATAGCATTTTAGCACAGGTAATTTTTTGTGTACTTTACTTTTCAAAGGAAGTACATGATTAAAAACGAAAATGCAAATTATTATTTTGGGGGAAAAAGGGAAATAAAAATTGTTGGTGGGATTATAGTAGTTGCTTTTCTGCTTAATTTCAGGTGAAAACGTTAGCCACAGCTTGGGAGTACACATCTAGCGATTGTTTTCTGCATTGCCTTCCATTACACCATATCCTCACTAGATGCTTAATTATCTCTGCTGGATGTTATACTTGTTCATTATTTTTGAAAGGTTATACTTGTTCATTAATACGTATCAATTTCTTTCTTGTTGATCCTTAACTTCATTTATACATGTGCATGGACTCTTCAATGCATTGTTTGCTCCTCTTTATGCGGGTTCCATGGTTAGTAATTGCGTATATTATGTTATTGGCAGTTGAGTCAAGTTCTATAAGCAGCTGAATTTCTTTTTTATTATTTATGTTGTTGAAGGTTGAATTCATGCCAAAGTTTAGTGTGAGGGGTATCTGGCAAAGATGGCGCGAATCATATCCAAAAGATGGGACTAAGCTTGATGATGCAATAACTGTATTTACAGGGGTATGCCACTTATTCCTTTTAATAAATGAAACAATGCTGTTTGTCGTTTATTTCCTTTCTCACCTATGTTGCATATACAATACATTTTACGGGTAAGCACATTATATTCATGAATATCAAACGATGTGTGGCATAACTTTTGTATCAAATACCGTCTTTTGTGGGTAAATTGTTGTACTTGATCTTATCTTCCAGTCATGTATACATTACCAGTTTACTGTGCCAGAATAAATATCCCGAACTCCCGACAATACATATTTATTTCTGTTATTTTGAATAAATATATGTTCCAGACACCTTTTTAGTTTCATGATATAATAGTGAATAAATATCTAACAAATCCCATTTTAGGTTCCAACCATGTACACCAGGCTGATACAAGGCTACGAGGCTATGGATCCAGATTTACAAGCAGTTTCTGCTTCAGCTGGAAGCCAATTGCGTTTAATGGTGATTATTCAGAGAGTGTTTGTGCTTATAATGGTGGAAAAAGTGTATATAGATAAGACCTACTAACTACATGTAAATGGATGGGTTGGGTAGCGGGTCAAGTCAGATTCGGGTCAAAATTGTAACTTTTGTATGGGTGTAGGATTGGGTTGACACGTTACATTTTTTTGTCAAAACTTTATATAAGTAAAAATAGAGTTTCAAATATGATGACCAAACATATATCATTTGAAAAGAATATAATGTTTTGAGTTGCATTTAAAATACACTTTGACTCATTCATATAAGTAAATGGGTCAAAAATCCCCCAGATAACATAATTCATTAGATTGAGTTATTGGCTTTTTCCTGTTTTATATTTAATTCATCGAGATCTCAAAATATAAGTGTATGTTTCTACTTCCAGATGTGTGGCTCCTCAGCTCTACCCTTGCCCGTAATGCAACAGTGGGAGGCCATCACAGGACATCGATTATTGGAAAGATATGGCATGACAGAGGTAAAATAGATTCATTTATGTATGGTTAAAGTTAATTAATGGTCATCTTTCTAATAGTTATCACTCATTTCTCTTTTTAGTTTGTGATGGCAATTTCAAATCCATTAAAAGGGTTAAGAAAAGGAGGCACTGTAGGAAAGCCCTTTCCAGGCGTGCAGGTTAGCAAAGTTTATTCATTTGGGGTTTTATTTTAACTTTTTTTTCTACATTGAGAAAAGAGACAAACTCATAAGATTATAAGGTAGGAACCAATTAAGACGAGTACAATTTATTGTTGGTAACAGGTCAAGATTCTTGCAGACAATGATGGCAATGAAGGGGTCGGCGAACTTTGTGTCAAAAGCCCTTCATTGTTTAAGGAATACTGGAAACGCCCTGAGGTACTTTTATATCTTGTTGTACTTTTTCCTTTAGTTTTGAGTTTACATGTATGAAATTAAAGGCATGATTAAAGAAAAGTTATATTATTGAAGTAATGATATTTTTTTTATCTCCTATTGAATTGTTTAGAACTGTTAAATTTTCATGATTGATGACATGCTACATGTACAATCTACCACCGGATGTATGAATTTCGTCAACGGGATGTTAAAACAAGTCAGTTGTCAAAATTGACAGTGTAGTTTTTGTTTGCCAATCAGCAATATGCTAAATAGTACACTTGTCTTTATGGTAATCACCAATCGTGGCAATTTTACCCCATTTACTTGTAATTGAGTCGTTTTGGATGTGCTTTTATCTCTAAGAGGTCAAACAGGTAATACAAAAGATATTAGCTCAAAAGTAGACTGATGAATGTCACACAAAAACCAACGTGTAGTTTTAATGCATAAAACTTTGTAAATAAATCTTTGTATATCCAAAAGCTATATAATTGTTGAATAATTTATATCTTGTAATTTGAAACACTGACTATTTTATTAGAAGGTTAAAGTTCATGAAAAAAATGTCTCAGGCCAACCCAGACCAACCTACTTGACCCTTTTCGATACATGCAAAAAGTATAACCGTTTTGACACATTACCAACCTGTCCATTTTGCGGAAGTACCCCTTCAAGATGGAGATTGCAATTTGACCTACGGCTTAGAATTGCTTTTAGTTGTTTTAGTTCTTCTTGACGACCATATCAATTATATATGCTAACATAGGTAGGTCTTCATTGAGTTCTATCAGTTCAGTAGATTTAATATCCAGTATTCTGTCTGTGTGCGCATGCGTTGTGTTAGGCAACCAAGGAGTCATTTATAGAGGGTGGCTTTTTCAAAACCGGTGATGCTGTCAAAGTGGATGAAGATGGATACTATGTAATTTTGGGACGTAAGACTCATTTACTGTTTTTTTCTGTTTTCTCTGTGATACTTGATTTTCCATATTCATGTAAGTTTCAGAAACAGGCACTCTAAGTTCTAAATATTCAAAACACATTGATTTTCTATGGTTTTTATTGTCTTGGATATGGAATGAAATATCAAAAGATAAAAAGAATATTGTACAACAATTGGAGAGGAAAGTAATAAACTTTTACTGATGGAAATTGCCTCTGTGATTAAAAGCGAAATTGAACTAAATTTATGGAAGACAAAGTAGCACTTCTACTACCAATGATCCACTAATTCTTCCATCATCAACTTGGACCTCCAGAAGAGGAAACAATACCATTATACCAATAAACCAGGGTTATATAAAACAAGAAAAAAATGAATTTGTGTCCTTCAAACGCATGAGGAGAGTCTGGACTAACATCAACATTCTAACTTTGACACTTTTTATGTCCTTTAATCAGGTACTAATGCTGATATAATGAAGGTAGGTGGATACAAGTTGTCAGCATTAGAAATCGAGGCAATTCTTTTGGAAGTAAGTTCCCATTTTTCCAACTTTAATTGAATGTAAAATTGAGAAATGCAGTTACATTATTTTTTAACGCTTTGTTCATTGTACACAGCATCCAGCCATTTCAGAATGTTGTGTGTTAGGCTTGCCAGATAAAACTTATGGAGAAGCAGTAACTGCAATAATTGTGCCAGATATGGAGATAAAGAAGGCCCGTGAGAAAGATTTGAAGCCTGCTATAACCTTGGATGAACTCTGTTCATGGGCTAAACAGAAACTCGCACCATACAAGGTATCGTAGTCCATGTTGGATATATTTTTCATCTTAAAGAAAAGTTGTGCCCAATTATTATCAGCATGGAGAAAAATATAATGATCATATCTTACCCACCTCCAGCTTCCAACGCGACTATTCTTATGGGACTCGTTGCCTCGTAATGCCATGGGAAAGGTAAAACACTATATTCTCTTTAGCATGCATTACATACTATTTTGATGTATATGAGAAATTTGCATTATATTATATGACCTAAGATGTATAATGCTTAATATAGACAAGAAAATGTATAAGTAGCAAATTAGCGGAGCTGCTGGGGTGGGTAATATGTCAAATCTTGTAATTTCAGCTGAAATATGTTGGGTTAGGATGACTCGAAACGCTTTTTACCCAATAATGTATAATTATAAATATTATATTATTTCATTAAGAATGTAATATTTGAATAAATAGTTTAGCTGGTTTTAGGCATTTGAGCTACACTTTGGGTCCTGACCTGTTGACTCGCTTTTTTAAGCAACTTTTTATCTGTTAGAGATAAAACATAATCCAAAATGGATGAAAATTGTCACCTTTAAGAAAAGGTAGTCTTCATGATTAAAGGATGTGAGTTATACCCCAATTGCCAATCAGAACAGATTTGTATGTTAACAAAGAATTGTATAATTAGTCCTCATAATTACTAATAAATAGGAGGTTGCTTAGATCGAATTATTGAATTGCAAACTTTCATTCATAACTAAAAGCTAATGAATCATTGTGTGTAAATTTAGGTGAACAAAAAGGAGTTGAAGACGACATTGGCTGCTGAAGAACAATAAATTAATTTCTTCATTTGTCTAAATTTTGCAACATAATGTTATCATTGTCCCGGCTATTGCTATCACCGGTAGCCAGGTATAACTTCATCATAAGTTTTAGGAGGTTGTTTTTGTTAAAATGAAGGTGGTGGCACAATGGAATGTGTAGACTTTTTTTCTTGATTTTTGGGAAAAAAAAAGTATGTAATTTGGAGGGAAATTGAACTGGTAGGAGGAAAAAGGTTAATATATAGAAGCCTTCAATCCTCTGATCTTATCGAAAAGGACCAAAATATGTATAGTGAGTACAAGATCAAACTTATCAGGATGACATGATATCTGAAACCAACTTGATTATACTTAGAATACAGGAATTGTTGAATTCACATGTATTCTCCTGAAAAAATTTCTGAACAGGTGGTTTTTTAAAAACAAAATTATGTGTGCGGCCGGAAACACATATTATTTAAAGTGTGTGTGAGTGTGAAAACACTTAAGATAGATCTTGTTAGATGTATATATGATGTCTTTTCTTTTATTTTAAAAAACACATGTTAAACATCGTCAAACTTTTTACATCAAACTAAAGCAAGAAATTGACGATTTCTATCATGCATTCGGACATCGTTAATTGTCACCGTATTTACTTGGAATTGTTCAACTATTTAGTTACAACTTATTCATAATGCTACAGGTTTTAGTTAAAGTGTCACTGACCAACAAACTACAAGGAAATTCTTCATCCATTGGAACATTATATCCCATAAAACTTAGGAATAGATGTTTTGTTTCTATTTGGGACAACAAGAAGTGGGATTAAATAATTCCTTATATTAGGGAATCAGTTTTTTTGAAAAATCATTTCATATATAATATGAAGTATGAACAAAGATACAACACCTCTATACAATAAAGAGGTGAAGACACCAAGGTGGGGTCTTTCAAAGAGAATGTATCTATCAAAACAACTTTTACCTACAAAACCAGCCCAATGCTAGGCGATCGATCGATCACCAGCTGCCAAAGGGAGATGTGACTAAGCCTAAAAGGCGCTAGACGGCACTGTTGACGCCTTCTTGTCTTTCCATAGGAACTCGTATACTTATGCAATGGCAACCAAAAAAGACCATCTTATCCGGCGGTTTCTTGCTCTGTTATTGAACCAGAAGATCGACAATTTGCTCTGTTTTTGAACTAGAAGATCGACATCTGTTGTACGTGAGAGAAGAGATCCTCTTGCATTACTGATTCCTTTTCCGAGTCGTCATGAACCAATTATTTCTCTATTTTCAAATTCCCCAAAAAAAGAAAAAAAGTGATGCCCTCAAAAGTTGCAATTATTATAGCATAAAATTTCAGTAAGATGCATAAAATTTCATTCATTTTCTAGATATTTAATTTTTATAAAAAAAAGGTTGTAGTTATAATTCTTAGGAATTTATTCATGATTTTAACATCATCATCTACCTATATTATAATATCACCTAATCTAAACATGATATTTCCCCTTTATTTATTTGTCAAAACAGTATTTTTGTCCGGAAAAATAGAAAAACGAAGTACTAATCCAATTAAGCATAATAATTGGATTGAAAATTTTAAAATTTGCAGATTGCATAATAATTGTTATTAATCTGGCGGAGTTATGTCTAAGAAAACGTGAATTCTATATACATCCATCTAGCATTTAACTTAACAATATTCACACACACACACACACACATATATATATAGTGAAAGGTTCATTTGAAAACCGTTTCTATTGCGAGAACTGCGAGAACCAATCTTAGCCGTCTAATTCCCCCTCCTTCAATTGGATTGCCCACCTATGAATTCCTTACATGCAATATATATATATATATATATATATATATATATATATATATATATATATATAAAATAAAAAGTCTAAAAAAATTCGTTGTATCTTTACCAAAGCTCTTTTTATTTCTTTTTGAAAGAAATTGTTAAATCCTGAATTTAAGGGAACAATTTTAGCTTGATGCACTGTCTTTTACATAAAGAGCCATGCCCTTCTGTCAACCCCACAAATTTTGGACATGGGTATGGATTATTGTTTTTGCCTTTTTTCCATTATATATTGTTTTTCTTGCATACTTTAATTTAATTCCAAACTAATTATTACCTCATTTATAAGAAATTTAATTAACTTGTTTGTCCTCATTCCATTCCCTGATAAGATAACATGATACACAACTAAATATAACCCTTGTTTGCCACTTCAAACATCAACAATATACAAACAAAAACCTTAAAACACGCTTAATTAATATTTATGTTTACAAGTATATTTTCGAGTTCCGAATCTATTACGACATTCCATAATTCAAAGCTAAACAAAAACCTCATCTATCGACACCACAAAGACTGTTTTCCCACCATCTATCATCACACAACAAGCCAAGCGAAACTAAACAACACCCCACACCGAGCCATTGGATCACTTTCTTGATTCACCAACACTCGTTTCTGCATTCATTCTTTCATTCGGTTCTTAAATCAATCATATTCTCATAAAAGATATCTCCTTTGCCAACTATAATATGAACCTTTCTTGAAAAACAACTAATATTTTCAGGAATTTTGCAAGAAGTCGGTTATGATGGCAAACTAGAGAAAAGACTTTGCCTTTCATCCGCCACTGATCTCGCTCTTTGTAATTCTTCACTTGCGTCTTTACTACTAGTAGTAGTCTTGGTCTCCTTATCGACCATTTCATCGACACAAGGACCATAAGCCCAACTACATGCCATAAAATAGAACAAATTTACAAAGCTCATGATAGCAAGAACCCAATAATAACTATCATACCGCCCTTGGTTGATGTTAGTGGCGATCCACCCTTCTTTACCATCACCTTTTGTGAGTCGTTCAACTGTGCTCAATATAAGACTAGCCAACAAGTTAGCCACAGCCATTCCTAGCAAGAAAAGAGAGGCAGCAATGCTTGACATACTTTTAGGAAACTCTGAATAGTAAAACTCGTTTTGACCAATTGCACTAAAAGCTTCTGCTAATCCATGTAGGCAGTATTGTGGGACCAGCCACATTGCTGACATGGCAATGACTGCTTGCGGGTTGTTAAGTAATCCTTGTTTAACTGCTTGATTTCTTCTTGCATGTTCAACAATTGCAGAAACCACCATCGCCATAGTGGAAAAGATTAAACCAATTCCCATTCTCAATTTAACACCAATATGGACTGGTTTTCCTCTGATACTTGATGCAAATGGGATTATAACACGATCGTATAGAACAACCCAAAGGGCTATCACTGCAATGGTGAAGAATGCAAAGGATCCTGCTGGAATTTGGAAGCTTGATCCCATGTGTCTATCCATGGTGCTTGCTTGAATTACTGGAAATGAAGATTGACTAACGTTTATTGACATCATGAGTCCTGAAGACCACAATGGTAGAACTCGGATTAGTGCTTTTAGTTCTTCGATTTGCTCTACTGTGCATAAACTCCATGGGTCTGTTGCAATTCCATCTGAGGTTATGTCTTTTGGGTTCTGAATGATGCAAGCTTTGTTCAAGAACCTACATAGAGAAATAAAAATTATATATTGTCAAATCTTGAATAACTATTAGGACATGTGTCTGTTACACTTCCATTTACAGAACCGCCGAATATGGGAGTGTTTGGCAAAACTAGTTGGGGCTGAAGTTGAGACTGAGGTTGGGACTAATTAATTGATAATCTCAAGCCCAAGGAAAAAGCTTTTATTTTTAGGGCTTACGGGGATTATGTTTTTAACAATCCCCTCAAGATTTTAACACGCGAACGAGGCTAGAAGGCCGGGGATTATGAAAACTAGAATCCTAAGCCCCTATCCTTTTACCGAACACACCCTATGTGTGTGTATTTCTTTCATATAACTTCCATAATCACCATACCGTAATCTTTGAAAAGCTAGTTACTTAAAAATGTCAAGAATTTGGAGCATAAGTACTCGACCTGTTTTGAAGGTGCCACAGAATGACAGTTTTGAACCGTTATCCAACCCGCACACCCTATCCATTTTAACAAACTCTAATTGTAATCAACTTATAAGTAAGGTAACATATCAATACCTTAGTCTCTTGGTGGGCAAGGAGTCTGGTGAGTCCTTATGATAATGCCACCCGTCAGAATTCGGAGGCTGCGAAGGGAGTTTTCTGTTCTTATAAGCAACCACAATCACTTGCAGAAAGCTAGTGAATATGCTCTTTTTCACTTTCATTTTGACATATAGTTTAGAAGCAACAAAGAACAAAATTGTTGAAAACAGCATCAGAATAGCAGGAACCCCAAAACCCACCTTCCATCCAGCATGATCTTGAATATAAACAATACCCGTGAAAGCAATTAGGACCGCAGTTGCACCAGCAGCATAATACCACCCGAAAAAGCTTTCTAAAGCTCTCTCATTGTTCATGTTGTTTTTGTTATCTATTTGTTCAGCACCAAATGCTAAAGAACATGGTCTTACACCACCGGAACCAATAGAGATGAAGATGAAGGAAAATATCAAGTAAGCAAACTGAGAATGTGATGATTGTTTGCAGGTTTGGGTTAATTGATTGCAAGGAGGTGGCTTTAGTTGTGGAATCATTGTTGTTAACCAGAGCAAGAACATCCCCTATTATCACAATCATAAACATAGCAATTAATTATATGGTTACAAGAATTAACAATGGCAATAATCTTTAACCAACAATATGGAACAAGCGGATTATCATAAACAGTAAAAATTTACCCAAATTCCCCGATTTCGAATTTCCCCCTAATTTCAAGATTTTTACAATTGTATTTTATTTCTTAATCAAATGATCATAACTTGTCCCAAGTTTATAGTTTCGAATTTAGATAGAATGACTGGCTCGAGTTACAGGTTCCCAAAAATTCTTGATTTTTTTAAATCGTGGAGTTCAGTCTATTGCATACTATCTGTGGTAAGAAATTCCACTATTTTAGGGCAAATTTAACCTACAAAGAATAACAATTTCCTATAAAAAGGATGCTTTTAAATTAGGAACAAAGACACTACTCCTATAGAATCAAGCAGATAAAAAAAGTTTCGTAAAAGATTATTAAAGGTAAGAACTTTAAAAACAGAGTGCAGGATCCTGTGCAATGTGATCTGTAAGTAAATCATTTGACAATTCCAGCATATATTTTTTTTTTCACAAAGGTAGGGGTCTGGGCTTCTGTCAAGAATGATGAGGTAGGACATGTGGACCAAGAACTGCAGTCTGCAGAGGCATTTCTAAGTTCACTGAATGTTTGTGACCTAATTAATGAAATGGCCTCCTGGCCTTAGTGATTCAGCAACCTCAAATTCTTTTTGTAAGTCAAGATGGTCAACGTCAGACCTCAAAAACACTGTTCAAACAATCTTAAGATTTACTTATTAATTAATGCAAGATTTCTTCAATCTACAGTGAATTCACCCCAAAAAGTAAGCAATTGATGATTTCTTGAATCTTGATAGCTTCTGTTCGTACTAAAACCTCAGATTTATCAATTGATAATTAAAAAGAAAAAAGTTGAAAAGTTTACCAGAAGTGAAAAGAGGGAACCCAAACCAATGGTGAGAAACCGACCCAGATATGAATCAGAAAGAAATGCACCCAAAACTGGAGCAAAATTGGAAGCTGCAGTCCAAAGAAAGAG
Source organism: Dittrichia graveolens (assembly GCA_038502395.1). Taxonomy (NCBI): domain Eukaryota; kingdom Viridiplantae; phylum Streptophyta; class Magnoliopsida; order Asterales; family Asteraceae; genus Dittrichia; species Dittrichia graveolens. The sequence goes on along the minus strand of JARJIL010000004.1, from coordinate 3,098,670 downwards.
TATGTTTGTGCCTTTAGCTACACCAATCTTGTAATCACTCATCAAATAAAGTATCATATTTGGCACCAGCCCATAGCTAGCCACCTTCTCAAACGCCTCATTTGCTGCAAAAAGAAATCCAAGTGGTAACAAAATCATCAAAACCCCAGATCAAATCAAACACAAAACTTCAAGATTCAAGAAACCCATGATGTAAAAAGTAGAAAAAGTTTCAAGATTCAATCACAAGAAGAATGTGGATTGATATTACATACCTATGATGAAAGGCATGGTGACTAAACCGCCTTTCTTTCTTGTTGAAAGCTGTCCTTCAGTTTCATGGTTCAAATCCTGCACTTGCTCCCCCATTTTTCTTTGTGTTTTTTCTCTCACTCTCAAGAGAAACAATATGGGGGGTTTCCTCTTTATATACTGGTGCCAGTTATGGGTTAATTTTTTATGGTTGAAAAAAGGGGAGAAACTGTTGAATTTTGGATATGAAATTGCTCAAGAATGGAGGATGGTCTAGTCAGAGTGAATATTTTAACAATGAAAACACATGACGTTTGGTTTTCAACCAAAAGTCCAATCTCTACACTGCTACTTCTCAGAGTTAGTGAAATAGTGAGTGATAAGAAAGGGCAAGATGAATTTTCATGTTGTAAAAAGTAACAAAATATTATTTTATTAATTAATTTTATATATATATGTATATTTAATTTCCGGTAAATGAGCTGAAGTTTACTGTGGTGGGGTTGCGTATGGGCTTGAATCCATGTGCATGTACGTAGACTCCAGTCCCACCAACTAATGCCTCGAACTCAACCAAAATTTTATACTTAAATACCCAATCTTTATATTTTTAGTTTATTATAAATTATTTTTATTTCTGTTTATATCAATTAATTTTTTGGCTTGAAATATAATGGCTATTATTTTAATCAATAGATTATAACATATTGTTTTAGAGGGCCGCTTTTAATGCTATACGATGCAACTTCATAGGAATTTTAATGCCAAAAGATGAGAAGAGAGTTTTATTTTATAATAATAAAAAATAAAAATATAAACAATCTTCTGTTTAATGTTTTTCATTTTTTAGTTCTGTTTTCCAAATTAACTTCAGGCTTTTGGGATCCGAGTTTTCTCATGTTTCATCCATCAAAGTAAGGACAAAATCTTGCTTCAATCTCATTTTACAAACTTCCAAGCTTTTTACGTTGATTTTATTTAATATTTTATTGATTTGTAGAAATATATATATTTTTTTGTTTATTTTTATTAGATTTGTCATCAAATTATATATCTATCATCTTACTTGTACTAATTACTAATTTTCCGAGACATGCTTGTCAAGAATAAAAAAGGCAAGTATAAACGTAATACACTTCTTTAGAGACTTATTTTGGAGGTATTTGGAGGTTATGATTATTTTAAGTTCATTATGCTAATTTTATAGGACAAATTGCATGAAAATATAATGACTTTGCTTAAGTTATTATTATATACAATTAACTTTTTTTTCTTAAAAATAATATAATCAACTTTTATAATTCTTTCATTATATTCAAATAACTTTTTTCTGTGTCTGAATTTAGTTACTATTGTATACAATAAACTTTGATATAATCCTCATTATATACAACAATTTGCATACAATAGAAGGATAATGAAAGTTGATTGTATTATTTTTTAAAATAAAATGTTTATTATATAAAATAGTAACTAAGCCAAAATTCATTGCATCTTTGTGCAATTTACCCAATTTTATAAGCTGGTTTTTTTGTCTTAGGGGCTTATTTAAAATGATGAATCTTTAACATTAACAACTTCGATTCCATTGACAAAAAAAATTGTATAAGTTCGTTAACTTAGCCAATCCAATAAAATGAACGAGTTGAATGGGTTGGGTAGTCAACTAGTCATTAACAAGAAGAACAAAACACATATCAATAATAGCATTATAGTTCGTAGGGCTACAAAGGAGTTGAACATTTATCAAGCAACTCGACTTTGATCATGTTTAAGTTGAATTTTTATCAAGGTTGAGTTGAGCTTGAGATCGAGTTAAGCAACTCGACTTTGCCTCATAAAGCTAGTGAGATTCAATGGGTTTTCACCATTCTATGAGGTTTACATATTAATCTCCCTTCTCAATTTGCATTATGGTGTGGCAATGACTTATCTTAGCAGAAAAAACATCTAGAGATTGACACATTTTGTTCAAGATATGGCGCTTTCTCAGACTTTGACTTTACGTGTCGATGTCTTACCACCTTAGACAAGCTTCATGTGGTATCCTTAGTTTGGCTTGTGGGGGAAGAGATGGAAGATAGTATCTTACTATCTAGCGGCAACGTACAATGTTTACACTTTATAGTTTATTTACGGCCATGCCACCAATCCATATGGCAATGCCATGTCAATAAGTAGACCATTTAGTAGGAGGAAATATATTTTTTATAAAATTTATAGTAATTAGATATTTTATAGGTAAAGAAAGAATATAACACATATAATCGTTTTAATTTCCAGAAAATTAAAGTATATACAACATATATGAGTACAAGCCAAAGGGTATTTCACCTGACGATAACAAAGTATGATTAAGGTGTCTATGACACACACACACACTCTCTCTCTCTCTCTCTTTCTTTGACGTTGTAGGTTTAAGTCAGTGGACATATCTACTAGGTGGGTGTGTGTTTATCGTTCAATATATTTAATTAATACATACATACATACATATATAAAGGAGAGGGATCATTTTAGAACCATTCTTATTACGAGAACTGGAAGAACCAATCTTGACCCTTAATTAATTTAAATTAGATCAATGACTGTAATGATAATATCTAATTAATAGGCCCTCATTAATGACTCATAAATAGGGATATTTTAAAAAATAAGCTCATTAAATAATGACTCGTCTATCCGGACATAATTTACGGTTGGGTAAATATATAAATGACTAAAATACTTCTATTAATGAGTCATTAATGGTGGTTGCAAATGGTTCTCACATTAAAAGTGGTTTCAAATGAACTTCTTATATATATATATAGGGGAAGGTTCATTTGAGAATCGTTTTTATTGCGAGAACCGCGAGAACCAATCTTAGCCGTTCATTTTGGATAATGGAATTCATGGATGAAAAGCGTGGGGGATTGGGTGTGGCAGAGTGCATGTAAGGAATTCATGGGTGGGCAATCCAATAGAAGAAAGGGAAATTGGACGGCTAAGATTGGTTCTCGCAATAAAAACGGTTCTCAAATGAACTTTTCACTATATATATATATATATATATATATATATATATAGAGAGAGAGAGAGAGAGGGAGGAGGGTTCAAACGAGAACTGTTTTTCGTACGAGAACTGCGAGAACCAATCTTGGCCGTTCATTTTGGATAATGGAATCCATTGGACGGCTAAGATTGGTTCTCGCGGTTATCGTACGAAAAACAGTTTTCGTTTAAACTTTTGCATATATATATATATATATATATATTCGATTTATGTAATATGCATATTCCGTTAGAAACTACATATTCGATTTACGTGAAATTCATATTCGGTCATATTCTCAACTATTGATTATCCAAATGTAAAGGCTAAGATTAGTTATGTAGGTTCTACATACAAAGTTGGTTCTGTATTGAACCATACTTTATATATATAGGAAAAAGTTTAAACGTGAACTTTTTTTGTGTTAGAACTACGAAAACTGTTTGTAACATCATTAATGACTCATTAATAAGATTACTTTGATCATTGACATATTTACCTAACCGTGAATTGCGTCCGGGTAGATAATCATTAATGAGTGAGTCTTGATTTTTTTTCAAAATAACACTCATTAATGTGTCATTAATAACTCAATGATGAGTGCATTTGGTCATTTGAGAATCATTTTAACCAATGTTAGCCTTTGGTTATAATCAATCATTGATCAATAAAAATGACAACTTATTAATGACACACTAATAAGGGGTATTGGGCAAAATCAAGCCTCGTCTTTTAATGACGGTTCACCCGACGTAATTCACAGTTGAAAAAATATATAAAAGACCGTCTATTAATAAGTCATGAATAGTGGTTACAAATAGTAGTGGTTGTCCTAGTAAGAAAGTTTTTCAAATGATTTTATTCATATATATATATATATAATATGAATACAAGATCAAATGAATTTTTATAAGACTTTTATAAAAAAAGCTAATTCATATATAACAAAATTTGTCTATACATAACAAATATATGCATTTAATAAAGTTGATAATACATAAATTATTATGTGTAAATTTTTTTTATATACAATCAGCACCTTTCTATAAATGAAAGGTCAGCGCTTCTTAAATGCAGTCATAAATAATAATTATGAGGTAATTAATTTAAACTGGAGGAGGTATTATCCTTTATTGGGGCACGTACCAAATGAAGAAGGGTTATGTGCACACCAACAAGATTCTAAAATTGGTATATCTTAATGGTTTGACTTTGAATCGTAATTAAATAAACTAGACTATGATTTCCCTTTGATTAGTCCTTAATTAATGGACCTTTTAATTATGTTTATGTCAATCCAGCCCAAACATATTTGGGTTTCGGCGGTGCTACTTGCGTCCCAAGTTTACCGAATTTACCTTCCACACCTTAATTATTCTTCAACAAAGGTTTTGCTCAATATTTTCATCTGTCTTTTTCTTTTTATGTTTTCAAGAAATTTTAATTATATGTTTGTCCGATCTCTTTAGCAATTTAATAAAATAATTTACATAAATATATAAAATATTCAAATTGTCATACAGAATATATAAGGAATTATGTATAACTTAGCACTTGTTTAATTTAATATTTTAATTTTTAGTTAATTTGAATGATCCAATGGTTAAACAGGTCCAAAGAACAGATTGATAGATATAATATTTTTTCTTAGTTATGACTCGAATTAACCCGGCCCGGTTCTCTGCTAATCGTTTTGAATTGGTGATCAGAAATAGTTACCAAACTCAGTTTTGTATTTTTTTTTTAAACTAAACAATGTTTGAAGTGGTGACCAAGAAACATTACCAATAATTAGGATGCTTTTCTTTAAAGACAAATGTAGAAATTAAAATGTTTGAACTAAAATATGTGATTGGGTGTTTGAAAAATTATAGTTATGTTTCTTTCTTATTTTGAACTATAAATTTTTTAGTTTTTGTATATGCATTTATTTTTTCAGATTTTATATATATGTATATTAAGTGTGTGTCTAATTTTTCTAAAAAGTATGTTAGCTAGTGACTCGGCGATCCGATAACCAAAACATGTCTTAAAACATGGGTGTCATTACAACTAAATCGAACCATTCTATGCTAACATTGAATCATTCAATATTTAATGTCTCTAATTGAAGACTATGTTGAATAAGAAGAGAAAATACTATTGAATCATTTAATCTTAGAAAACACCCTTAACCATTAAGCGTCTAATATTTTACCTAAAGTACCCATCTTTTACTTACGAGATGTTTTATGAAATAGTCATATCTTATTCTGCTATAAATCATTATTAAAATTAAAATGTTAATTTTAATCATTCAAATTGTTCATTTGGTGTTATTATCAAATAATATGTCACATTACAAGGCTTTTAAACTATTTTAATTACATACTAAAGATTTCTTTGCTTATTTTTACATGATGTTGGTTTTTTTAAATAAAAAATATGTATATTGAAACTGTATCACAAAATAGATGAGACAATACAATTACGAAAATATAAATAACTAATAAATATAATTATAAATTTCAATTTCAATAAAACTAAATAAAGTTACATTTGTAATTGATCTATTAGTGCTTCATCCATAATTTTGGCAAGAGGTTCTTTTCTATTTCTTAAATAAGACAATCACTCAAGAAATTAATCATCACATATCTGATTATGCAAGCATGTCTTTATAATCTTTATCTTATAGGAACGTCTTAGTTCAACCATGACGGTTATGAAGGAAAAAACCAAGACTAACTTCATTAACCGATAAACATAAGGAAAAATAATATAATCTTTACTAATTTTTGCCTCCAAAAATTTCATATTAAGTTAGAACTTAATAATATGTGCAATTCACACTCAAGTTTTCATATGGTCCAAATCATAATTTTACTCAACTTTATTATCTTTGATGCATCAAACATTCTAAAATAATCACACCAACTGAAGGTGACATATTATAAAGTAATTTAGTTAAAACTTTGTTAAATCAATCACTAAATTGTTAGATTTTCGCATCTAAAACCGTGTTAAAAACATCAAACTCATGTGAAATGTAGATGTTTGTTTTCAATTTCTTTAATTAACATAAAGACTCCTTCGTAACATGTCAATATTATTTTATTGACAGAAAGAAGATATATTCTTAAAAAATAGACAAAACCCAATTAATTTATACTTTTGCAATGGTTTCGATGAAATTTTTGTTTTTATCTCCTCGTATTATCGTTTGTTCTATTGAATTTAAAAGCCCATCCTCAATTTCTTTCTTTAACCTAACAAGCAATAGTAAGACTTAAGACCCAATATAAATTTAATTGTTTTTAAGCCTAAAAATGAGATATTTTACAAATAAAAACGATACGACAGTTAGGCATAACAGTATATATAGATATACGTGGTGGATGAATTACATAAAACATGTTGCATAAAAATTAATAAGCTTTACAATGAATAAAGTTTGGTTGGCGTGTAGGGTGAAATATATAGTAAAAAGGCAAAAGTAGAAAAAGGGAAGTAAGGTTATGAAAAGGGCAACTGAAATGTGACAAAATTGCCAAAAAGAAACAAGGCAGAGACTGGAAATGAAAAAGGAAACCAAACAGATATATACATACAAATGCTAAAATACTAAGATAGTACACACTAAGGTAAAATGTCACTTCATATTTCGACTACTCATTTGCGCTCGATCAATTCTTGCATTATTAATATTTATTATTATTATTATTATTATTATTATTATTATTATTATTATTATTATTATTATTATTGTCACCTCATCTCACCAATCCTTGGATCGATTGAGGTCCTATCCTCTTTCATGGATCCCACTTCTTTTTATGGTATTTGTATTTATTATGCACATCAAAGTATGGCTCGATCGAGAACGACGACATTAGACGTGAACCTCTACAAACCAATAACACCAAATACACACTCGTGTGATATGTGTTGATCCATCGATATCACCAATAAGGTTAATTAGATGATGACCTAGCCGACAATTTATGTATAGTTACGTTCTTTGTGATTATAAAGGGTTATATTAATTAATTTGTGGTTGTAATACTGAATTACGTACTTGACAAATTAAATTAATCCTGTGAAATCCTGGAAATTTAGGATTTTACGATTATTAATTGAGTTTTAAAATTTCCTTAAACTGTGGAAAATTATATATGCTCGTCTTCAATACTCCTAAATAAAAGCACATTCATGTTTCTTGAACAACACATTCATGTATTACATAGAAGCACAAAGTTACGTCGATCATGTTTCTTAATAATACAATGATTATTAGATAATTTATAACTTTAATTAGGGTCTTAATTGATTAAACATCATAAATAACGTCAGAAATTAATGGTAGCCTAGCTTTAATATAAAAATTATCAAAAAATGTATTTATAAAAATTTCATCAAAACAAGCAATTAAACTCTACAATAAATGACCAAAAGTATCTAAAATTAATCCTACAGAAGGTACGTACTAGCCATAAAATTAGACAAAATATGCGTACGTACGTGTTTTGATCATATAATTTCATATATTATATATAAATCGTTTAATTATCAAAAACAAGCAGATCGTCATATCATAATTAAAAGCCTAACAAAACCATATATAATGATCGAGCTGAGATGATCGAAGAGAAACTATGGAAAGGAATCATGTCTAGTTGGTTAGCATGTTATGGCGGACCCAAAGCCACACGTGAAATGCTATGAGAATGAATCCATTATCGTTATCTCTATGTTCTTATATATATATATATATATATATATATATATATATATATATATATATACACACACACACACACATATAGGGGAGGGTTCATTTGAGAACCGTTTTTATTGCGAGAACCGCGGGAACCAATCTTAGCCGTTCATTTTGGATAATGGAATTGATGGATGAAGAGCGTGGGGGAATTGGGTGTGGCAGGGTGCATGTAAGGAATTCATGGGTGGGCAATCCAATAGAAGGAGGGGAATTGGACGGCTAAGATTGGATCTCGCGGTTCTCGCAATAAAAACGGTTCTCAAATGAACTTTTCACTACATATATATATATATAGGCAAAAGTTCAAATGAGAACTATTTTTCGTATGAGAACCGCGAGAACTAATCTTAGTCATCCAATTCCCACTCCTTCAATTGGATTGCCCACCCATGAATTCCTTACATGCACCCTGCCACACTCAATCCCCCCACACTCTTCATCCATGAGTTCCATTATCCAAAATAACGGTCAAGATTGGTTCTCGCAGTTCTCATACGAAAAACAGTTCTCGTTTGAACTCTTCCATATATATATATATATATATATATATATAGAGAGAGAGAGAGAGGGAGAGAGCTTTATGTTAAATAAGAGAACAACAGAAGTTTACGCTTTAGGTCAACATATATCTATGTCTGCTCACAAAGCGCGAAGGGTAATTGATCAAATTAGTGGGCGTTCCTACGAAGAAACACTTATGATATTAGAACTCATGCCTTATCGAGCATGTTATCCCATTTTTAATTTAGTTTATTCTGCAGCAGCAAATGCTAGTTGCAATATGGGTTCGAATGAAGAAAATTTAGTCATTAGTAAAGCCGAAGTAAATGAAGGTACTGTCATGAAGAGACAAAAATGTCGAGCTCGAGGGCGTAGTTTTGCAATAAGAGAGAGAGAGAGAGAGTTAGGATCAAATGAGAACACTTTAAAATGCACGACAGTGAGAACACTTTTGAGCCTTTGATTTCATTGATCGGATGGTTTAAGAATTGTCGCATTTCTTTTGGACCTTTGATTTCATTGATCGGATGTTTAAAAATTGTCACATTTTTTGATCATTTGTTTGACTATATATACCTGATGCATCAATGCATACAAAAGTGTTGTGATTTGTATGCATCAATGCATACAAATCCTTAAGTTGTTAATATTATAGAAATAATTTTGATTTTATGATTTAGGATGTAAACTTGACTTTTGGGTAGTTATGGGTGAACATAAACGTAAAAGAGAAATACTAAATTACAAGTTTATCCAGGTTCTCACTGTCGTGCATTTTAAAAGGGTTCTCCCTTGAACCTCACCCTATATATATATATATATATATATATATATATATATATATATATATATATATATATATATACTAGTGGGGTATCCGCTCAATGCAACGGCGGCGAATAAAGAGAAGGTTGTGATGAGTTTTGTGCAGAATAATCACAAAGAGCTAATATGAGTTTGTGAAGATTCTTTGCGAGTGCCACTTTGAAATTAAGAATTAAATTGCTAACTCTGAGTTATTTGTCTTTCAGTTTGTTAGAAGAATTTTGTCGCATGGCTGAATCATGAAGCTGCTGATTATATATATGTATGTATATGTGTGTGTGTAATGTTTCATAGTTCCATTTATTATATAATTGAGTTAGAATGCAATGTTTATAAATTTCAACTCTTTGACTCTTTCATTTGTTTGGTGTTTGTGAAATCTCCTGAACTTGATTTATTGAAAACAGAAATTTAGGTGATCTCATGAATCAAAAATTAATATTAAAAATATATGATTAGACTTAATTCAGTTATAAGTATGGTGATCTCATGAATCAAAAGTTAATATTAAAAATATATGGTTAGAAATAATTCAGTTATAAGTATTGGTTTAAATTCATTAATTGTCGGTTATGTTTTCAGTATTTATTTGTTTAAATTCATTAATTGTGGACTTAAATGAGGGGTAAAGGAGAGGTATAAAGTAGGGGTATTTTAGTAAATTTACTCTTCTTAAAATTAATTTTTTAGGTGGTAAGCGCATTATATAGGAAGTAAGATGTTTAAATTCATTAATTGTGAACTTAAAAGAGGAGTAAATAAGAGGTATAAAGGAGGGGTATTTTAGTAAATTTACTCTTTTTAAAATTAATAGTTTTTTAAGTGGTAAATGCATTATATATGAGTAAGATAGTACTTAGATTTAATTAAAACGAATTATCGATCGTTTATAATTGTGTAGTCAAAGATGACTGATTATGATAGATGAACAAACAAATATCCTTGATGGCTTAATCATGGTGAATGAGTGATGGTGTCCCTCCAAGTAGTCCCACATATCCTGCAATATGTACGTGTAGATCCTTTCAATTAAAAAGCAAATGTAAGTCTAGACTTTTCTTCAAAAACTTATATATTGTTATAAACTTATAATTTTAATAATGATTAACCCAAGATTAATAAGACAATTTTAGAAATTTAAGATAATTAGAAGTAGGAGAAGTAATATAATTTTATACTATAAAATTTACTATTGATTTACCATTCTTTATTAATTAGTAGACATTGAGTTGATGGTAAAGTTGATAAAAGATAACATGTGTTGAAAATGTGTTCATCCATATATTGTTATCTGTATATATTTATAACAATCCCCCTTTGATAACACATTATCAAATCACAGTTCAACTTTAAAATACTGCCTCATTAAAAACATTGCTAAAGAAAAATTAGTGGGATAAAAAACTTTGGCGAAGGGAAAAAGAGTGTGGTGTATAGTTAACTCTCCCTCGTGTAAACATCTATCACATCTGAAGAACATGACGCTTTCTAATATTGTGAACATGCTTTCTGAATATTGCAGTAGGGACCGACTTCATGAAAAGATCTGCTGAATTATTACTAGATTAAACATATTTCATTTCAATCTGATTATCTTTTATCAAGTCTTGAGTATATAAGAAAAATCTTGGTGGTATATACTGATTTAGTGATTCATATTATAATTGTTAATCATAAATTTGTTCACTGGTTTAAAGTCTTATAAAGAAGATATCCAAGAAAATACATATTTCCATTTAGAAAATATTAAGTGTTATTACATTTCGATTAACACAAAATAAAAGATAGTAACTCACTTTTTTCAGTGGTTATGAAATATACCTTTTTACTAACAAAAAATTAAAAATATATTTTTAAATTTTTGTGTAAGACTCGGGTAAAATTTACATCAAACGTAGATTAAAATACGATGGTCATAAATATATAATTATATTTGTACCAATCATTATACATTAAAAGTTATAAAAGAAAAATTATAAACATATACAATTAAATACATCCATTAAATATAAATATATTTATACAAACACCCCTTATAAATTTTTATATAGCTCCCTCATAATTGGTTCAATATACATACTCTATAAAATTGATCATTCTAATTGTGGAAGTCGAAATTAAAAATTTTCGTCAAAATTGAGAAAATGAAAGGTTTTGATTGATTAATTGGATTTTTATTTAAAGAAACATGTAATACCACCTTTTCAGTTTTAACAAAATATAAATACCTTACTGTTTAATACTAAAACCGATCTGAGTTTACAAAAATTTACTTGTTTATATCTACACGTGTGCTAACAGATTACAAAAGAGGTGTTAAAAGTTTTCTTTCCAAAAGTCCGGAGCTATCCAATAGATCACGGAATTGGGGTCTTACCCTTGTCAGAAATCGAGCCACATGCAAAATACAACACCGAAACGTAAGCAACGCTTCGTGAGCATACTAACTTAAATAAGTAAACATATAACAAGAGTAAAGTCTTCGGGGACGTTTATCATCCAAGCTGTAACACTTGCAAAGCTATTCCAATTATGATTGTCCCCGTAAACCGCTATACCACCTACATAGCTATATACCCTATCGCTGTTCTGGTACACAACTACACCTGTGTAGCTATGTACCCTAATTTTGTGCTTGTGCATAGCTATACCATAAGGATAGCTAAAAACCACTGATGAATAATATATTAATATCATAACTAAATCACATAACAAGGATATCATATAATGTATAAAACATACTTGCTCAAATGTTGTTCATACAAGAGAATTAATAAACTCACCTGGTATCTGAGTAATTTACTAACTAGTATAGAGTTTTGACAGGTATCGAGGCTTCTTCTTACACCGATGAATTAAACTGTGCATTAAAAATACTATTCCAACTATTCTAAAAACAGGGCTGGAAACTGGAGTGTGCAGGGACACGCCCGTACCATGTACAGGGCAAGCCCGTGCCTTACCTCATAAGTTACACTTGTGACCTCAAACATGGGCGTACCTTAACTTAGACACGCTCGTGCCTTAGCCAGGTACGCCCGTGCCTTCTACCCTAAAGCACAGGGGCACCTCAAGAACTAGGGTTTGCCACGGGGCGATAGGAACGCCTGTACCCTCCTTGAGCACGCCCGTGCCTCCCCTGCATCAGCAACTGATAGTCAACCAGCCGACTGTTTTTGCCCTTTTTTCATAACAAACTCAATACCAAACGATAAAACACTTCAAAGGGGTGTTTTCCTACACCCCTAACATCTAAAAACAACAAAAACTAACAACAATCACTCACTTGGATCAATGATTCAACCAGTTAAACCATTTGACCCACTTAGAACATCAAAACTACAAACCAATCTTACCTTGATCTTCTATCGATTGAGTTTGTGATATATCAACACTAAAATTGGCTACAAGATCTTGCTTCAAGGCTTTCAAAAATCCTAGCTGTGTTCTTGAGTTTGTATGCACATATGTTGACTAAAACAAGTTAAGCATATATATCCATAAGTATGAGCTATTGACAAATGGGTCCCTGCACTTAATTCATTTTCTTTTTGACAGTTTTAGCCCCTCTAACTTTATAAACACCTCTAATCTCAATTAGGAAATCTCTAAATAACCACAATACTCAATAGTTAAATAATTTAAGTATTTACGAACCTTGGGGCGTTACAAAACTTTCTAAACAATAATTTTCTTTTAATAGATAATCTACACTGTATTATAAAACATTTAGCTAATTGTAATATCTTAATTTTAAGTAAATTAAAATTACTAATTTACCCTTTATTAAAACCTATAAAGAAACCATTATATGGAGTTAATTAGATTCTTAAATATTATTTTTATAACTAAACATTTCATAATAAATAATATTTAAAAAAGTCAAGTCAATGCAAATTAATTTTCAACTATATGATATTAAATATAAATTAAATGAAGTAAAAGGATCTTCTCAAAATAACTATTCTAAATGTTTTATTATATAACACATATTTTAATTTAAGTATTAGAAAATACGTATAGCTAAAACTCATAAAGATTATAACATGTAACCTAAATTTATAGACATTTTTGGATTTTTTAAATAACTGGTGTAATCAAAACCAAAGGTTCACTTTATAGTATATTTAATATTTCCTTTTGTTTCTTATTTGATTGCTTTTAAAATTAATAAAAGTGTTATAAAAAAGAGAAAGAAAAGAAATGAAAAAAGCAGAAAGAAAATAGATATATTGCGAACGAAAATTGTTCGATGTCATTATAATTCGTTAATAAATAGCCTTACGCTATAAAAAAACGGACATGTACTACCTGTTCATATTGCATAGGTGTTTCTGGGTGCATATATGCACCGTGCATGTGTGTATCTCGTGCAGATATGCATATACATATGCACATGAAGACATACCACTCGCTTTTTTTCAAAGAATAAAGATTCGTTTTTGTTGAGTTTTTTTCTAACACATCATCAGATATGTGCACATGTACATATTATAGTAGATTTTTTTACACATAAAGTAAAGTCGCATATGATGTGCACAACCTGTTAATACTACTAGGTTTTGTTTAGCATATGTGCATCTAGGTGCATCTCGTGCATATATGCACATACACAGGTACATCTAGATGCATGTGTGCACGTTAGGGTTGTAAACGAACCGAACGCTCGGTGAATCGTTTGTTAACTGTTTGGTAGGAAATTTGTTTATGTTCTTTTATTTAATAAACAAACGAAGACGAACAAAAATATTTGTTTGTTTAGTTAAAAGCACGAACACGAACATAAATATTTGTTTGTTTAGTTAAATGAACGAACACAAATTAAGACACTCGATCATTCATTTATGTTCGTGAACGTTCGTTTATCCGTTTGTTTATGTTTGTTTATATGTATGTATATATATATATATATGTGTGTGTGTATATATATATACATACACACTTTCTCACACATGTATATATACACGTAGTTAATGTCGATCTGTGTATATTTAATATTGTTAGGGTTGTATTGTATTTGTATATGTGTTCGTTCGTTTATGTTCGGCTAAAGTTAAACGAACGAACATGAACACAAATATTCGTTCGTTTATCCATTCTTGTTCGGCTAAAGTTAAAAACACAAACAAGCCCTGTTTGTGTTTGTTCGATTCGTTTACAACTCTAGTGTGTGTACGTTCGTTTATCCGTTTGTTTATGTTTGTTTATATGTATGTATATATATATATATGTGTGTGTGTATATATATATACATACACACTTTCTCACACATGTATATATACACGTAGTTAATGTCGATCTGTGTATATTTAATATTGTTAGGGTTGTATTGTATTTGTATATGTGTTCGTTCGTTTATGTTCGGCTAAAGTTAAACGAACGAACATGAACACAAATATTCGTTCGTTTATCCATTCTTGTTCGGCTAAAGTTAAAAACACAAACAAGCCCTGTTTGTGTTTGTTCGATTCGTTTACAACTCTAGTGTGTGTATCGTTCGTTTTGTTCGGTTAGTCAAACTCATTAGCAACTCAAAAAATTTTAACAAAAAGGATCTGGAGATATAAGTACTTAATATATAACTTAAAAAAGTTCAATAAAAATATAAATTATTGTGATTGATAATAGAAAATGAAGTAAAAAAATAAAAGAAATAAAAAGTAACTTTTACCGTCTATGGAAAAAGAAAAAAGAAAGTAAAAAAATTTTAAAAAAATGGCATAACAAAAACTGCAGCGAATTGATACAAATGAAAGCAATTGAAATTCAAATATAGCAAACGGCGGCGTTACGGCGTGCCAAAAAAAAGTGCAGCAAATTAATCAATTTTATTAATTCCAATTATACACTTATTAATTTAGTTTAATTAATTAAGATAAGATATTAACTGATTAATTTATAATTATTTTTACGGTTCTTGCAATAAAAATGATTCTTAAATAAACTTATATATATATATAGAGAGAGAGAGGGAGGTTCATACGAAAAGTTTCTTATTTGCGAAAAGTGCGAGAAGCAATCACAGCCATTAGATCATCATTTAATCAAAGGCTAGGATCATACATGTCATTTTTGTAATTAAGCTGTATCTTTAAGGATTATTAAATTAAATCAAAAGGGTAAAATAGACATTTATCTTTTAAATATTGTTTACCTAAATTAATTATCCATTAATTCATATATATATATATACATATATATATAGTGAAAGGATCTAATGCGAACACTTGATAAAATGCGAACTTACGAACCGGACTTGATTCTTCAATTTTACCGTCGAGAAGTTAGGAGGAGCTAAATTAAAGTCAAACTTTTCGGCTACATTGATTTGTTTATTTATTTATTTATTTATTATTATTATTATTATTATTATTATTATTGTGTGTAAAGATAAGATGCAATGTTTTAAACAAGATGCAGTGATTTTATGCTAGATGCAGTGATTTTATACTAAATGCAGTGGTTTTTAAACAAGATGTATTGGTTTTTAAATAAGAATACACCGATTAATTCGTGCATGATGGACTAGTTTTAAGAGAACTTCATGTTTTTTATATATTATGCAATGATTTTAAGTTGGATGCAATGATTTTATAAACTAGATGCAGTGTTCCTAAAGTTCTTATTTTAAGAACCGTATCGCTTGCGAACGCATTGAAAATGCGAAGTTGCGAACCCTTTTTTTATCAACCATCCCATATTTTGATTTCCTTGTTTTGATTAATTTGCTGCTGGGCCTCTCACCATGTTGACATGTTTTGATTTTTCCTTGTTTTGATGTTCTCAACGTTTCATTAAATTGTTAATATTATTTTTTGAATAATAATAATAATAATAATTACTATGTGAAGACAGGATGCAGTGTTTTTAAATGAGATGTAGTGTTTTTAGACAAGACTTAGCAGGTTTTAAATGGAGAAACATTGAATCCTTAACCAATATGCATAAATTTTAAGGAGACATTCTCCCTGTTCTCGAGTTTCTTTTAGGGATGGAAAGGAGATGATTCGGAAGGATACCACTGTAGAAAGTGTTCTTGGGTTTCATTTAAGGAAGGAAATCAAGGGATTTAAAGGAAGAGTTTAGTCTTATTTTGAACTCAAATCTATCATCTTAAAAATTGGGATAATTCAGAAGGAAATGATTTCCTTTTCTTTTCTTTTATTTCCTCTCCTTATTAAACTTGAGAACTAAAGAGTTTATGTTTTTAGAAGAGATGCAGTAATTTTAAACCGGATGCAGTGATTTTCTAGTCAAGATGCAGTATTTTTAGGTAAGATGCAGTGATTTTCTAGTCAAGATGAAATGTTTTATATCTTATCAAAACACATTTCGCATCATATTCACTAACAAAAATCTAATAAACTTTTTCATCGAAATCCAAATCTATAGGTTAAAAAAATTAATTCTAAATGAAATCCACCATACCCAAACCCACAAATTAATAGCTTAAAAACATACCCACAAGTCCAAATAAAATCCACCATACCTGTAAGTCTAAATTAATTACTAGTTGTTGTGGAGATTTATGAGCCACAAGCCCACAAATTTAAAGCTCACCAATTTAAATGGTGTAAAACCACCGACGGTAAAATTATGAAGATTTTGCATGGTTCGCAGCGTTGGCATTTTCAATGAGTTCGCAGGCGATCTTCACCCTATATATATATATATATTACACATCTCTCCGGACGTATTGATTTATAGTCCTAAATTTGAAAACCCTAATTCTTATGATATATATCTCTTTCTCTCCAGACGCATCACCAACCGCCACCCTCATCAATCGGAGCAACCATCGAGGCTGGCACCAAGCAACCATGGAGGCTCATCAATAGGAGCAACCATCGTTTAAGAGCTCTGACGGTGACCACCCACACCCTTTCTCGTTTAAGGGTTCCGACCACCATCACCGCCGGTCGTTGACAACCTACGACCTCTAAGAATCGCTGCCCATCTGTCCACCATGATGATGGTTGTCGCAGCCGCCGCCGAACCATCTCTCCCGTGAACTCAAAACCGTCGCCGACGTATCACATCAAATCTGGTCGATCGCCGCCGCCGCTGCATCAACATAGTTGTTCAATGGATCGATGCTAACACCGAGTATGACCACTCCCTCCCGACTTTCGTCTTCGTTTGTCGCCATTTTGTTGTCGCCGATGAAGCTCCGCCATAAGCATGGTGTGTTCTGATTTTTTTTACTTTATGTTTTTCAATTTTTTTTATTTTCTCATTTCTAAAGTTTTTGAATTAAGTAAATTTTTTTTGTTTAATTGTTGTATTTGACGTAAGTTAGTATTTCAAGTTTTAGAGATTATTTTTAGATTACATTGTATATTGGGGTAAATATAAATTACGTTCAGTGTTGAATTTTAAAGTTTTTGTGGTTATTTATTGTTTGTTCATCATTAAATATTTATGTTGTTCAATAATAAACATGATTGTTTTTTATTGCTTATGGTTTGTTCATCTTTATTTATAAAATTTTTTTCTGGTTTGTTAACTAATGAATGCAGATAAAAAAATGTTTGGTTGTTAAGCAATGAATACGTGAGATTTAAAAAAGAGAGGTTATTTTTGACATCTACTATATTGTTTAATAATAAACAACCACGAATGATATTTAAGGGATAATAAACAACCACGAATCATATTGTTTTTCTCTCTTAAATTTTGTTTTGTTTATTGACTTGTGAATTTGATACTGGTTAATGGTTATTTTTGTTTTTGTATAGGTTGTTCAATATTGGATTTTATAATGGTAATGGTTATTTTTGTTTCTCTATGGGTTATTCAATATTGAATTTGATAATGGTTAATGGTTATTTTTGTTTATGTATATATTTTCAATATTGAATTTTTATAATGGTTAATGGTTATTTTTTGTTTCATTCACTAGTAAAAGAAATAATGTATTATCTACGTATTTATCAATGTACATGCAGAACTAAACAAGTAACAGTAAAAAATACAATAACAAAAAAAAATTATAAATCATACGTTGTATTCATTAATGAATACAGTATACATAACGACTGAATTAGAAGAGAAAACCCAGATGAAGGAGGAGATCGAGGTGCCAGATTTAATAACGATGGAGAAATTAATTAACAAAAAAAGATAAACGATAAAAAATCTAAAAATATTAATCTGGAGAAAAAATAGGAGGAGAAAAAAGGAGGAGAAAAAATAGGAATAAAATATTTTTACCAAAATAAAAATAAATATTAATCTAACATTTCATGTATATATGTATATATATATATATATATATATTATATTGTAAGTTTATTTATGTAGATGTTTATTGAGTACGTATATTAAATTATTAAATTTTTTGTGGGGTTTGATCTAGTTATCGGATTATGCCTTTTGTTTTAGTTAGGTTTTTAATTAAATTCAGATTTTCTAGATTCGAATAATGATGATGATAATATCATATATGTAGAATTAACTATATATAGCATTCTAGAATAAGGAAATGAAAACTTATAAGTACTTGTCAAATTAATGAGAGTAAACCAA
This sequence comes from Dittrichia graveolens, assembly GCA_038502395.1. Lineage (NCBI taxonomy): Eukaryota > Viridiplantae > Streptophyta > Magnoliopsida > Asterales > Asteraceae > Dittrichia > Dittrichia graveolens. Next base: position 3,079,792 of record JARJIL010000004.1, on the reverse strand, counting down.
TGACTCCAAATTATACTACAGGTACTTAATTTAACTATTAAGTATTGGTAAAAGTTCGAATGAGAATTATTTTTCGTACGAGAATCGCGAGATCCAATTTTAGCTGTCAAATTCTCCCTTCTTCAATTGAATTGTCCACCCATGAATTCCTTACATGCACTCTGCCACACTCAATCCCCCACGCTCTTCATCCATGAATTCCATTATCCAAAATGAAAGACCAAGATTGGTTCTCGCAGTTCTCGTACGAAAAAAAGTTCTTATTTGAACCCTTCCCATTGAGTATTAACCCCTTATCACCGTAACAATCTTCTCCAGCTCTTTGCGATAACTTAACACAAGTGTTTATAAGTTTTTTATTACAATATAAGCATTATAACTTTTCGCTCTTGTAAATTTTTTAGAATCTTCTTCAATTCACAATAATTCTTTAATTTTCTTTGAAGACGATGAAAAAGTTTTATGGTTAGAACCCTAAAAAGTAATTGGCTACAACTCCAAGATGAAAAAAAAGAAGATAGAGCGGGTCGAACATGTCAAACGGGTTGATTGAATCCAGAGAGATTATGACGATGATTGATCAGGTATTGTTCTTAGTGAAAATAGAAGTATTTTATAGAGCTTTTATGTGACATCCGTCACAAAAAAAAAACAGGTTAGTTGAGTTTAACTTGTTATACGACCTAAATCTATGTGCCTGTGTGATACCTAAGGTCTAGTAAATACTAGAATTATGTGTTATATATGTCTAAATTCTTCAAATAAGGTGGTAGAACATTTAACCGATTCCTAGTGTATAATGTTATCGAGCAAATGTCTCTAGAGCGAGTATAGATGAATGAATCCCTCAACTAAATATATAACACTAATACTAATAATATATGGATAATAGTTGATACTAGGTGACAAGTTTAAATATCACTCAAAGTGGTAACCTTAATAAGTCAATATAATACATAAATGGTTAAACACACCTACAAGAAATAAATATATACAACACTAGGAACTTATAATAAATAATAATAAAAATAATAATGATGATAATAATGAAAATGATATAATTGAATATATATATATATATATATGTGTGTGTGTGTGTACATCTCTACGGCCAAAAAAAAAAAGATAAGATTTCAATTCAAATTGAAATCAAATATTAAGATAACTATCACCTAATTAATCCATAAAACAAACTCCTAAACCCATCACCACCTCCACGATTTTTTTGCCAGCATTCTCTCTCTCTCTCCCAATTTTCTTCAAGCTTTCATACCTCCATAACTATTGTTCTTCAATCCTCAAGAAAGTTTGTGGCTTCGATCTCCATTTGAGGAGGTTAGGTATGTAAATGTTCCTCTATAATCTTTAATTTCTTCTTCTTGTTTCATTGCATGTAAAACATGGTTGATGGATTAAACACATCCTAATAACATATAAAGTTATGATTTTGATGTGTTTGGTTGAATATCAAACCCCAAGGATTGGTCTATTTGATTTAAAACTTAAAGAACAAGAACCTATAATCTGGGCAGAATATGTACTAACTTTAATAGGCCATATCTCGGCCAAAACAGAATGAAACAAATCGATTCTTGACACTAAAAATAATTTCTTTGAGTCTCCTTTCATCTCCAACTGGTTTCATACAAAACTAAGTTCATTTGGTCGCCCAAAGAATCAAAATCGTTTAGGTGCGCAAATCTGTGTTTTCTGGCAGTTTAATCTACCAACTTTGAAATTCCTAAAACCTATTCTAAACATCACGAAAATTCTTCAAACTTAATCTGGAGCATATTTCATGAGTTTTAAGAGTCCTGTAAAAATTTTAGAATTTATTAAGTTGTTTAACTATTTTAATTAATTAAAAACATTTTTATGATTGAATCTGGAAAACCTAGGGTTTCCTTTTATAGACTTTGAATTATCATAATTAATCCTAGATCTCGAATTAGATGCCAAAAATTAATATGAATAAACTTTGGATTGTTTTTAATCACGGTGGAAAATATTAGGATTTATTAGTTTTATTTTCTATTTTAATTGAGTGAAAACTTTTTAATTGACAAATCTGGAATTTTTAAAATTTCCATATTCAGAGTTTCAAAATATTGTAAAATATCCAAACATCCGAATTAATTAAAAAACAATTGTGTGAAGGAATTTTTATATGTCTTTAAGTTACTATAAAATTTTTAGAGTTTAATAAAGATTTTTAGTATTTTAAATAAATAAAAACTTTATGACGCGCAAACTGAAGGCATTTTCTGACCCATACCAATTAAAGTATTTGTTATAAAATAATAAACATGTTATTAAATTCTAGAAAATTTATATAAAATAATAGAGACATTAAGGTCTCTACCATAAAAATTTAGGAAAATAATTAGGACATTTGGATTAATTTAAAAATATACGAAGAGTGCCCAAAACTTCAGTATTTAATCTACACAATTTAAAAGGAAAATAAACAAGATTTCAAAACTAAGATTTACATATTGGGGTTAGAACCAAGAAATGGATGCACTTATGCAACCTAGCGTAAAAGCTAATCGCGAATCCTAAATAAAATTTAATAGCTCAAGGATAACGCATAAAAAGACGATTACTCGAGAATCTAATATAATCTATATGAACTAATTGTTTGTAGATTTGTGAGCGTGCTAAGACTCGATTGATTAAGCTACTTACTAAGGTGAGTACTCGTGGCCCCTTTTTACTATATTTCTCGGGGGAGAATGACACTCAAACTCTCTTTTAAACTTTTTATGCCGTGATGACTATTTCTTATTTATTTTGGACAACTTATGTGACGTATATGCAAAGACTACTTGTTGTTGGTTGATGACTATTGATTCCTATATTCCTATGAGCCAACGGTTTATGCTCCAGCTGGGTATGCTATAATAACTGCTTGGAAGACAATGATTTGATTCATATTGATTCCTATTGAACCTGGTGGTTCGGATGTTGTTACAACATCTACACGCTTAACATGCTATACTTGCACAATTGTCCTACTTAAACAATTTACACGGCAACTATGCTTTTACTTTAAACCTGCGAGCTCACCAACATTATGTTGACATTTTCGAGTGTTCATTTTCAGGTAATGCTAATAACCATGCCTAAGGAGTTTAGGTGACCCTAGATAGTCTTAGCATGACATGGGCAGTTGACTAAGGACTCTTTCGTTTTACTATGCTATTATGAACTTGGATTTTATTATAAATCTAGGGCTTGTAGCCCCGTATACTTGTCCCGGGTTGTGGGAACAACTATTTCGTATGTTCTTGTTTTAAATTGTTGACTATGGTTGTCGTGAAGTGACTTACCACGGCACAAGTCTCCTCTTGTGTCGGGGAACGTCGTGACACGTTGGTGTGAACTCATTTAGTAAAATTTTCTATTCATATATCAATGTGTTATGACGATCCTCTCCGTCGCATCCCGTGTTTCCGCCAAGGCGGGGTGTGACAGATTGGTATCAGAGCCATTGGTTATAGAGAATTAGGTGGATTGACCTAGACTATAACCTAAGTACCTACATGTAGTTGCATTATAGGAACTATGTGTGCACTTTATTTTACACGAGTTACTTCATAGGTTTATGCCCTCGGTTATTTATCTTCTTTAAGAGACGAGGGTACACACAATCAGGACTCGTACCAAGGCTGATGTGGTTGAGATCACAACACTTTAGAGGGCACTCACCGAGATAGACCACCTACTCCGTTAGATAAAGGAAGAGATCCACCATCTCAGGATGGCAGTGCACTCTGTTGGCATGCTTCAGGCAGTGGAAGGACAAACCTATGTGCCTGAGAAAACAGTGACGAGTCGTTCCCATCCCCTCAAGGCCGTCCAAAGCCTTATCCTATGAGGTATGAAGACTCATATGAACGACTGAGAAGGGCAGGCTATGGTGAGAACCGTGCGATTTATGAGTTTCAGAACTAGATCGGCATGCTGCAGGAGAGGTGGAACCGTCAAGAAAGGGAGCAGATGCAGCAAAGCCGTAGGATCCTGGAGCTAGAGAAGATGCTAAAGAAGCAAGGACAACAACTCGAGACCTTGGGAAAAGCCGAGAAGGCTTGACCTCAGAGCCCAGCTATGGGAGCCGAAGGCGACGACACTGAGGAGGACCCCGAATAGGAACCTACTGATGATTAGGAGACGTCTACTTTAATTATTCTATATTCTAGAAGCTATTAGTGAATTTTGTTCGTGTCAAACTTTTGAGTCTATTATGAACAAAAGACAAATTCTTTTATTACTTAATGTTTTGTTAATTTATAACTAATGCTATGCAATGTGCACTATTTGGTAATACCATACACTCATGCAAGCCTCTTGAATGACTATGTGCACACTTATTTTCTCGTTCTTATATGTTATTAGTAGATAAAGAGAAGGGCGTATGAGCATTTCTAATAATGTATGATCCAAATCATATAGACTTAGAATTCTTGACCTAGCTTTACTGCATGTTCTCGTGTGATGTTGCTTTAGAGTAGGGCCAACAATTCGAATGACTATGTGATCTAGTGTCATACATGGCCGAGTGTTCATAATTGCCTAGACCTATAGGAAGTAGAGTATCGACCTATGTTAGCGGATCGGGATGATTAGTGGTGCCTTAAGGAGAGTTGTGATAAGTATGGATGCATTGCGCTTGATCACCGCCATGCACACATACCTAGCACAAGGACACTTAAAGTATCACGGAGCATCCTGCGAAACAAACTACAGTTTTGAGTAAAATAGTTGAGCGTGAGACATATAGGTAGAAACAAACGCGAAACCATTATCCATAGCAATACGCATCAAGTTCTCTTACCAATAAGGTCCTAACGTGGTGTAACACGCAAATCCAAGCCAGGGGAAGGCTTACAGCAATGGGAATGTCATGGGAAGATTTTAAAGCGTTATTGGTAGAAGAGTTTTGTCCGACTAATGAAATGCAAAAAAATTGGAGATGGAATTTTGGAACCACGCAATGGTGGGTGCTAACCATGCTGCGTATACAGACCGATTCCATGAGCTAGCCAGACTAGTCCCACACTTGGTTACCCCCAAATCCAAACGAATTGGGAGATATATACATGGATTAGCCCCTGAAATCCGATCGATGGTTGCGGCAAAGGAACCGGCCATAATTCAGAGCGCCGTACTAAAAGCTGAGACATTGACCAATGACGCAATTAGAATTGGGAAGTTGTCCAATGGTAACAAGAAAAGAAGGGACGTCGGTGAAGCAAGCAAAGCTAGAAAATGTCTGGAATTACAACAAGAGGGCTAGGGTAGCAACCAGATTTGTGGCGACTAACCCTGCCAAGAAAGAGTATGCGGGCCCTACACCAAAGTGAACTAATTGCAACTTTCATCATTACCAGAATGCGGCATGTCATCTCGCATGACCTGTAACCGATTGGGACACTATGCTAAGAATTTTAGGAGTGAGGCAAGGATATTTGCACAACTGCACAAGTGAATGCAGTGAATCCAACTGGAAACCATGGGGCGTGTTATGAATGTGGTGGTATTGATCACTACAAGAACGTGTGCCCAAGACTAAACCGAGCTCCTAGTCAAGGAGGAAATCACCCAAACCAAACGTTGGAAATCGAAGGAAATCGTAATCAAGGCAACAAAGGAAATCAAGTTCATGGGAGAGCATTTGTCACGGGTGCCAGCGAAGCCCGCCAAGACCCCAACATTGTGACGGGTACTTTTTCTTTAAACGATCTCTATGCTACTGTACTATTTGATTCTGGCGTTGATTACAGTTTTATTTCCACTGAATTCGTACCTTTATTAAATGTGAAGCCTAGTAGACTGGAAACTAGTTATATGATTGAGATAGCCAATGGGAAAAGGGTATAAATCAATAAAATCATTCGTGGGTGCAACTTAAGATTAGAAGATCTCACTTTTCCCATAGATTTAATACCTTTTGGGCATGGAAGTTTTGATGTGATTGTGGGGATGGATTGGTTATCGGGTCTTAAGGCTGAAATAGTTTGCCATGAGAAAATAGTGCGTATACCCTTGCCGAATGGAGAAGTACTTGAGGTCCGTGGTGAACGGTCCGAAGAAAACTTGAAGCACCACATGTGTGCGACTGCGGACGAGAGGAAACTAGAAGATAACCCGACTGTATGGAACTTCCCTGAAGTATTTCCGGAGGATCTATCAAAATTACCCCCTTCTCGATAGTTGGAATTTGGAATCGACTTAATCCCGGGAGCAACTCCTACCGCAAGGTCACCATACTGATTGTCACCATAAAAAAATGCAGGAGCTGTCTAAGCAGGAACTTCAAGACAAAGGATTCATTCGACCTAGCCATTCGCCTTGGTGAGCACCTGTCCTATTCGTCAAAAAGAAAGATGACTCATTTTGAATATGCATTGACTACCGTGAGCTAAACAAACTGACTATCAAGAACCGATATCCTCTTCCTAGGATTGATGACTTGTTCGACCAATTACAAGGCTCGTGTTAATTCTCCAAGATAGGCCTTCGTTCTAGTTATCATCAGTTGAGGGTACGCGAAGCTGGTATCCCAAAGACTGCGTTTAGAACTCGCTATGGACATTTTGAGTTCACGGTTATGCCTTTTGGGTTGACTAACGCCCCTGCGGTGTTCATGGATGAACCGTGTATGTAAGCCATTCTTGGATAAATTTGTTAACATCTTTATTGATGATATCTTAATCTATTCCAAGTCTAAGGAGGAACATAAAGTGCACTTAAAGTTAATTCTGGAACTACTTAGGAAGGAGAAGTTATTTGCCAAAATTTCTAAATGCGAATTTTGGTTGCGGGAAGTACATTTTCTCGGTCATGTGGTTAACAACAACGACATATATGTAGATCCCGGTAAGATTGAGTCAATAAAGAAGTGTAGAACCCCTAAGACACCCTTAGAGGTTCGTTCCTTCTTAGGGCTAGCGGGTTACTATAGACGATTTATTGAGAATTTCTCAAAGATTGCCAAGCCTCTCACTCTTTTAACACAAAAAGACAAGAAGTTTGATTGGAATGAGGACCAAGAGGAAGCCTTTCAGGCACTGAAGGATAGTTTGTGTAACGCTCCAATACTGAGTCTTCCGGATGGGTCGGACGACTTTGTAGTGTACTGCGATGCGTCGAACCAGGGTCTTGGATGTGTGTTGATGCAGATGGACAAGGTAATTGCATACGCGTCCTGACAACTAAAGGTTCATGAGAAGAATTATACCAATCATGATTTAGAGCTGGGTGTTGTGGTTTTTGCACTCAAAAGTTGGAGGCACTACTTGTATGGGACGAAAAGTGTTATTTACACTGATCACAAAAGCTTACAACATATCTTTGACCAGAAGGACTTGAATATGCGGCAGAGGCATTGGATTGAACTTTTTAGCGACTACGATTGTGAGATTCGCTACCACCCGGGTAAGGCTAATGTAGTAGCTGATGCCTTAAGTAGGAAAGAAAGGGTCAAGCCAAGGAGAGTACGGGCTATGAGCATGACGATTCATTCGGGTATCAAGGGTAAGATACTTGAAGCGCAGAAAGAAGCAACCAAAGACTTGAATGCTTCAAAGGAAATGTGCGAGGGCTAGACAAGCAATTGGAGAGAAAAGAAGACGGTGCGTTGTACCTTATGGAACGAATTTGGGTGCCATTAACAGGAGATGTGAGGACCTTGATCATGGATGAAGCACACACAACAAGATACTCTATCCATCTAGGAGCGGATAAGATGTATCATGACCTAAGAGATATGTATTGGTGGCCTGGAATGAAAAAAAGACATAGCTAGTTATGTTAGCAAGTGCCTGATTTGCTCAAAGGTAAAGGCCGAACATCAAAAACCCTCGGGACTGTTACAACAACCGGAGATCCCTGAGTGGAAATGGGATAATATAACTATGGACTTTATTACAAAATTGCCCAGGACAAGTGGTGGGCACGATTCGATTTGGGTTATTGTGGATAGGATGACTAAGTCGGCCCATTTTCTAGCAATTCGTGAAGACTACAAAATGGACAAGTTAGCGAGAATTTACATCAGCGAGGTGGTAGCAAGACACGGGGTGCCTGTGTCTATTATATTTGATCGTGATAGTCGATTTACATCGCGATTTTGGCAAACGTTGCAGAAGGCTTTGGGGACAAGGTTGGACATGAGTACGGCTTACCATCCTCAAACCGACGGTCAGAGTGAGCGTACTATCCAGACACTGGAGGACATGCTTAGGGCGTGTGTTATCGATTTCGGAGGGAGTTGGGATACTCATCTTCCTTTAATCGAGTTTTCCTATAACAACAGCTATCATTCAAGCATTAAGTGTGCGCCATTTGAGGCACTGTACGGGAGAAAATGTCGATCACCTGTCGTTTGGGCAGAAGTTGGGGAAGGTCAATTGATTGGTCCGGAGATTGTACAAGAGACCACCGATAAGATCTTTCAAGTCAAGGAAAGGCTAAAGGCAGCTAGAGATCGTCAGAAGAGTTATGCCGATAATCGGCGAAAGCCACTAGAATTCAACATCGGTGATCTAGTGTTACTCAAAGTATCGCCTTGGAAGGGCGTAGTACGGTTTGGCAAGAAGGGAAAATTAGCACCACGGTATGTAGGGCCATTTGAGATCATCGAACGGATCGGGCCTGTGGCCTACCGATTAAGACTACCACAAGAATTAAATGGCATACACGATACGTTTCACGTATCAAATCTAAAGAAATGTCTGGCGGATGCAAACCTGCATGTGCCCTTGGACGAAATCAAGATAGACAATACTTTACGTTTCGTGGAGGAACCTGTGGAGATCATGGACCGCGAAGTAAAGAAATTGAAACGTAGCAAAATCCCGATTGTCAAGGTTCGTTGGGACTCAAAGCAAGGACCGGAATTTACTTGGGAGCGGGAAGACCATATTAAGGCCAAATACCCACACCTATTTAACAAGCAACACACTAACGGCAATACAAGCTGAATTTCGGGACGAAATTCTTCTAACCGGGGAATACTGTGACATCCGTCACAAAAAAAAATAGGTTAGTTGAGTTTAACTTGTTATACGACCTAAATCTATGTGCCTGTGTGATACCTAAGGTCTAGTAAATACTAGAATTAGGTGTTATATATGTCTAAATTCTTCAAATAAGGTGGTAGAACATTTAACCGATTCCTAGTGTATAATGTTATCGAGCAAATGTCTCTAGAGCGAGTATAGATGAATGAATCCCTCAACTAAATATATAACACTAATACTAATAATATATGGATAATAGTTGATACTAGGTGACAAGTTTAAATATCACTCAAAGTGGTAACCTTAATAAGTCAATATAATACATAAATGGTTAAACACACCTACAAGAAATAAATATATACAACACTAGGAACTTATAATAAATAATAATAAAAATAATAATGATGATAATAATGAAAATGATATAATTGAATATATATATATGTGTGTGTGTGTGTACATCTCTACGGCCAAAAAAAAAAAGATAAGATTTCAATTCAAATTGAATCAAATATTAAGATAACTATCACCTAATTAATCCATAAAACAAACTCCTAAACCCATCACCACCTCCACGATTTTTTTGCCAGCATTCTCTCTCTCTCTCCTAATTTTCTTCAAGCTTTCATACCTCCATAACTATTGTTCTTCAATCCTCAAGAAAGTTTGTGGCTTTGATCTCCATTTGAGGAGGTTAGGTATGTAAATGTTCCTCTATAATCTTTAATTTCTTCTTCTTGTTTCATTGCATGTAAAACATGGTTGATGGATTAAACACATCCTAATAACATATAAAGTTATGATTTTGATGTGTTTGGTTGAATATCAAACCCCAAGGATTGGTCTATTTGATTTAAAACTTAAAGAACAAGAACCTATAATCTGGGCAGAATATGTACTAACTTTAATAGGCCATATCTCGGCCAAAACAGAATGAAACAAATCGATTCTTGACACTAAAAATAATTTCTTTGAGTCTCCTTTCATCTCCAACTGGTTTCATACAAAACTAAGTTCATTTGGTCGCCCAAAGAATCAAAATCGTTTAGGTGCGCAAATCTGTGTTTTCTGGCAGTTTAATCTACCAACTTTGAAATTCCTAAAACCTATTCTAAACATCACGAAAATTCTTCAAACTTAATCTGGAGCATATTTCATGAGTTTTAAGAGTCCTGTAAAAATTTTAGAATTTATTAAGTTGTTTAACTATTTTAATTAATTAAAAACATTTTTATGATTGAATCTGGAAAACCTAGGGTTTCCTTTTATAGACTTTGAATTATCATAATTAATCCTAGATCTCGAATTAGATGCCAAAAATTAATATGAATAAACTTTGGATTGTTTTTAATCACGGTGGAAAATATTAGGATTTATTAGTTTTATTTTCTATTTTAATTGAGTGAAAACTTTTTAATTGACAAATCTGGAATTTTTAAAATTTCCATATTCAGAGTTTCAAAATATTGTAAAATATCCAAACATCCGAATTAATTAAAAAACAATTGTGTGAAGGAATTTTTATATGTCTTTAAGTTACTATAAAATTTTTAGAGTTTAATAAAGATTTTTAGTATTTTAAATAAATAAAAACTTTATGACGCGCAAACTGAAGGCATTTTCTGACCCATACCAATTAAAGTATTTGTTATAAAATAATAAACATGTTATTAAATTCTAGAAAATTTATATAAAATAATAGAGACATTAAGGTCTCTACCATAAAAATTTAGGAAAATAATTAGGACATTTGGATTAATTTAAAAATATACGAAGAGTGCCCAAAACTTCAGTATTTAATCTACACAATTTAAAAGGAAAATAAACAAGATTTCAAAACTAAGATTTACATATTGGGGTTAGAACCAAGAAATGGATGCACTTATGCAACCTAGCGTAAAAGCTAATCGCGAATCCTAAATAAAATTTAATAGCTCAAGGATAACGCATAAAAAGACGATTACTCGAGAATCTAATATAATCTATATGAACTAATTGTTTGTAGATTTGTGAGCGTGCTAAGACTCGATTGATTAAGCTACTTACTAAGGTGAGTACTCGTGGCCCCTTTTTACTATATTTCTCGGGGGAGAATGACACTCAAACTCTCTTTTAAACTTTTTATGCCGTGATGACTATTTCTTATTTATTTTGGACAACTTATGTGACGTATATGCAAAGACTACTTGTTGTTGGTTGATGACTATTGATTCCTATATTCCTATGAGCCAACGGTTTATGCTCCAGCTGGGTATGCTATAATAACTGCTTGGAAGACAATGATTTGATTCATATTGATTCCTATTGAACCTGGTGGTTCGGATGTTGTTACAACATCTACACGCTTAACATGCTATACTTGCACAATTGTCCTACTTAAACAATTTACACGGCAACTATGCTTTTACTTTAAACCTGCGAGCTCACCAACATTATGTTGACATTTTCGAGTGTTCATTTTCAGGTAATGCTAATAACCATGCCTAAGGAGTTTAGGTGACCCTAGATAGTCTTAGCATGACATGGGCAGTTGACTAAGGACTCTTTCGTTTTACTATGCTATTATGAACTTGGATTTTATTATAAATCTAGGGCTTGTAGCCCCGTATACTTGTCCCGGGTTGTGGGAACAACTATTTCGTATGTTCTTTTTTTAAATTGTTGACTATGGTTGTCGTGAAGTGACTTACCACGGCACAAGTCTCCTCTTGTGTCGGGGAACGTCGTGACACGTTGGTGTGAACTCATTTAGTAAAATTTTCTATTCATATATCAATGTGTTATGACGATCCTCTCCGTCGCATCCCGTGTTTCCGCCAAGGCGGGGTGTGACATTTTAGGGGTGATTTTGTAGGAGAGAGAAAGTAGCTCTACTTCACTTTCACCCTCTCTATTCATATATTTGAAGACTTCAAGAGTAATTTTGATTGTTGACTAGCACTATTCCTATGTTTTTTTCTAGGTTACCATCGATCGCAAACATTTATATTACAATTCCTTCATCCCTTTACTTGGATGTTCGCCTTCTCTTTACGTAGAATTTTAATTGTATCAATTATTAATGTAATTGAAACAAACATCACAATAATATTAGATGTATGAACATGAACGAATAATGATAAATACGAAAATGTGAAAGCTTGGTTTATTAGTGTTTGTAGACATGTATATATTACCCATAAAATAGTTACTAAACATACCATGCACTATAACTAATGTCAATTGCAATATTAGACTTAACTAAACTATAAATGGACATAACTTTAAGTTCTAGCATTTTCTCCATTTGAGTCAATTTTACAATTAAGCATAATAAACGAAGATTATCTTATTCGCCAGAGCATTTGATCTTGAACATAAATAAAGAATGATTGTTGAGGTAATCTTCACTTTCAGCATCATTGTTACTTTTCATTAAACAAAAATATGCTTCCCCTTGAATATATCTCTTAATCTTCAACATTGACTTGAAATTTTCTAGTACCTTGCTCCCCCTTAATCTTTCAAATAAATATCTTATTATGTTAGATGGATGGTAAAATGTGATGTGGATTATTACAAATTTTTTCTTTAGAAAGTCTTAAAAGATGTTTAATAAAGCGGACTACAAATGGATATTTTAATTCATGTAACATGGGAAGACATGCATTCGTGTTAGCACTCCAATTGGATCTTGTTTGACTAACACACATAGATGGATAAGTAGAGTTATGATTCATGAAGTTATGAGCAGCCTTGTTCATATCACGACGAGCAACATGATGAAGAATAATACAAGGATCATAAACACAGTTGTTCTAAGGAAGATATTGTTCTTTCATCTTTAAAATTTTCTTTACTTTCATTCCAAAGCTTTCTACAAAGCTTGACCCTCTTGATAAATTTCTTTGTGTTGGATTTGAGTGTAGAATATTCAACCTCATAGTAGGTAGTTCTTAGATACATAATACCCTTTGATGATTCATGTAACATCCTGGAATTGGGCCTAGTGATTCCATAGGCTTTGGTACGTTAACACGTGATTAGTAATTGAATAATTGTTTGTTAATATTAAATCAAATGGTTTTAATTAAAATAATTAATTAAGATTACATGATATATATTGGTTATATATATACGCGTACGGATTTATGTGTGTGTGTGCATGCAATTGTGAACTAGGAGATGCCACCTCATGCTTGGGTTTTCAATGTGTAAATACGTGGGCTCATTAAGCATGTTTATCATTTGCAATTTGTTTAGTGTGTGTATTGTGTGAAACCGAGAGAAAAGGCAAGAAGAAGAAAACAATCGGATTTGGCATTTTGATTTGGTAGGATCAAGTTCAAGGTTTGTATGATTATTGTTTTGTTCTTGAATCATGATTTCTTATAAGCATGCCGTGGTTTTATCATAATCTGTTGGGTTTTGTTTATGAATATCGAATATGAGCATGATAGAAGTTTATGAATATCGAATATGAGCATGATAGAAACCATAGTTGGTGGGTTTTGTGTGTTCTAAGTGTTTATGTGATTTTGAAGGTGTTATGATGCATGATTGGATGTTTAATCATGTTTATTTATGTTTTAGTAAGTTTATATATGAATTATATGAACTAGTAATATGATTCATGGAGTTTTTGAAGTTATCGGATTGTGGAAGTATGAAATTGGCGGATTCTTAGTGAAGAGGATAACGAAATCCGAGTGTTGGAAATCCGGGTGTCAAATCCGACATTTGTGAAATCCGGAACTTGGGAAACCGACAGTGATGAATCCGGTACTTAGAAATCCGGAATTAATGGTGAAATCCGTTGGTGGACTAAAGTTGAATCCGACAAGTGTGGAAATCCGACAGATGTATCGGATTTCTTGAAATCCGATGGAAGTTACGGATTTTCTTTAAATCCGACAGCGGTATAGGATTTCCCTTGAAATCCGATAGTTTGGCTGTTTGTTGAATATTTGATGCTATATGCCGAGTGTTGTTACATATGTGAATCTTATATGTGATGTTTGATTTAAAATGATATAAATATATGTGGTTGGTATATATTTATGAATCGGTTACTGATTTCAGTTTATCCTGATCTCAGGAAAGGACAAGGCTCAGTAACATTAGACCACTGAGTGGGAGTTCGAGAACTCAAGGTGAGTGGATGTTTACTCACGGGTGATATTAGTTGTAACTGGTTTGGTTGCAACTGTTTGTTGATTGATGCATGTATAGACTATTTGTCTGATAATTCAACTGTTTGTTGATTGATGCATGGATATATTGTATATCTGCTAATTGATTAACTGTGATATATTAATTAATTGTTGCGCCTGTGTTGTGAAGTCAGTCTCGGTTTGGGCCATGGGCTGTTTGTTTGCTATCGGCTAAGCAGTATTGGGATCTTTTGATGCATTTGTTGCAACTTAAGATAATACTGTGTGAGAATAGTAAATAGACTATCGGTAAACCTTTGCTTTGGCCGGCATTGGTTGTAAGTTCCTGCAGAACCGCCGGTCTTCTCGTGAGGCAAAAGGGTGATTATGTGTTTACTGTTGTTGATAGCATGCGGTTACTGATTGATGTATCTGTGGTAGTTTACTTCCATTCACTTAGCTTTGTGCTAATCCCCCACCTCTCACTACTTTTACAGGTGACTGGTAAGTTCTGCGGTTCAGTTGTGAGGGGGTATAGCCTGGGGAATAATTGACAGGCACTCTGATTGGAATTGTGACGAGCCGTAGTTTTGTAATATTGTGTTTTAAACTGATTGGTTTTGTTAAACAGTAGTTTAACGTCAGTTGTAATTACTTTTATGCTTTGGTAAACGCTTCCGCAGTGTTAATTAAAATGAAAATTTTACGGTGAAAATACGGTGTTACAATTCACCTGCATGGATTATTACAAAAATCACCTTGATTTCTTTTTCTTTGGAAGGCTTACAGTTTTGGACCTTTTTAGAACCTGAAGAAGTTGTGATGTTTTCTTCTATACAATATTGTAAGTGTTGTTTCAATTTCGAAATTTTAAGCTCAAACTAATTCATTTCAGTTTCAAAATTCATGCTTTCTAAACTTGACTTACTTTGAATATTCAACAATTGTTGCTCAAGATTTCTTATCTTGACATTTTCTTTAATCTCAAAATCATGACACTTATTGTCTGATATTTGGAGTTTTACAGTCAAGTTAAAAATTTTCAAAATAAAGTTTAGCATTTTCATTTTCTAATTCATCTACTCTCTTATCCTGTTGTTCCTCAAAAGCTACATGAAGATACAAATTGTCACTAATTGCTACCAATTGCCTCTTTAATTCATGAATTTCTTCTTGTTTGATAGTAAGCATGCATGATAGTTGATGATAGATCTTTAAGTGGAAATGCAAAAGGTGATTACAATAATTATTGGTTTCAAACTAGGCTAGCAGGACTTCAACAAATATAAACTTTTAATTAGAAGATTCTTAAAAACACCACTACTAATCTCCTAAAAACCACCACGAATTCAAACCCTAGCAATCAATTTCGATTAATAACCAAAAATCAATGATCAAATGATTCAAAACAGTTCGACCTGTGGAGCATATATTTCGAACCAATAACCCTAAAAAAATATATCTAAAGCAAGTCGAATTATGTTAAATCTCTTGTTTTTTTATTCAGATCCTTACCAGAACACGAAATAAGCAAAATCCAAGTGCTAATTTCAAATAAAAAACAACAATTGATGATGAATTGCTCAAGAACATATATGAACTAGATGGTAATATCGAACCCAAAAGGAAACATATTTGAATCAAGAAACGTCACATTTTTATCCACAACCTGCTCTGATACTAATTGTAGAATGTCAATTGTATCAAAAATCAATATAATTGAAGTAAACATCTTAATGATATTAGATGTATGAACATGAACGAATAATGATAAATACGAAAATGTGAATATGCTTCGTTTATTAGGGTTTGTGGACATGTATAGGAATGGCAACGGGGCAGGTTAGGGGCGGGTTTTGGTCACCCCGTCCCCGAACCCAAAATGAAAACCCGTCTCCGTTCCCCGTCGAGGCGTCTGTCAAACCTGACCCTGAGCCGAACTTGAAACCCGGTAATATAACCCGACCTGACTAAAAATTATGTTAGTGAAATAAGAAACTACAAAAAAAACTTAATAAGAACCCGAGATAATCATTTTATATTAAGAACGTAAGTATCATCATTAACTTCAAAACAAAAACTTAACTAAAGTATAACTTAAAAGAAGTTAGGGGATCAAAATTCAAAATTTAACAAAAACTTCATCACTTTAAAAACTTCTCCATTAAAAGATATACAATCGTTCTCTTTGTATATTCATACACATTATTATGTACATAAGTATATAAAACATATATGTATATAAATATATAAAAAATATATAAACATATATCGGGGCGGGGGCGGGGCACATTCGAAAAAAAAAATACCCGAACCCGGCCCTAACCCGAAAATATAATCCTCGACCCCGAAACTAGTCGGGTTCGGTTCTCTCCATCGGGTTCGAGTTGTTTTGCCATCCGTAGACATGTATATATACTTATAAGGAATTTACTAAACATACCATGTACTATGACTAATATCAATAACAATATTAAACTTAACTAAAACATAAATGGACATAACTTTAAGTTTTAACACTTTTGATTAATCACCTTAAATAATTATGTATGTTAGCTCCATTACATGCACACCTATTACAAACAATATTTAATCAAAAGATATCCATTCCAAGTAGAATTGATGCATTTCTATGCTATTATACATGAATATGACATCGACACAAATCACTTATCACAAGCCAAATCAAGCGTAAAAAGCTTGGGCTCAAGCTAGTTTATTAACGAGCTCCAAGTAGTTAAGCTGATCAGATTATGACAAACTATCAAGGAATGAAGCTTAAGTAACTTACTATTAGCTCGACTCACAATATAAATACCCTCAACTTGAATGCATGGTTGAAGATATGCTTGTAGAATATAAAATTATATGTTGTTATCTTTAACTATTTGTTTCTCTATCGATTAAACTACAATCATAACTCATTTTATTATTGTGCAAATTAGTCAAATGTTTACCAAATAGTAACATATATTGGCCTCCCTCCCGGCCTATCAAAGTACGTAATAAATGTAGGTTGATCGACGTTGATATCTACTTATTATCATATATATATTACCTGAAGGTTAAAACAAATCTAAGTGAAGGCAAATCGTCAAAGACAATTAATTCATGGATGTTGAAAAGGGAAATATATATATATATAGTTGCAAATGGAAGGCTGTCCACACACACACACAAAGCCAATAGGTAGAGTAGACTAGAGTGAAAAAAGAAGAAGTTAATTTTCATAGTTTTCACACGTACGTACGAACTTCAATTATTACCAACATCAGCCCCTGTTCTATTCTATTCTATTCTATATTTCTACTTCATTCTGTCAGACATTACACCCTCAATTTCAAATATATTTTTGTCTTCTGACACCATCTGTTCGTAGTTTGCTTGCTTATTCAGGCTCAGGTTTTTCCTACACGCTTTTTGTAGGCTTCAACAACCCAATTTATTATCCTTATTTATTATTTGATTCAAACTACTACTAAAATCAACGAATGTGATAAAAAATTATTATATCGTACATGTAAATTATTAAGTAGGTAAAATTATAAACTAGAAAAAATATAAAAAATTGTATATATTAAAACAACTGTTAAATACAAAAAAGAAGTAATGTGCGTTAAATATTTAGAAATAATTTGATTAAAAGATTATTACATGAATTAGATTAAAGAGAGATGATTCTTATATATATGAAATTGATTTATTTATATATGACAAATGAATGTTTCACGTTCTAGCTTTAAAGGTGTTATATCCTATTTGAAACCTTACTATTAGAAATACTGTAGTTGAAAGTTGAAATGTACTACTATAAAAAGATGCAATAATTTTCTAACCACAACATTAAAAACAGTTATAATCTCGATCTCTTCAGTATTATCTAAGTTTTATATGTGCTATATAAAAATAAAACTTCAAACTTGTTGTACTAAATTAGTTTTCTTGAATCAAATTATTTTTATTTTGTATTATGAATATATATATATATATATATATATATATATATATATATATATATATATATATCCACATAATTTCTAGAGGAGGTAGCGGACAAATTTACGTGACAACTATATATCAATCATTGACCCATATTTTAAATAACTTAGCTTATATTAACGAAAAATATGCTATTAAAAAACATTTGCATAATTTAGTTTTAACCTTTTAAGAATATAAATGCATGGCATATACAGAATATGAGAGGTTACCTCTACTTATAAAATTGATTTGTTCACTACAACATGCTTGAAGTTATTTTTTTTTGAATAAATCAATTTGATAAGTGAAATAATCATCACTCATAAAATAAAGGGGTGTATATGATACCTTATAACTTCGAGGTTAGGTTATTAACTTATTTTGTATAGACTAATATGCCAAGTATTAAGATATTAGCATATGCATGCTCTGTTACATGCTTTTTTTTTTTTACCATTTACGCAACATTCGAGATGTTTACTCCGTAAGAACTTAACCTAAAACTTTTTAAAAAATTTCAAACCACCCATCAAAGTCAATCTTGAGATGGTTTCATAAAGGGTACGTGACTATCTAAACTCGTTTTCTAGTCTAAATTTATCTTATAATATAATATATGTGAGCATTTAACATATATAAAAAATTATAATTAATTAAGATCGAGGAATGACAAGTTAACAGGCACACAGCTAAGCTACAAGCACAGTCATAATGTGAAACATATATATATATATATATATATATATATATCATATATATATATATATATACCAAAAATGAAGACAGAAGTAATTTGATATATATTAGGTTTTAATTAGTTGTATAAAGAAAGAAAAAGAAAAAGTAAGTTTTATGAAGGACATGCCCATACCCTCTAATAATAATGTATCAACTTTTTCTTGTTTGACCTTCTCCCCACGTTACCTTTTGTATCTGAGCTTGGTGAATGACTGAATTCCATGACTACCCTCCTCTACCTCTATCCACACGTACCACTTCTATTTCCTGCTTTCACATTCTACCACCTCATTAATTAATGCCTACACTTTCTTTCTTTCTTTCTTTCTTTCTTTTCGATCCTAGCTACCCCAACTACTCCTACTCTTTCACCAATTATTGAGTTATACCTTATATGGAAAATTATTTTTTAATCTTCTATTTACCATATAAGAACAAATAAATAAAATTATACATTTCAATTTTTATTCATTATGAGACTCAAAAATATATAAATCTTTCCAGGGATCGAGAAAATTGAATTTTCCTCATACCATAACTAACTAACCACTAACATAGTAAAATGTCATGTTCAATCAACAGAGAAGAGCAAAAAAATCGTTAATTTGGTTCCGATTTACATAGTAAACCAAACCGGACCGTACCGATTTACACGCTTCCAATTCCGTTCTCAATTTCTATATTTTTCTTATTTGGGTTTTCGGTTCCACCGGATTCGGTTTTTTACCCAGAACCAACGAACCGAACTTGAACAAATAGTTCGGTCCTCGGTTCTTATGTTGGGGCATTTTCAGTTTAGGATTTTTTCGAGTTGGGTACGATTTTGGTCCAACCTCATCCTTAGTAGTTAACATAAGTTACAAATAAGTAGGTAATTTTCACTACCAATATTGAACTCCAACTTTTTTGGTACATTGTTTTGATGTAATTGAACAACTCTTTGCTAGGATGTAAATATATAGCTGAACAGACAAGTATGTAAAATAGTTAGAGCTTGAGCAGTAGCTTGAGAGAGTTATAGTTGTAGCTTTAATTTAGAATCTTAAAATTTCATTTATATCACGGTTTTTGGTAATTGAATAATCAAAATATAAAATGACATCAATGACATAAAAGTGTAGCCAAGAAATATAATTTTAAAAAGGTATTTAAGCATATGATTTATCAAAAGTTACTTTAAATACATAAAAGTTTAGAAGCTTATACAATCTTATATATTAAATCATATATGGTCAAATCAAACATATAATTCATTACAGTTTTTAATACAAAACATATATTTACATACATAAATCATGCAGGAATCCAAATAAATACATAAATTTCGTTGAAAAAAATCAAAAATTTCGAAAATGATGCCATATTTGTGTTTATTATTAGTATAAATAAATAAATAAATAAAGATTTATACACGCACGGGTAGTAGAATGCAAGTTTGTTTAATTAAGAAAAGTTAAAAGGAAGAATTGAAGGCGGGACCAAGATGCCATTCCGCCAGTTTAAAAGCTAATAAACTTTGCTTTAAGATGAAATTGAGATAATATTTGTGGTTTGTGCACATGGTGGGACGACTTTCTTTGCTACCAAAAGCGACGGCAACCCCGATGATGACTTATTGACCCCCCTCGTGGTACTTGTGCCCCACCACCGGCCACTAACACCACCACCTCCGCCACCACACCGCCGCCATACACCCCTCAGCTCCCCACCACCGATTGAATCTTTGATTTGTAATCATTGATTTCGTTCCATCAATTAGCAATGTCAGTTCGGTCATATCGTTTCACTAAATCTACTGGCCACATTCACCCCCCATATATTTCGCAAGCGGCAGGCACTAAATAAAGGGAGGGATCGAAAAAAGAAAAACAAGACCTCACTTTTCAATAGTCCCACTTGGTTTTATTTATTAATTAATTAATGTGCATAATATATATATAAGAATCACACTTCACTTTATGGATCTTAAAGGCTACGTTTAATTTAGCTCATTTGAGTTAAATGTTATCACTATATATATAAAAACTGAGTTATCTGTAGTAATATTATAATGGCCGGTTGTTACTCGTTTTGTTTACAATCTTGGTTTCCCGCCGGTCACACCCAAAACCATTCTGTTTCCGGTATGCCCGTCCCATTTTCGCAATGCCGTCGACCACCATGTTTTGATGCCGAACCCTAATATATTTGATATCCAGCCGTACATGTTATTCTCCTTCTCGATACTTCACATCTGCCGCTTATATCCTCGTTATCATTTCTACATTTGATACCCACAACGCATGATCGAGCTTTTATTTACACCATTACCGCCTCCACCACCATCGGATACGAGTTTCTATCACGCATTCATGTGCCACTTCTTTCTTCGTAGTATTAGTTTAATTAATTGTAAAGGGTTTTAGTATGATTTGGCAACAAAATCGGGTTCAATAGCGATAACCAAATTCATTAGTGTTTAACTTTACAGATCGATCAGTCCAGTCATGCATGTGTAATAATCTTATTAATTTCTCAATGCCTAATTTTACGGTTAAAAAACGACCACGTAACCAACGTCAAATAAGGTCACAAATAACGATGACATGAATATAAGAATCTTATTCATTTTTTTATTATTTTTTTGATGATATTTCAATTTATAAGCGGGTGAAATATGCCTTTAAATGTCACTCTAAATAATACTTTTATATGCTTTTTTATCTAACTTGAATGTATCTTAATTCATCTTTGTTTTGGCAAAATGAGAAAAAATAAATAGCCCACTTGACATGAACAATTCTATTACTACTAAAAAAAACTGGAATTTCCAGACACAATAAATCTCTTGCAAATTTCTTGAGAATTCATAGAAATTAATTACGACATATTTGAATCCAAAAAATTTATAACGAATTAGCGAAATTTTCCTAGGAATTTTAGAGGGTTAAGTTCCGGTTCCGATTTTATTCAGGCCAAAGAAGTTTTTTGCTCATTCTTACGCAAAAGTGTATACAAATTGATTATTCTGACTTCACATAATTATATTCCGATGAATTTTGTCAAACAAATTAAAATTGATAAGACACACGTACCTGACGTACGTTCGAACACTCTTAAATTATAAGTTAACATGTTGTTGGGTTTATTGGGCTCATCGTTCCCTCGAGTTTGTCAAATCCGAGACTTTTAAATCTACCGCTTCTGTAGCAATGCAGGAGTATCCCACATTGGTGAGGCAAGAATGATTTTTCCTCCTTATAAGAAGGAGAGATTTTACTCCTACTATCTGACGCATTTTAAAGCCGTGAGAGCAACCAAAACGGAAAATATCGTTGGTCGGTTCTCTGGGTGCGATCCTAACACATGTGATTTTTAGAATATATGTTAGATTACGAATACCTCTTAAAAAGTCTTCCAATCAAAAATGGTTATCAATTCTAAGTTACTAAAAAATAATTTTTTTAATATTTTCGATCATATTCTAATTTACTAAAGGGAAGTGATTTGGACTATTATACATTTGAATTTGTGTATGAGAATAGAAATAATGGGTTTGTAAATACATAAGAGTCATAATTATTATGTATGACTAATTTGTGTTGTGTACAAATCATCTCTGTTTACTAAAGGGTGTTGTTGTGTATACTTTTCTCTAACTTTTACATACATATATCACATCAATAGGTCAACCATCTTAAATATATCATAGAATAATGAGTGCAATAATACACATCGTTTACTAAAACGTTGTCTGGTCTTATTATAGTTTCTATGTGCAATATATATATATCATGATTTTCGGAGAGATGTAAACACGTATTGTTAAGTTGCAATATTCATTTGATAATCATATATATATATATATATATATATATATATATATATATATATATATATATATATAAAATTTGCGTGGACTTTATTTTACTTATAACTTTTATAGTTATATATGTTTCTTATCAACTTGACATCATTAGTCGATAATTGGTTTTTGGCTTCCATTTTACGTCATATCATGGGGGTGGTTAATTGTAATCATTACTAACATATTAATTATTGCATATGTGACTAGCGAAAGCGTGGAGGAGGATTCGACTACCAATAAATCTACATTATTCATAATTTGTATAAAATAACCTTTTTACCTTATATAAGAACTTTTATGCTTTAACAACACGTACACTATCTATTATTTTAATATATAAATTAAAGAATATAATGGTTTGAACAATTACTTTTTTTCTGTATGATAAAAAGTTTTTATGTATAAATCATAATCTATATATCTATGACAAAAGCATGATATTATTATAAGAGAGTTTTATATTATCTTGCTTTATATTTTTACTAATCCTCCCTATTTACCATATTAAGTTATGTGTTAAAATCAAGAAAGGACATAAAGAAGATATCATTGTTCTGCTATTATATTTAACGATTAAAATCATTTTTAAGTTGAGCAGAGCATGATCAATCGTGTCCTTTATAATAAAAACCGGCAAGTCTATAATGAATCCGATGTTTTGGTTTTCATATTATGATACACACGAGCAACCTTTTTTATTTATGACATTAATTAAATATACGATCTATATATTATTATTTTTTGTATTTACTTACTGCACATTTATGGATCAACCTATGAGTTGCGCACAATCTTGATCATGCAAATATCTCTGATGACGATGTAATGATTAATTCTAGAATAAATTGTATGAAAATACAATGAACTTTGTCTTAATTATTATTGTATACAACCAACTTTATTTTTTTTAAATAATACAATCAACTTTTATAATTCTCCCATTGTATGGAAGTTGTTGTATACTATAGAAATTATTGAAAAGTTTATTGTATACAATGGTAGCTAAAGACTAGACACAGGAAAAAGTTGTTTGCATACAATGAAGTTTTTTTAAAAGTTAGTTGTATTATTTTTAAGAATTTAAAGTTACTTGTATATAATGACAATTAAGACAAAGTTAATTGTATTTTCATGCATTTTGCACTTAATTCTAGTGTTTCTGTCAACAGTGAGACGATAATGTTGTAGATGAAATTTGATATATTTTAATACTATTTTTTCTACTTAATTCTTTACTCACATCTACTTTATTGATTTTGACACATGTATTGATCTTATGATTAATTCTTAAGATTTTGGCAACGGATAATTTTTTCTCCTTAACATGTCCAATTTCAAGACGTAGAGAATATGATATTTATGTAATACGGTGATTGCGAATAATTTTCGTTTGGTGACATGTCAATTTCTTTATCTTTTTTTTCATTTGCTTTATTTTTCTGTTCTCCCAAATTTGAAAATAAGGTTATGAAAATATTTTTTAATAATTAAGTTAATTTGTATTAGCTTTGAATATAAAAAAAAATTGTATTGACTTTGATTTTCTTAAATATGTAAAGTTTAGTTATTAAAATGGAATATAAGAATCTTACTAATTATATCTAATAATTACTCAATTTAGTTTATATGAGGGATAATTTAGTAATTCAAAATACTTAATTTAAGAGTTTAAGCAAAAGACCTAAATGTTTTACAATATAGTATAGATATACAATTAGATATGTTCATTTATTATTTGTTGTGTAAGATGCTTATTATTTCATATGGAACATCTTTGAAACGGTTCTTTAATACAAGTTCAACTAGTTTTTGAAACATATTTCAAACACTTATACGATGCAAGTAAATAATAACAAGAAAAACGACACAAAGTTTAAACGTGCTCCGGTTAAAGACCATTAGACGTACATCAACGGACAGTTTCCAAGGATATCTTATCATTATTCGATTGTTTCAAAGTGATACACTGAAAACAATAGCTGACTGTGTGTGTCTATATATATATATATTATATGTATGATCAAATACGAACACCCTTTAACCGGAGAACCGGTAAGAATATTTATGAGGGGTATTTTAGAAAAATCAAGTCTCGCAAATTAATGACAGCTCATCCGGACGCAATTTACGGTTAAGTAAATATATAAATAACCAAAATACATCTATTAATTAGTTATTATTGGTGTTATAAATAGTACGTTCTCGCAGTTTTTGTAAAAAAAAAGTTTTCGATTAAATCTTTTCATATATATATGTGTATATATATAATCACCGAGAAACTCTAGTATCTATTGAGCTAGGCCCATATACAAGCAAAAAAACCGGACTTAATTAAACAAGTCCATACCGTATGTGCTCTGCTGGCCCCTTTTTGGGCACTCATAATTGGGATAAGTATTTAGAGTAGGCTGGGGGTATTTAGTTTTTTTATTCTTTTTTGCTTCAATTCAGGTCATATTCCATTCAAATCCACTAAATTCTACACCACACTTTAACACAAACTTTTGGTGAAAAATAAATATACAAGTAGAAATATTTTTACGAGCAAATTATCTTAGTGAAAATTGTCCCTTAATTGGTACGTATTGTGAAAAAGTAGACTTTTGATGAGAGTTTTAAAGTCATATAATGTTATGACCCAAAATATGTACATCTATAACATATCACGTGGCCGGGTTAGGTAGTTCAAGTATAAGTATTTAGTACATTAGCAGATCGAGTGTTCATTCATATTCAGAGATAATTGTAATCTCTCTCTAAACTCAATTCATACACTCAATGAAATCTTACTTACAATCCTACTTCAATTCCTATTCTTTCAACTAGGAATTCTGGTTGTTTGCACTAATTCTTTGATTCATAATTGAATTTTGGAATTGGATCATAACATATAGTTATGGGTAAAATGTATGAAAATACAATTAACTTTGTTTTAATTATCATTATATACAGTCAACTTTAAATTCTTAAAAATATTACTACAAACTTTCATAATCTTCTCATTGTATATACAGACAACTTTTTCATGTGTGTAATATTTAACTATCATTGTATATAATAATGAACTTTTTCATAATTTTTATTATATACAACAATTTGTATACAATGAAAAAATTATAAAAGTTGATTATATTGTTTAAAAAAATAAAATTAATTATATACAATGATAACTAAGTCAAAGTTCACTGTATTCTTATGCAATTACCCTTTAATTAATGCTTAGAGCTTGAGATAATATCGACATGATTCAATTTATAGTTCTTTGTTAAAACATTGACTTTATATATCAATGGTAGCTTTGCAATAATACAAAATATAATTTTATGGTGGGTGTCATTAGCATATATAATCCGTACGTCTAACTGTGTATGTAAATAACAAATTTAATTAAGATGAATGTGACGTATTGGACCATTTTTAGGGTTATGGACCAATCACCTTTTTGATTTTAGATAATGTTCGCTACCAAGTCATCGATAGTAGTGGAAGCCATCTCACATAAATTAATGTGGATTTATATCGAAAACCTATATTTTTTATTAAATATAGGATCTATAGAAGAATGTTTAATATAATCCATAATTAATTCATAGTCCTAAGGGACTAACTTTAGTGTTTGAATCAATGAAATTAATGGTTCAAATTAACTTTTAAAATTTTGGGCGGAGTGGCATTTTCGTAATTTTTCGTAGTTCACTTATGATGTTTTTACAAATCACATGTGATTATATACTGAATCACATGTGATTGAATATTAAAATTTTAGGACTATGTTTTTTAAATAGACTTTATTAAACACAACTCAGGATCTCTATATATGTATGTTTATAATTTTGTGTGTGTGACTTTTTATATTCTTTTATTTCTCTTTTTCCTTATTAAATCAAGACATGTGTCAATGACTAGAGTAGGGATAAAGAAAAAATAATTAATGAATTCTACGTATCACGATTTAGTTGATGATAAAATAGAAATTAATTTAGTAAAAGGAAATAGAATTTTTATTGGGGAATTAGAATGTATAGTGTAGGCGTGTAGCTAGTTATATTGGTGAAAGAAAGAATAAAGGTTTAGGTTACCTTCATTTCTTCAATATATATACATGGATTGTTAAAAGGATATTAATTGGACCATTTTTAAGGTTATGGACCAGTTAATTATATTTAAGCACACACCATGCATAACTGTATCAACACATGCAGAATGTCTCTTTTATCTCCGTCATGATATAACAATGGTATCATCTCACAACGTACCTACACGCAATTTTCGGTTATTCATAAACAAAAAGCACTTGGTAATAAGACGACATCCACGTAAAGGGGTGGACCTCACATTACGTTAGAGAGGTAACCGGTACTACTGGTTAGGTTAAATTTCTATATCGGTGCTACGAGTCAACTTTCAAACTAATCAAGTCCTTTACTTTACTTTACTTTAATGTGGGCTTATATATAATCCATCATGAAAAGCCCATGAAAGAAGTGAAGAAACAATACACGAAGTAATTAAAGTTATTCTTTTTAAAGACTCCTGCGGATCAAATGAATAAGATTGCATAACCTTGATAATAAATAAGATAAAATAAAAAGGAGAACTACAACAGATTAATTTTGTAGGTACTCCATTTTATAAAAATTGGGATTGTACATTGAATAGGGCTGCTCATGTTTGGTAAAATCGGCCCATACAATCAGAAAAATTATAGCTCACCAGTCTAGCTAAATATATGTTATTTCCACCCATATATATATAGAGGCTACAAACAATATATATTGTATCTATGCGTGTAAGTTGCATAATATAAAAGGCTCAAATTTTTTATTACCGATTTTCCTGTCATGTTTGGCAAAAGATTTCAGTCCTATTCATTTCTGCTTTTTTAGTTTGCGGTTGCACCATAAGGTTGTATCAAATATTGTTACTGTGGCTTGGAGTTGTATTTTATGCAAGAGGAAAGTGGATAAAGTGCTAGCTTTGAAGTTATAAGCTGTGAAATTGTCAATTAAAGCTTGGAGAAATGGGGTTATGGTTAAGCACAAGAGTAAGATTGGTGCTTTAAAAGAATAAATAAATGAACTGGAGTTACGTGCCGAGCAAAGTACCCTTATGACTAGTGAAGTGGAAAATAGGAAAAAATGGCGACACGAGATAAAAGATATGGAATTTGCGAGGAATTTGTATCTCAAACAAAAAGCATGACTGAAATGGGTCACAGATAGTGATAAAAACAACGTTTTATTCATGGAATTGTGAATTCAAACATGAATAGACATCGGATCAACGATCTCACTATCAATGAAGTTTGAGAAACTGATCCGGTGAAGATTAAAGTAAGTGTTCTCAACTTTTTTCCAACAAACTCAAAGAAACCAAACCTGTTCGTCCTAAGTTCACAAGCCCATTATTTAAAAATTTATCAATAGATGATAGAAATAGCCTGGAAGTGCCCATTTATGAGGAAGAAATAAAATCAGCAATGCAGTCTTGTGGGGGAGAAAAGCAGCGGGACCCGATGGGTTTTTGTTTAAATTTATTAAACAATTTTAGGAGATTGTTAAAGACGGTGTAGTAAAAATGGTGAAAGATTTTGAAAGAAGTGGGTCTTTCTCACCAGGATGTAATTCGTCCTTTATCTCTCTTAATTCTTAACAGAGAATTATCCTCTTTCTCTTAAGGAATAAACCCTATCCGTCTTATAGGTTGCATCTACAAAATCATTGCAAAAATACTCACATGTAGATTAAAAGGAGTGGTGGAACAAGTTGTTAGCCAAGAACAATCGGTTTATGTAACACCATTTTTCAGTTTTTTTGACTTAAAAACATTAATTTACGTTTTTAGCACCTCAAAAGATATTAGAGTTTCACAAAATACAATTTCTAAGTACACATGTGTCAACTTTTACAAAAGTACTGTCAAAAGCTTGCTTTTTGGAAACCAGGAGCTATCCAGCTGAGCACCTCACTGGAGCCTTACCCTTGCTGGAACCTGCGTCACCTACAACATGCAATACTAAAACATAAGCAAACTCTTAGTGAGCATACTAGCTGAACATAAATAAACCTAAAACAAAAGTAAAGTCTCCCAGGATGTCTTGCATCCAAGCTGTAGAACCTGCAAACCTGCATAAACTGTTACTGTTCTGGTATACAGCGTAACTGTACACCCTGTCACTGATCTGGTACATAACTAATTACCCTTATACTGATCTTGTGCATAGCTATACCACCTGCATAGCTATACACCAATGTTGTATAATATATACATATCAAAACTATCTTACATAACTAAGATATCACATAACACAGATATCATACTGTTCACTAGTGCATACACATATGCTAATCATACTAAAAGAATAGTATACTCACCTGATAATCGAGTACGATGCTAAACAAGTAACGTGTGCTGTCAACTATCCAGACACTTTCCTGTACCAAAGAATAAGCTAAACATCATAAACTGATCAAAGTGTGCTGAAAAGAGGGACTACACAGGCCGTGTACCCTGTACACCACACGACCTCTCTTGGCCACATGGCTTGTGCTAACGCAGAACCCTACACGGGCCGTCTACCTCTTATGCTATACGACCATGTAACCCTACATGGCCTGTCACTGCCTTTAAAACATGTACACGGGCCATGTACACGATCGACCTGCAACTTTCTGTGAAGAACACAATTACTGTTCTTCATTCCAATCTCACTACAAATGTTTCCCACTACTTGAAAAGCATGCTACAACATCCGAAACTACTAAACAACAAAAAACACCACTACCAACAACAATCAATGATTTCACCTTTGAAATCACTTTCTTGACTCAAAATTCACAAAATACAATCAAGAACACATACCTTGCTATAGGGATTACTTGGGTGATGCTACTACACTCCACTCTTTCTGTTCTTGATTCAAAAGTACATGAAAATGAACTTCTAGCTATGTGGTTGTACAAAGATGAAGGTTTGATTTCCACAAGTCAAACTACTTATCACACACACACATATATATATATAGACACACACACACACTTTTCAAAAATTACCAACAGCCCCTAAACTTATCATCTTTCAAAATGATAGTTTTAGACCCTCTAGTTTTATAAACACCTCTAATCTTTAATAACACTTAGCCATAACAACTTTTGAACTTTGGGGCGTTACACTTTACATCAAGGGTAGACAAATTTTAGATGGGCCTTTGATGCTAAATGAGGTATGCAACTGGGCAAAGCATTCTAAACACGAAATTTTACTTTTCAAAGATGATTTTGAAAAGGCTTTAACAGTCTCAATTGGAATTATCTCAACTCCATTCTTTAACAAATGCATTTTGGTACGAAATGGAGGTCATGCATTCGTGGGTGTCTAAAGTCTGCCAAAGCTTCTATTTTGGTTAATGGATCACCATTAAAAGAATTTTCATTAACCCGAGGTGTGAGATAGGTGGACCCCTATCCCCTTTCCTCTTCATTATTGCTATGGAGGCATTACATATAGCTATGACGGCGGCAGTCAAAGAAGGGTATTTTCATGGTATTTATCTCCCTAATAATTGGCCTTTATAGTCTCATTTCTTATTGGTCGATGACATGATTTTTCTTGGGAAGTGGATGACATCAAATGCGGCAAATCTTACTAGGATTTTACATTACTTCCATCTTGCATTAGGACTTAAGGTAAACTTTTCTAAAAGTAAAGCTTTTGGTCTTGGTGTACACGATAATGATATTCAAAGTTTAGCATCTTTTTCAAAATGTGATCTTAAAAATTACCAATTTCCTATTTTGATGTCACCGTTGGTGCGAATATGGGATTAGCTAAAAATTGGAAACCAGATGAAGTTAGTTCAAAATTATCAAACTGGAAAGCAAGTAATGATGTGGTGTTTAATCAGAAGAGTTTCACTGCAACCCCGATGGTGGTGGAAGTTCAAGCATCTTTGTTTACTTGAGTCAAATATAGGGCTAAACGTAATTTTTTAAGTTTGGCATTATTTTAATTATTTTGTAAACATTAGAGTTAGCATCTTGCTAGCTAGGGTTGATTTTAATATAATATGGTGCTCAAGTCAGAGGTGATGGGAATACTAATACTTCTCATCTAAAGTATCCCTTCGCTGTTAAAAAATGTCAAATTCAAACTTCGCAATAATTTACATAACCTAATTCTTCAAATTACCGTAAATAGTGAACAAATTGGAAGGGATTAGAATAAAGTTTTTTGTTTGGGCACTGTTGAAAATATAAAAAGAAAATATCTTGGATCGATCTTGCATCAAAGTGCTCCTTCCTAATAACCTTTAGGGGCTCAGAACTGGTAGCCTTTCAACCAAGCTTTATTTATGAAATGGTTCTAGTTCAACCAGAAGCCCTAACTTTGCTAGCTGTTAATTGATTAAATGAATTCATGGGCTTTTTGGTGGGCAAAGCATTAAAAAATCTCCATGAACATTGGGTATTTGGAACTTATATATTAATTATTAGTTAGAGTACATTGAACTTAAATTAAAATTCATTAAATATTAATTCTCAACTCCCAATTAAGTTATAATCTTAATTACATGATAAAATGATTTGATCGACAACACTAGCTAGCTTGAATAATCAACTTTAATTCATCGTTTCACTTCATTCATTTTCATGGGTTTTTTTTTTTAATTTAGACGATTAAATGAACAAATTAAATATTTAGACCAACAAAAAAAAACATGCTAAACGATAATGTTAAATTTACAGTACTTAATTACACAAGGGTAATTGGTTCATTTTTGCTAGATATTGAAGTTGTACATATATATTTGACAATATTATTTGTGGAAATAAATATATATATAGTGAAAAGTTCATTTGAAAACCGTTTTTATTGCGAGAACCGCGAGAACCAATCTTAGTCATTCAATTTTCTCTTCTTCAATTGGATTGCCCACCCATGAATTTCTTACATGCACCCTGCCACACTCAATCCCCCCACACTCTTCATCCATGAATTCCATTATCCAAAATCAACGGCTAAGATTGATTGCGGTTCTCGCAATAAAAACGGTTCTCAAATAAACTTTCCCCTATATATATATATATATATATATATATATATATATATATATATATATATAGGCAAAGGTTCAAACGAGAACTATTTTGCGTACGAGAACCGCGAGAACCAATCTTAGCCGTCCAATTCCCTCTCCTTCAATTGGATTGCCTATCCATGAATTCTTTACATGCACCCTGCCACACTTAATCCCCCACGCTCTTTATCCATTAATTCCATTATCCAAAATGAACGATTAAGATTGGTTCTCGCAGTTCTCGTACGAAAAACAGTTCTCGTTTGAACCCTCCCCTATATATATATATATATATATATATATATTTATTTATTTATTTACATATTACACTTACTCTTTGTTAATTTTCATGACCTTAATTAATTAAATTCATGAATTAATAATTAATACCTGACAACGAAAGAAAATAAGAGAAACTACGTACCTGCATATATATAATCAATAGCCAACTTCACATATTTATATATCATGCACGTAAATACGTACATGCATGCAAGATTAATATTGTCATTTTGATATCTAGCTAGCCAGCTGTTTCTTATCTTTTCTTTTAGGGCATTCAATTCGGAATTCTGTAATATAAGCAATACGCAGAAGCAGAGCATGCATGCATGCATGTATGTATCCACCAAATTAAGAAGATCGATTAATGACTGTTGTAATTAATCGGAGGTTGATCGACCATTGTTTGAGTACATCATGTAACACCGGCCGGCCAATTAATTAAGTTATTAATTAGAAGCCACCACCAAGTGCTGGAGTCCAAAACTCAGCACCGTTGCTTGTCATATTTGTGGTATCGATATGATCCAAATGAGTCACTGGAACCAAACATAACCCTCTACTCGCAAGATCCTCTGCCTTCCCAGCTGCTGCTGCATCCTATATATATATATAATAAAACCATGCATTTCAAACTAGCTAGTTTAATTAATTGATTAATAAAAAAATTAATCTAAAACCCACATTTAATATATAAGGTCCAAGTACAGTTAACGTTACACTATATATATATATATATATATATATATATATATATATATATATTAACAAGCTCATTAATTAGTACCAGCTGCTTGAAATCCCTTCTTAATTAATATTCATCGAATGATATGATGATTAATCAAGAACTTTAATTAATTAGTTAAATATTATACTAGCTAGTTAATTAAGCCATAATTAATTAACAGCCTTTTTTATGCAATCCCGAGGTATTTAATTAAGTAAACTCTGAATTGATTTTTATATCATATGGAATTAAAGTTGATCGAGAATCATATGTCTCCCACTTTATGTTGAATAATCGTTTAAATATTGTAGCTAATTAGTGATGGATCCAATAAAGTAAAACCGGCCTGACCCCTCGATCCCCTCATCAAGAGTTATATATATATATATATATATATATATATATATATATATATATATATATATATATATATATATATATATATATATGTGTGTGTGTGTATATAGCTTTCTTTTAAAAGAAAATTATATTTAAATTTATTAAAACCAAAAAGAAACTAGAGATCGATTGACCAAACATGCATCGATCAAAAGATTCAAAACAAAAAATCGAGCTGAGCATCACAATTAAACAAAGTAAATTTGATATTTGCTAATTAATTAATGCGTTAATGTGTGTGTGTATATATATATATATGGAAGCATGGGCAATTAACTTACAGCAGGTGAAGAATGTTGGTGTCTGGTGTTTCCTGAATTAACATTATTATTGCCCAAATTCATGTAGGGAGAGCTAAGTGCCTGCATATCATGGATATATATATATATATATATATATATATATATATATGTTAATTTATTTGCGCGCAGTATAGTATAGTAGTTGAAGACTGAATGAATGAACTGAATGTTGAAAAAGTAACAACTTTTAAGTGCACGCTCGCATCTAAAATGCATGCAGTAGTAGTAGTATTGTCTACTGCAAATGAATAATAATGAAAAGAAATAAAGAAAAAAAACATGTCATGACCTGAATTTGACCCTCAAGGAATCTGATCTGAACTGTGGCCTCTAACAACACAGAAGCTGTGTCAGTCTGCAAAAAGTCGTCCCACACATTTACAATCATCAACTTCTTTTTCAGCTTTGAATCCTTTTTTATTTGAATTGAAGCTTAATTAATTAAGTAACAAATTAATTAATTACCTCTCATGCATTCAAGTTATGCTTAATTACATGACTAGCTTCATGATCATCCATCAGTTTGGATCATTAATATTGTTTAAGATTTTATGCACTATATATCAAAATAGGATCTAAGCCTTATATATATTTAACGGTAATTAATGAATGGAACAAGATATATATGAGTAAAAGATTTAAGAATATACAAAACCTAGCTAGCTTAATAATCCTTAATAAGTTAAATATTTAATTAATTATGAGCTGATTAGGTTAAAATTATGTAATGGTAATTTCAAAGTATAAGATTTAAGGTCGAGTTTTTTAGTTATTTTGCAGTACTATATAAGAGACGATATTATATAAATATCAATGCTTGGTTAATTGTGGTACGTGCTATGGAAGATCGATCGAGTATATATATGTACTACCTTTCCGAAAGGGGAAACAAGCTGGTGCAAAGCCGATATTCTATCACCGAGTTTCTCCTTCCTCACCTGCTAATTTCATTTTATATACACATATCCATTGTTAGTACTGCACGCTAGCTACTTGATTACCGAAAATTTATCATGTGTACCTCTAAATTAATGACTTGTATAATCAAACATTAATCATGCATATATATTATCATCTATATATATGTATATATATATATATATGATAATTCTATATATAGATAGAGAAGCCTAGCGAGCTAGGGAGGTTCACTCACGGACCACATGACTTGTAGTACGTTGTAGCTAGCTAGGTGACTGAATCATCATATAATTCATTGTCAAAATTCATTTGAATTCAAGAATACAAACGTCCCGAAATTAGTTAATGATCGATATATAGTACGTGTACGTTGAATCCGAACTAAAATTCTATCGATACAATGGCACGATGAGTAATGATCGACATATATTCGATATTTATAAAAATTATGATATCGATCTGGCTAGTGAGAGAGAGAGAGAGTATTAGTCAGTCACCTTGAGAGGGGTTTGTGTTGATGAGTGTTGAGCCCTAGCCCTTTTAGAAGTACCACTTATGATTAATGTATCATTACACTGCTTAATTTCATGACAAAAAGTAATGTATTAAATTTATCAATAAATTAACTTGGCGCGCTATATTTAATTAATTTGTAATCAAGAAAGCAATAACAACCAGTCACACTTACCATTGAAGGAGGAGGGTGTACTTGTGTTGAAGAAGATTGAAACCTGGGTTTTTTAGATGCCCCACTTGTAGAAGTATCATCATACTTAATTTGATACATATATAACCACACGTACGTACGACCGGCCGAATTAACAAAAAACGAAGATTAAGAAATCAAAACCACAACATGATTAATTAATTAAGAGCAAAATTAAGAAGATCGAAGTACTAATTAACTAACAACAATATATAGAAGTTAATTATGGTATATATATATAATCTTCTTTTTGGCTAGCGCTGGCTAGATTACTTTATATGTTTAATTAATAAATTAGTGATTGAAATAAATTAAATACCTGAGATGATGAATATTGATTGGTATGTTGGTTTCGGGTGTGGATCTTACTTGAGAAATCGAACATAGTGGTGGTGGTGGTGGTGCTTAAACTCATGGTGGAATTGGATGAAGCAACAGATGTATCAACTGGATTCAGCTGATGACATGACCAAGAAGAGCTACAAGCTGCTTGTACATCTTCCTCCACATTATTAATATTGTTATCATCATTTTTATTATTATTATTATTATTATAATAAAATTGTCTTCTGCTGCTTTGTTGTTGATTATGATCCAAATATCCATTCTGCTTTACTACTTCTTCACCACCAACATGTCCACCTCCCAAGTTGTGTTCTTGATCAGTAGCCGCCAATCCACTCCTGATGAAATTAAACATGAACATTTCAATTATATATATATATATATATGTATGTATGTATGTATGTATGTATGTATGTAATCAAATTAATTATAAGCAAGTAATTAACATTTTAAAAAAGAAAAAGAAATTTTTTGATATATAGAGCTAGCTAGCAGGGTACATGAATTGAATGATGATGAAATTAATTAAGAGGAATTGAAAAAGGTGTACGTGACAATACATACAGAAGTAATTGGCTCCATGAGACAGCTGGGAAATCTTGGTTTTCTTGGTGGTGATGATGATCAGCCAAAGCCAAAGCATAATTAGGAGGGTTTGCAAGTAGAGAAGATCCAAAGAGAAATGGATGATGATTCAAGATTGAATTAGAAGCCGACGGTGGTGCCGACAGCGATGGTGATAATGATGAAAAGAAATTATTAGAAGCCTCATGTTGAGGGAGAGGTTGTGGCGGCTGCAGCTTATTATTTCCATTCAAGCTCCACCAGTAAGTACTAGGGTGTTCTCCCATCATCTCCAAACACACGTACTAATTAATTCTCCTGCCGATCTTTTAAGTCGATCGAGCTGTCTGTTTTTCTTTAATTCAAAAACCAGATATGTTAATTAGAAACCATAACAGACACAACTCATGCCTTGTCTAGAAAAACAAAAAAAACAAAACTTCTTTAAGCCTCTCTTTTGCTTTTGAGAAAAAAAAACTTTTGTCATAAAATCTTTAATAATTTCCTTGATTAAGCATGAAAAAAAACAAGCCTGCCTTTGGTAGAAGCTCTCTCAGGGTGGGTTTGTGTGTTTTGCTTTCTAGTCATCATTCATTTCAGATTAGATCAGATTAAATTGGTGATCACTACCCCACCCCATCCCCTGTCCCTTTCAAAAAAGTATTTTTTCAAGAAGTGGGGTTACAAAGTTTTAAACCATTTCTCCAACTTTTCTTTAGTTTAATACTAGTTTATTTGTTTTCTTTATTACAAATACATTATTGTTCTTTAGCTTTTAGCTGTGTTACAAAAAAAAGTGGGGCACAAGAAAAGGTGATGGACAATTGTTTTAGCCACAAAACAAATGCCATTTTGGAATTTCCTTGATTTGGGGGTGTTAAAACTAGGTAGGAGGTTTTGTTTTTCAGTATACATAGTATTAGGGTTAGGGTTAGGGTTAGACTTAGAATTGAAAACTGAAATAGGCTCATTCAACTACAAGTAGAATGCTATTTGTTTCCATAATAATTGACCTAGCTATATATACTAGCTGTCTTTATTATTTAGAAACATAAATATAGTTTCGAATTCATATATATCTATTTGAAAACTATAAGACATTGACTGACATGAAATATTTATAGTCAATTTTTCACCAATTAATTAATTATACCATTTTAATTAGCCAAGTTACAAAAAAGCTAGTTACATGTTAATTTATGTAAAAACTTATATTATCAGCTTAGCTGATATAACTTTTCTTAAGAGCGTGTACATGTAGTGTGTCTCATGCTGGGCCGGACTTATATACAAGGTGGTGATGGTACGAGACACCAGTCAATTTTGTTTGCATAATGTAAATTTTGATTTTTCATAGTGTAAATTCTGATTTTTTCGATATGGTGCTACCACCCATTGCAATAGTGCCACCACCCATATCAAATCATGGGACCGCTCCTGGACTCATGAGACCTCGGTCATGCCCCATGACGACCCTATGACGAGTTATGCCATCTAGCTAGCCAACCCTTTTATTCCTCTCATTGTGCATCTCGTCTTCAAAGCCTCTACTTTTTTTCTTTTTTTTTAAAAAGGCATCAAAGTCTCTTAAGCTATAGGATTTCATTCTTAATGTATTAAAGCCCATCGGTGTGACTCTTAAGCGTCTATATTTTATTTTAAAGCATAAGTCTTTTAATTATAGATTATCATATCATACTCCATTTTGCTAAACACACTTACGCTGACACACTATTAATTATATTTTCACAAAATATAAATATTTATAGATATTTTAATTAACTAAAAATCATGAATATTAAAAGTTCATATCAATAATAATCATAAAAGTATAGTTGTATACGTTTCAGCACATAAAAATAATATCTTACTTTTTTATGATACATTTACAACCTTAAAAACTCTTAATTTTAAGTAATTTGAATGTATTAAAATATCACTTCTTAACCATTTCATTCTCTCTCCTAATTTAATTTAACTTTTAAAATACCCCTACTTAACCATTTCATTCTTTTTCTTAATTTACTTTTAACTTTTTATCTATTTAAAAGCAACATAATATTATATTTTTAAAAGTAACATTATGTAAAATAGAACGCGAGTACTTTGCTAGTGTATATATATATATATGTATGAACCGCGAGAACCAATCTTAACCGTCATGGATGAAGAGCATGAAGGATTGAATGTGGCAAGGTGTATGTAAGGAATTCATGGTGGGCAATCTAATTAAAGGAGAGGGAAATGGACGGCTAATATTGTTTCTCGTAATAAAAACGATTCTCAAATTAACTTTTCAATATATATATATATATATATATATATATGAGAAATGTTCAATACAGTTATAATTTAATTTATAGTCATTAGATTTTAAGATTCAATTGTCCAGATTTAATCTTAGATTATAATCAAAATTGATATATTTGTATGAAATAGGACATTTATAACTTTTTAACTATTGGTCCCCACTTTCTCTCTCCTCTAATTTATTTAAAATTAATTATCTCACAAACCGTTACTCTTTAGACGAAACGAATTATACCGTTGCGATCCTTGTGTTCCCCTCTTTTATTAGAGAGGTCACTTGATATACTTTT
Organism: Dittrichia graveolens; assembly: GCA_038502395.1. Classification (NCBI taxonomy): domain Eukaryota; kingdom Viridiplantae; phylum Streptophyta; class Magnoliopsida; order Asterales; family Asteraceae; genus Dittrichia; species Dittrichia graveolens. The sequence continues at coordinate 3,041,146 of JARJIL010000004.1, read as the reverse complement.
GACAAACTTTTTTTGTATCATTTTGTTAGATTGGACTTAAATTTTATTAAAGTATAATCACATGTGATTCATAAGGTGTGATCAATATAGTCTTTATAAAATTATAGTTTGGTGTTTGATAATCCGACGAAGTTCTATGGTTTAGTGACAAAAAATCAACAATTGAAAGTGATTCTAAGTTATTAGTTGTTTCATAACACATGTGATTATCTATCTCTTATACATGCACATAATTACAGATGATTTGATTAAATGTAGCATTTTTATGTCACATATTTGACAGAATCAATAACATGTGATTGTGTATTCAATCACATGTGATTGCGTAGTCAATCACATATGATTGCGTATTTAATTACATGTGATTTTGTACAGAATCACATGTGATTGAATACCAAAAACATAAGATTTGGTATTCAATCACATATGATTGCATATTTAATCACATGTAATTTTATACAGAATCACACGAGAGTTTGTACAGATTCATATGTGATTGAATACCAAAATACATGAGATTTGGTATTCAGTCATATATGATTGCATAGGGGATTGTTCAAACGAGAACGATTTTTATTATGAGAACCAATATAAAAGACATCGAATTTGAAGGAGAACACATATGGACCTTTGATAGAGGGGACAGGGTGTTGCTAGTACACAATATATGCATTCATGGGTAGACAATGCAATTGGATTGGGTGAAATTGAATATATACATGCATGTATAAACGGTTTTAAGCAAACATTCAAAATTAATAAACGTTAAATGATATACAATTTAAGAAGATAAAAAAATTAATAAAACAACACATGTAATATTGTTATGAATCACATGTGATTATACATTAATAAAATTAAGTCCAACCTAACAAAATGAAGAAAAAAAGTATGTCAAAAGTATATTAAGTGATCTCTCTAATAAAAGAAGGGAACACGAGGATCGCAACGGTATAATTGATTTCGTCTAATGATTAATGTTTGTGAGATAATTAATTTTAAATAAATTAGAGGAAAGAGAAAGTGGGGACCAATATACAAAAAGTCAGAATTGTCCTTCCTTATATCAATTTTAACTATTATCTAAGATTAAATCTAAACCATTAATCTTGAAATCTAATGGCTAAAAATAGTCCCTTAGGACTATGATTTTAATAAATACTGTATTGAACAAAACTCATATATATATATATATATATATAAATAGAAATAACATCAATATAGAACCACTTTTAAACATAGAACCTAAAGAACCATTTTGGGCCTTTAGATTAACTTGATCAAGGGCTGATATTAAATTGTGGCAAAATTGTAATTATCATACATAATTATGATGCTATAATTAAAAAGAAGGGCAAAAAAGGAATTGAAAAAACATCATCAGCTTCTCACGCCTCCTCACATTTATTTAAAAAAAACCCCATTAATCATTCTAATTATCATAACTATCTCATGTTTAAGATTTTTAACAAAAAAAGTATACTATTAGGTTCAGTTTTTCTTGCTCTTTAATTCAAAACCACTCTTCCCATATTTCTAAAACTTTTATTTTGAAAATGCAAATTTCATGTCTGAACATGCATATGTGGATGAAGATGATAATCAAAATGCAATTCTTCATACTCCAAAAAATTGGTTGATAGTTCAATGATTTTTTAACTGATGTAGTGTTTTGTGTATGAAATTTGCATTGTAATGTTGTATATGGAATTTGCATTTTGGGTTTGAACATGTAATTTGTTTAGCGTCATCTGCATTTTAGTTAATTCAGTGACGCACTATAATGCATTTTGGTTTATTTGATGTTATATTTTACATTTTTTGTTTATTGTATACTTTCTTCATGAATTATTGACCTGCAATTTCATTGAATCAGATTGTTAAATGCAGATGAGAGTCGTGGGTTTTTATTTTCATTTGCTAATCTACATTTTCATTGAATGGGTTTGTGAAGTGTATTTTTATTGAATCAGATTTGTGAAAATGCAAATGAGAGTCGTGAGTTTGCATTTTTTTTATCTGTTCTTTTTTTTTCATTTTGGGTAGCAAAAATACGAACATGGATATATATGAAAATGCAAATATATAAACATGTATTTTTTATGTGAAAGTGCTGCTATTTGCATTTTATACTGTTGTTACTTGCATTTCACATATTGTTGTTTGCATTTTAGACTGTTGTTACTTACATTTCACATGTAATATCAGCCCTTGAAAGTGCTGTTGTTTACATTTTGCATTTGCAATTACATGCTGCTGTTTGCATTTCATATTTTAGGTTTCAATATGTCTGCTGTTTGCATTTGCAATTATATGCTGCTGTTTGCATTTGCAATTACATGCTGCTGTTTGCATTTCTCATTTGAAAGTGCTACTGTTTGCTTTTCGCATTTGCATTTTAGGTTTGAACATGTAATATCAGCCCTTGTTACTTGCATTTCACATGCTGCTGTTTGCATTTTAGACTATTTTTTTATTTGCTAAACTGCATTTTCATTGAATGGTTTGTGACGTGCATTTTTATTGAATCAGATTTGTGAAATGCAGATGAGAGTCGTGAGTTTGCATTTTTGTTATCTTCTTTGTGTGGGTTGCATTTTGCATTTGCATTTTTATTATCAGTTCTTTTTTTTTTCATTTTCGGTAGCAAATATACGAACATGCATATATGAAAATGCAAATATATAAACATGCATTTTTGATGTGAAAGTGTTGTTGTTTGCATTTTAGACCAATGTTACTTGCATTTCACATGCTGTTGTTTGCATTTTAGACTGTTGTTACTTACATTTCACATGCTGCTGTTTGCATTTTAGACTGTTGTTACTTGCATTTCACATGTTGTTGTTTGCATTTTAGACTGTTGTTTCGTCAAACAATTTGCATTTTGAAAAAAAAAATTAGAAAATATATCAATCCTGGTCTTGAATTAAAGAGGATAAAAAACTGAATCTAATGATATATTTTTTGCTAAAATTCTTAAGGATGAATATATTATGACCATTTGAATGTTTAGTAGGATTTTTTTTAAATGGAAGTTTCCTGGTTTGAAGGAGGGGGGCGTGAGTTCCAGTTTTGCCCTTACCCTTAATGTCACGTGTCATCGTCAGGTTTGTTCTTTAGGTTCTATGAATAAGTAAGGTTCTATATATAATCTCACCCTATATATATATATATATATATATATATATATATATATATATACGCAACAAATTTCGTTATTTCTAAGACTATGATTAGTAACTACGGCCACTTTATTTTTCATTTTATTTATGGTTATGTTTATATAAAAGTATTCAACTAGTCACATTTTGTTATTGTTTGTACTCACTACAAGAAATCAGGGTATTAGCAGCGACGTGCGTCACCGCTAATGCCCCCTGAATATCGCTGCTAAAGGTAGAAGCGGCGACGTGTCGCCACTAGTTGCTCACATGTTTTCGCTATTGATTTTAAATTTTTTTTTCTTACTTGTTTATTTTTCTTTTTACATGTCGTTGCAAAACGCGTTGCTGCTAATAGTTTTTAATTTTTTATTATTTTATTTGTATTAAACTTGTATATTTAATATTGTAACTAAAAAATAGAAAAGTCGCAATTTTTATGAAACCGTAAACTACCACGTACTAATTAATTAGTTATCATGTATACACGCCTATGTACTAAATCCAAATATGTACAAACATTTAAAATACGTTGTTTGTTAATTAAGACATACAAACACGCCTACTAACTAATAAACACACGAATTGAACTACTCATCATCGTTGTTATCATTCTCGTCCTCGTCGTTCTCCGCGCTATCCTTTTGGGTTGTAACCGATCAAACCATCGCAAGCAGTTGTTCTCTAAACTCCGAATTATTAAAAATTGATTGAATGAGATCCGGCTACAGAATAAACGTATATACACTTATTATTCACTTATAAAGAGTTAAAATAATTCATTCAAGTGAATATAACTCATACATAGCAATTACGACCCGCTAGAAGTGAATATAATTCATACATAGCAATTATGACCCGTTACAAGTGAATATAACCCATACATAGATATTATGACCCATTGAAAGTTAATATAACCCATACATAGCAATTATGACTCGTTACAAGTGAATATAACTCATACATAGCAATTATGACCCATACAAACTCATATGGCATATATAAACGTATTAACAAGTAAAAATAACTCATTCATACCCAATATGACATATTCATACCCAATATAACATATTCATACCCAATATGATATATTCATACTCAATATAACCCATTTCAATAATTTACGAATGAAGATCATCACATATGTGCTTGCGCCTAAGAGCAAGAACCAGATGTCGTCCTTGTAGAAGGTTTATGCCTGATCCCTTTAATGTGTCCCCTTCGAGAACCCAAGACCTTTTCAAAAACACTAATCTCGTCCACTGGTGTTAGATTCCCCAAGGAGGTTGCGCATTGAGTTTGCTCAGCAAGCTCACGCACCAGAGCATTCTACATTTAAAAAGATGATTAAATAGATTAATATAATTATAGTAGCAAAAAAACAGATATATACTTCAATTTTAAGCAATAAACACTTACATATTGTTCCTCATTAATTGGGTGATCGAATTCCCCATTTTTTTGGAATGGCCACTACGAAAACCTTGTACTCTATACACAATACACACACACACAGACTCACACATACGCACACACCGGAACACACACAGAGACGAGTCAAATGTTTGGGTGGAAAATGTTCCCGGTTTTTTTAATGGTTTTAGCGGCGATGCAAACTTTAGCTGCTATATGCAGCCCGCACAACTACATGTCGCTGCTAAAGTTTGCGTCGCCACTAAAGCCAGGATTCTTGTAGTGACTAGACTTTCAAACTTATTATTTAATGTATCAAACTCTGAAAAACTTACCATATTATTTAATCTATTCAAACTATATTTAGAAAATGCAGAAAAACTTCATATTATATATAAAACACACATAAACTATTACAAACTCCATAAAATGAGTAAATTACCGAAATGGTTTCTGTGGTTTGTCAAAAGTTACTGGTTAATCCTTTAAGATCAAAAATTACACTACATGTCCCTATGGTTGTTTTTTTGTTACTAAACTGGTCCTTTAGCTATTTAAACTAACGGCACTAGTGTTAAATATTTCAAAATAACCATTTTGCCTTTTATAACATCACAAACTCAGTACTTATGGTTTTCAAATAGTTTCACATTTAGTCCTTTAACCTTTTTTTTAATAATTTACTCTATACATTTATGTATGTGTGTACATGTATATATATTTAGTATTTTATTCTAGTACTTAGAATTATATTTTATTCTTATTATTATTTATTTTTAATGATTTTAATTTATATCGGTTCTCGTACAACAGCCTATTAGAATTAGTGTTATAATAAATTATTATATACTACCTTAACTTTTTGTTGTTTACCATATATCAACGGTCAACTTTATTTTTATTCAAATAAAAATAATGTTGACCGTTGATAAATGGTAAACAACAAAAAGTTAAAGTAGTATATAATAATGTATTATAACATTAATTCTAATGGATTGTTGTACAATAACAAATATAAATTAAAATCAATAAAAATAAATAATAAGAAGAATAAAATATAATACTAAGTACTAGAATAAAATACTAAATATATATACATGTACACACACATACATAAATGTATAAAAAATGTTAAATGACTAAATAGGAAACTATTTAAAAACCATAGGGAATGAATTTGTGATGTTATAAAAGGGCAAAATGGTAATTTTGACATATTTAACACTAGCGCGTTAGTTTAAATTGCTAAAGGACCAGTTTAGTAACAAAAAAACAATCATAAGGACACGTAGTGGAATTTTTAATCTTAAATGACGAAACCAGTAACTTTTAACAAACCACATGGACCATTTCAGTAATTTACTCCCATAAAATATGTTTCAAGAAAAGGCGAAGACAGAGGGGGGCTGAAGGGTGCTAGGCCCCCCTAATTAGCTTAAAGACCTTGTATATTATAAGTCAAGTTGAGCAACTTTCTATTAAGTTCATCCTCAAATAAAATTAAAAACTCAATATAACACTAGAATAAACAATGGAGGCTTTGAAGGCTAAATCAGTATTCTGCCTTTGAGAGTTTGAATGTTTTCTTATTTTATTCACTTATTCTCGAGATATTTTCATGAAATTGTATTGTGTTGCAGTTCATCAATTGATATTTTATTATATAATTTGCAATTATGCTTTTGCATTGTTTTCATTTAAATGTAAATATTGATTTTGATTATATCAAACTCAAATCATCAAAGAATATGAAAACTAGAAGAAATGAGAGTAACATATTTCACTATCTAGTTTATAATATTGAATTATAAAATTTTATATATTAAAGAACTTCTGTTATTGGAATCGTGAATCAAGAGTTTGTAGTAAATAGTTATTTTTGTTATTGAATTATCGAATCACAAATCATGAGTTAATGTCATTGAATTAAATTGTTATTATTTTATTTATGATCCGAAATATTGTTTTATTTAATATTTTGTTACAAACAGATTAATTAATGAGAAAACGATTGATTTTAAGTGATATTTTAACACACAATTTCTTGTCTTTAAATTTACTTTCATTATTTATTTATCTTACAAAATAGTCATACATTTTTACCTCATTCGTATATTATGGGCATCATTAGTATATAAAGCTCTCACTATTTAGAAATTCTAGCTTCGCCCCTGGTTTCAAATTTGTTACACAATAAACAAAACAATAAACGACTTGTCGTTATCACCATCCTCCTCGATCGTCTCCCATAGTATCATGGATCGACAACGATCAAATCATTTTTGAAATTGTCGACTAAATAATGGGTTACTAAGAATAGCTTCAGCTTCATTTGGCTACAAAATAAATATTTACATTATAAAACTTACTCAAAAAATTTGGATAGTGAATAAAAGATATTGCACAGGATAACCAAAAGCAATATGTAGAAAGCATAAAAACCGAAGTAACTCATAAAAACCGTAGTAACTCATAAAAACCGAGTTTTAGCTTATAGAATCCATTGATCTAACGTTCAAAGTGATTACAACTCAACACCACAATTAACTTCCAGTGGCTCCTGAATAGTTTCAACAACTAAATCCCAAAAGCTGTTCATTAAAATATTAAGTTAAATCAAAGATTGTAATTAAAAGCACTTGGAGGTCGTACGTAATATGCCAATCCAAAGCTCAAAAATCACAACCTATAAGATTAATAAGCTAATCCATAAACCACAAATAGATTAGATCTTTAGAACAACCTCCAAAGAATCTAAGAAGACATACAAGGAAACCTTTAACCATACATACAAATAAATATTTCATAAGAAAAATAAAAAATAATGTTATCGTTGAATTTAACACAATTAGCAAAATCAATAACGCCTTACAAAAGATTGTTATCACCTAATCTTACAATGTAAACCACAATTAGCAAGATTATAAACCCCAAAACTCAAGATTTTTACCATCTCATATAACAATGATCAACACACTTATACTCTACTAATCTATAAAATTAGCAAAACTAACAACACACTTTTACTCTAACAATTAACAACACACACTATTATCAACAAACTAATCTAACAAATTACCAAATTAATATTTTATAATTTACCCCATAAACATAAAATCTTCAAAAGTAGAGCATACGAGATGAGGGAGGGAACATGCCGACGACAAGGTTGAGCATCAGCAATGGCAGAGCGGCGGAGGGGAGAAAGCAACGACAACGAGCAGTGGCGTTTGGCGGGTTTTTTGTGTTAAGGTGATGAGGATTTTGATGGTGAGGTGGTGGCTAGTCGACGGCGGCTGATATGGAGGCGTTGAGTGGCGGAGACGGAGGCATCGAGTAGCTACTAATTATTAAGAGAAGGCTACAGAAGGTCTCAGAGACTAACTAAAAGAATGAGGAACAAAACCCTTATTTTATTAAGCAGCAGCGACCCATGAAAATCTTGGGGAAAATTTGAGCAAGTTTTTTGTAAGACCAATAGTGACTATATAATTAGCGGCGATATACCAAATAACGGCGACTTCTTACTCGTCCATTATATAAATAAAAGTTATCACATAAAAAAGTTAAGAATTATTGAAGTTGTTTGATATATAAATTATCAATTTAGCAGTGGAAGGCCATTAATAAAATCTATATATATATAAACTGTTTTTCGTACGAGAACTGCGATAACTAATTTTAGCCGTTCATTTTGGATAATGGAATTTATGGATGAAGAGCGTGGGGGATTGAGTGTGGCGGGGTGCATGTAAGAAATTCATGGGTGGACAATCCAATTGAAGGAGGGAGAATTTGACGGTTAAGATTGGTTCTCGCGATTTTCGTACGAAAAACAGTTCTCGTTTGAACTTTTGTATATATATATATATATATATATATATATATATATGTATATGAACAAAAGGTAATTAATAAAATCTATAACAGTGGTTTATATATTAATCAAATTTTAACACGTCTTTTGGTTGTGAAAGGGCATTAAGATAGGCTTGCCAAAAAAATTATTAAATAATATATGAACAAGTAAACAAAAAATTGACTGTTTTTCAAATAATTATTATAAAAATACCATTATAACGATAATGGTGAAAAGCATATATTGGAGTGATAAAATTAATGCATTAACATCCTCTTCAGAAAAAAATTGAGAAAATCGTTTTCAAGCTTTATCAAAAATTGAGAAAATCGTTTTCAAGCTTTATCGAGGCAGAGCAAATAAGAACACCTTTTAAGGTGAGAATTTGAAGAACAATTTATAGCTTTTAGATAATCTTTATTTAATCGTTGATATTAAACTTGGTTTAGTTAAGTTATGTTGAGTTATAACCCTTATTTATCTAATTAAATGATTGACCTACAAGTGTTCTCACCGTTCTCTTAAAATATGTTCTCACCGGATCGCTCATATATATATTTATTTATATATATATATATGAGCGATCCCACCTCTCTCATCCTCTTTTCTCTCCTACCCCTTACCCATATTATTTATTTATTATTGAAATCCTTAAAATAAAACAAAAAAGTAAAACCCTAGAACGACTCCTCGTTTTCTCTCGGGCTTCATCATCGCGCGCTGCCTTCAATCGCCGGCGAAATGTCACCGGTGCCAAGATCTATTCCGCCGCTGCCGAGATCTATGTCGTCTACACCACCTCCGCCCTTGCCGCCGCCTCAAGCACCACCATTCACCGCCATCAAGAAACCCATCGATGAAGAACAACATAACCTACCCAACAGACCTCACCGCCTCCATTCACTTGGTTGAATGCTGCCGCCGACGAACCACCGCCATGGATGTCGCATGAGGTACAGCGAATGCGACCAACCACCGCCTCCATTCACCGACGATCTTCGGATCTGACTTGAAGATCAACACCACCACCGCCAGCCAGCACCACGCCACCACCGCTTGCCAACACTGGGATCGATTGCCGCCGCCGACACCATCTTGATGCTGAACGACTGCCTCTCATCGCCGGTCGCCTCCTCGTGTAATCAGCTGACACTAGTGCCACCACAACTTCGAAACTCTAGATCTGGTATCATCTTCTTCTTTCCGACCTCCGACCCCGTCTCCTCCGACATTTGCTTTGCGAATCATTTCCGGCCGATGACTGATCATTTGTTATCTCATATTCATCCTCCTTTGTTTTTTATTGTTTACTTTTCTTCAGTAGTTTGATTTTAGTTATGTTTTTAAATTGTTCATTGTCGAACAAGGAATGTATGGATGTTTAATGTTTGTTGTGTATTAGTGAATAGATTTTGATTTGTTTCTATTTGTCCTGGGTTAATGTAACAGCTATGTTTGTTGTTTATGGGTGAATAAATTTTGGTTTTGTTTACGGTTTTGTTGTTTATTGATGATGTGTTTGTTTATTACTGAACATGACTTTTGTGTGTATTTAGTTTATTTAGATAATTGTTCATTAGTAATCTCAGATTCTTAAGCTCTTTTCGTTTGTGTTTAGGTTGTTCGATGTTGAACAAATGTATAAATTATTTATTCCTGTTCATGGTTGAACACAAATATTAATTTTAAGTTTTAGTAATAAAATATAAAAAAAATCTACCAATATCTTATGATTCATTAATGAACAGTCGAATATATAAAGAAATTTCTGGTAAAAATAATTAATTTGAAATATAATAAAAACAAAATAATAAACAAAATCTAGGAAAAAATTAATTAGAGAGGAGAGATAAAATATTTTTGTTTACTAATATACCCTTTTGAATTAAATAAAAATATTAATTATGATTAATTTCAACCACAAGATCAAAAACCAATCAATGGCTGAAATTGCTTCTCGCACTTTTCGCAAATAAAAAGCTTTTCGCATGAACCCTCCCCTATATATATATATATATATATATATATATATATATATATATAGGCAAAAGTTCAAAAGAGAACTGTTTTTCGTACCAGAACCGCAAGAACCAATCTTAGCCATCCAATTCCTCCTTCAATTGGATTATCCATCCATGAATTCTTTATATACACCATGTCACACTCAATCTTCTCAAGCTATTTATCCATGAATTCCATTATCCAAAATGAATGGCCTATATGTGTGTGTGTATATATATATATATATATATATATATATATATATATATATATATATATATATATATGAATGCTTTTTCAATGCATGCCTTTTGTAATATAATATATGGCAACGAAAAACAAACCAATCATTCGGTTATAAAATACATTTCACAAAGCCGAATATTGCTTATGTATGTTGTGAAAAGATAATCATGCGATCATATCGTCATTAATTACTATTAGTTAATTAATTACTTTTTAACTTAGGCGAATTAAAATCAATTCGTTTAAAGAGATATGATCAAATGAGAACACCTCTTAATGTGGGAACTTGGAGAACAGTTTATAACTCTTGGATGATCTTTATTTAATGGCTGACAATAATCTTGGTTAATTAAGGTATGTTGAATTTTAATGATTTGATTTAATTAAGGTAGGTTGATTTTAGATTTCTTATTTATTTAATTAAACGATTGGCCTACAAGTGTTCTCACCGTTCTCCATTTAACATGTGTTCTCACCGAATCCCTCCTCCTAGTTTAAATACCCGTGTAAATACACGGGTCAAACATAATTATTTATGAAAAATCACTTGATTAAATATAAATTTGTTTTGTAGGAATAAAAGAATAAACTGATCTTATAATTTATATAATTTAAAAAAGTTTATATTAATTTCGATCAACATATAAAAGTAAGTGATGCCAATTTTAGAATGATGTAAAAAAAATTTACGATAAGATCTGTAAAACAATTAAAATAAAACCTTGCATGGGTTAGAACATAGATAAAAATTTTAATTATTTAATCTGAACTAACCATTTTTGTAAAAACCGAAATCCACTTTTGGTTTTTCTATTGTCATTTTTAAATGCTCGTTATTTTGGCGTTATGCAATTATTTAGTATATTTTTATTAATATTTAATATTTATAATTTTTTACAACCAACTCGTATATTACACGAATATCTAATTTAATTATTAATATTAAAGATTATCAAGGGATTGATATTAATTTTAAATTAAATAAATAATATTTAATTTGTATTTACTAACTTAGATGGATCTTCATATAATTAACTTTAAGTACATATATCGATTTTAAATTTAGAAGAACATTTAAATATAATAAAATTATATTAACTAAATTTCAAGAAACTGCGTAGAAAATAAAAATAAAAAAGTTTCCAACAGATTTTTCCATAAGATATCTATTGATAAAATGTTTAAAAATAAAAATAAAAAAGTAGAAAATTAGTTTTTACCAACAAACCTTTTCTTGAAAATCCGTTGCAAAGTAGAAAATTAGTTTTTCAATCATATTTTCTTAGCGCATTCCATTGTAAATTGTGTACCTTCTTTCGTCGGAAATTTCAAGAAAATGCGTAGAAAATATTTTTAATATTTCTTTATTTATCTGTTTTAAAACCTGTTGGAAAGTTTTCAATATCTTTTTTATTCTTTTTGTAATCATGTAATATTGTAATAATACACAATTTCTAAAATAACATATCGATGAATACACAATGTAATATTGTAATAATACACAATACTGATATATAAACTTCAAATTTATGATAGGAGTGTGAAATTAAATAGCTCTGAATATATGTGAAGCATATTCCACACGCGCTCACAAACATACTTTCAATTGGAGTGCTAGCGTTATGGAGAGTTTTACCCTATTATGAGGTCTCGAGTTCGAGCCTCATTGTGGGGGTTTCCGGAAACTATAGAGGAGGGTTTACTCCCTCATGACACGTGGCTTATGGCTCACATTCTACACTATATGGATATCACTGTGAACCCAGCTCACTAACATAACTTCGTTGTATAAAAAAAATTTGGAGTGCTAGCGGACCACGATTATAGTTATATTAATTAGAAGAGATACCTAAAAAGTGTACGATTGATACTAATTAGAAGAAGAGATATTTGAAAAGTGTAGGATTGAATAAGCTAGTTTTTTTCCCTGAAATATTCGTAAAATTAATTTTTGTTACTTGAACAAGGAATCTTTGTAGAAAGGCCTTTATTAGAGAAGATGAAAAAGAAAAGAAAAGGAAAGGAAATGAGTATGTTTTTCACATGTATTTAAGAAAAGCGTAGTCCTATCCCTAATTTGGTTTAATATCATATTGCTATTATATATCTAATAGGAAATACAAAGTTTTTATTTAATTGGATACATTCTTAATTAATAAACCTCTTTATTAATTTCGAGTCAAACACAAAATCTCCATTTACTCAAATTCCCTAAAAAATTAAATATATGATCTTTATATAATCCTATAGAAAATCAAGAAAAACTTTGAAGACTAAAAAATTGTGAGGCATTTAAGAGTGTTAAGAGTTACGTATCTTGATCATGTAATTCAAAGCTTCTAGTGAGCTTTTAGTTTGTACGCTAGTCTTAAAGACTAAATGAAACAAACTATTGAGTTTCGTTTGATTATTCTGTTTATTAGCGCTCTATGGTTGTTAAGATGTTTGATCAATTAAATTTTGAATAACAAGTGGTTTATTTGTTTTTCATTCAAATTACGTTAATACATACATATATATAAAAAAACTAAGAGACCTAAAATTTGTTGTATCAAAATACAGAAAGCCCAATTCCAAAAAGTGGAAGGTGGTGGCCATATCTTGAAAAGTAAGTGCACTTGAATGTCTACTCATATAATTTATAACTACAAGTTGAAGAAGGTGAGCAAATAAAGCAACAAAAAAGCAAAAATATTTAAAACCATCACTCTCCCCACTCCTACCTATCCCATCATACACAAGCAAATAAGCAAAAGGGAAGAAAAAAGAAACATTTCAAGGCTACTATTCCACATACATACATACATATATATATATATATATATATATATATATATGCCCACACATCTACCAGAAATCATTTACCCCAAACTAGTTAAACATATATATATATATATATATAATGAAAAATTCTTTTGAGAAACGTTTTTATTACGAGAATTGCAAGAACCAATCTTAGTCGTTCAATTCCCACTCCTTCAATTGGATTGTCCACCCATGAATTCCTTACATGCACCTTGTCACACTCAATCCCGTCACGCTCTTCATTCATAAATTTCATTTACCAATTGAACGGCTAAGATTGGTTCTCGCATATATATATATATATATAGGTAAAAGTTCAAACGAGAACTGTTTTTCGTACGAGAACTGCGAGAACTGTTTTTAACGCCATTAATGACCCATTAATAGAGGTATTTTGGTAATTTATATATTTACCCAACCGTGAACTGCATCCGGGTGGGCCGTCATTAATTTGCGAGGATTGATTTTCCAAAATAACCTCATTAATACGTCATTAATGAATCATTAATGAGCCGCCAAAAAATCTTAGTCATTGATTAATTTTAATCAAGAGCTAAAATTAGTTCGCGTAGGAAAAACAGTTCTCGTTTGAACCCTTCCCTATATATATATATATAGACACACACATATACATAATCCCTTCAAAACCAAGAAACTTGAATTAATTAGTAAAATACCATAACATCAACATTGGTTTTAGGTAACGGATTCAAAAATAGGTAAGTCTTTAGGGAATTTAGTTTATATGAATAGTGTCGGGTTTACCCCAAAACTAATTTCCTTCTATTACTTTATTGTAAAATAAATATATCGAACCACATAAATATGAAATACAAATAAATAATTGAAAACGAGAACACTAAGATTTAAAGTGAGAAAACTATTTATAAAAAAAATCATTGGCATAACCGATAATATCTCTATATAAGAAAATTATGAGGAGATTACAAAAACACTGGTATTTTAAGCATAACCTAAACATACAAATAACAAAGAAAACTAACCAAGAATATTAAATTATCAATCTCTTTTTTTTTGTCTCACGGCTCATCCCCAAAACACACACACACACACACACATATATATATATATATATATATATATATATATACTATACAATATAAAACTAACCCTAATATTAATTAGAGCTCTAATAAAATTCGTAAAGTAAATGGACCAAATTTTATATATAGAAATTATATTATTTCTGTACTACGTTATCTATTAAAATTGTTTAGGAGGTGTATTCAATTCAAATAATATGCAAACGGGATGCTTTTATACCTGTTTGTCTCAATTCCTTGTAGTTAAACATTTCCTGTATAACTCGTTGATTACTTAATATCATGTTATAATATCCATCCATTTATAAGTAGCTAGATCGAAACTAGTATTACAACATAAAGACATGGCAAAGTTGGTTGGATTATTAATTGATTGAGTACGAGCAATCCAAAGATGAGTGAATCATTCAAAATTTATCGTTTGGTCTTCAGAAATGGAGTTGTGAAATAATTGGGCAAAGTAGTCAATAGGGTGTCGTGGTAAGGTGGTGTTACAAATGGTATTAGAATCACTCATGTATTGTTCGGGATGGTGGGGCAAACCTCATCGAGCATGAGGAGTCCCAAGAGGAAGTGTTTGTAACACCGTAGATGAATCTCACATCACAAATAGAACAAAAAAAGATATTAAGTTCATAACTAAACATTAAGCTTACGTGACACAGCGTGTTTAAGGCATAAGCATGACAAATCTTATGAGTACTCGACAAATATATAGCGTGTTTGACGGGAGCAATTGAGGATTGGAGTAGCTTGTACGTAGAAGCTGAAACGCGTGTGATTGGCTGGCTACACCAAATGCTGGAAAAGATGAACTCTTTTCACTTTCTTTTTGTTCCTTTTAGTGGGAAATTAAAAGGAAAGGGGGAGTTTGACTTCTACAAGTAATAAGTAGTACTATTATTGAATTCAAAATGTAAAATCTTAATCATGAGCGCACTAAATGAATCAGAATAACTTGCTTTTCTCTGTGAAGGAATATTTGTTTCTTAAAATATAAATTTAAGCCCGCCTTATGCCACTATCTTTTCCATCTCTTGTTTATTTTTATTTTTATTTTTATTTTTATTAAAAAGCTGCAACTCTACTTCCCTTTTTTTTTTCAATAATGCATGTGTCCAGTTAATTGTTAGTTTTTGGTGTTGTTGATCTTAATTTGTTAGAGAGTATTAATGTAATAACCACATATATATATATATATATATATATATATATATATATATATATATATATATATACACCTGCCAACAGCAAAAACAACACTAGCTAGTTAGTTTTAGGCAGATTAATTATCTTCAAAATCACTTACTCACTGATTAAGATATATATAGCTTCCAAGCCTAGAATAGCTCTCAAGGAAATAATGTTAGAGGTGCATGTAGTTGTGATTTTCATAACTATCTGCATGACTGCTCCTAGTAGTAACAGTTTTAATTCTCTTCTTTTCCTACTTCAAAGGCAAAAAAGAAAACAAAATAAAAATACGGATGGAACACGAGCTAGCCGGCCACTTGTTGGGGCAATCACGCGTAATGCGTATGTATTGGGTGTGTTGAATGGTGACTGCAAGCTCGTCATCACCTCACTACGCCTGCTCTTAAACAGCTCGTGGTATTTATCTTTCAAAATCATCGATGAAGTTCCTGCCTTTTCATTAAGGTCTTTACTTCTCAACTTACATTAATTAGATTTTTAAAAAAAGAAAAATAAAATGAGAGCTTTAATTTATCGCCAATATATTGTAATGGATATATATCAATGTATCTTCGGTTTATGAATTTTAGGCGTTTGCCTTTTGTGTTGTGTTCCTACTTGATTTATGTGGTATGCTATTCCAACTCAAAACTAATTAGTAATAAGTTGACTAATTTACACTCTTTTTAAAAACATTACAAAGTCATACTCGTTTGACGTATGACAATACTTAACACTTAACATGCCTCTTCACGTATGGTGTTCTTTGCACTTAACACGTGAATACTTATGAGTTACGTAAAGTGTGTGTGGCCGTTTGACCAACCACAGATAGATTGACTCTGATACCATGTAAGTTTATGGCGTTGCAACTCAAAACCAATTAGCAATTAAGTTGAGTAATTCAAGACCTTTGTTAAGCACATTACAAATTAAGTCACACTCGTTCGACATTGGATAATAATCAACACAATGGCTAAAGATAAATGTTAGTGATTTTAGTGTCATTAACTAGTATGATCAGCATGATTTGAGACAAGCTAAGATTAGATTTACGAATACATGCTCAGATAAGCTAAATTGATCTAAGGATAAGCTAAGCTTCGGGGTGCAGAGCCCCTAGCATCGGTTATTTTCCTGCCAAAAGGCCTAAAATCCCAACACATATATGTTCCCAAGAGGCACAACTCCCACCAAAATTTACTGTCAAACGTTTTTATCATAAAGAATTCGGTTGTTGCAGGGTGATCCCCTTCTTTGAATGTTACTATGCTAAAATCTTGTCTCAAAGAACATAAAACGAAACAAGGTATTCTTTGTTTTTTAATCTTGGATTATCCTCAAATCTTGTTTCGTGATACTTATACAATATGGTCTTGGAAAG
Organism: Dittrichia graveolens; assembly: GCA_038502395.1. Lineage (NCBI taxonomy): Eukaryota > Viridiplantae > Streptophyta > Magnoliopsida > Asterales > Asteraceae > Dittrichia > Dittrichia graveolens. Next base: position 3,024,016 of record JARJIL010000004.1, on the reverse strand, counting down.
TGTTTTCATATACGATCCTTAAATATCTTGAATGACATTTTGACAAAGAATATAACAATAAGTAGACAATTTTAGGTTAAATATTTTTAACGATTTTATATGTGTAAATAAATGTCTTTAAAAAACACTTTCATTTAGAAAACTGAAACTGATATATTCTCCTACTATTTCTTCTTATTTTATCCGCTATTCACTGCAAGATGACATATATAATCCACTAATTCTCTTTTCACACCTTCTTCATTGATTTTGACACTTGTGTTAATTTTATAAATAAAAGAATAAATAGGAGAATATATTATACTTGAATATATTGTTGTGTTAAGATGCTTAGACATACACCCTAGTTTATAATTTTAAACACTCATTTTTATAATTTAATAATGTTACAATCATTAAGAAACATAAAAGATAGACCCATAACTTATTAAAAATGATAAAAATATAGATTGAAGTGTCTAATATATTTAGAGTAGGAAGTATGAATTATTATACATTCAAGAATATGATGAAATCAAAGTATTGAAGGTCCCACCTTTAACTGATATATATGTACTTTAGTATTTCCCCACAACCAACAAAGCAAAATAAATGTGCAGAATGAATGTAGATTTTCAACATTTATACCATAAATTTGGTTTTTTTAAATGGCAAATATTTATTCATTAAACCTATTTCTAAATCTATTTTATTGTTTATAATAGCACTTGAACTCATAATTTTTTGGAAGGAGTCACCACTTTACAACACCAAATACCGTTAAGCTACAAGCTCTTTGATCTATAAATTTGGTTGCTTTGGCATCTCATGGTATTATTTATTGGATCCAAATATTATATTCAGGTAACCATTTATCATCAATTCTATTTTTAAAAAAATGTTTGGATGTTATCAAAAGATTTTAGCTCATTCATACCACTTTGATCGACTTCATATATTTGACTTATCAACAATTTACCCAAATCAATTTTCTTCTACGAATTTTTAGGGAACTTAGACTGGATTTTAGAGAGAATGGTGCCGAATTTCAAAGAGAGGCTGAGAGAGACGGACATGATATTATAATAATTATTATTTATATTTATTTATTTAAAAGAATAATTGATACATGAAGTTCCTTATTTATAGACAGATTGAAAAAGATCTAATAACGAAAAACACTATACCACATAGGTTCACACAGGTATATATGCTACTATCTTTTTACATATTAACTTATCTATACTGCTATATAAATTATTTAATATTTTCTTTCTTCATTAACTTTAAAAGTTCTTAAAATTCAATCAAAACAACATTTGACCTTTCATTCTGTTTAAATTAATCTTATCAACTCAATATTTAACCATTTCACTCTCTCTCGTAATTTACTTTAACTTATAATTCATTTTAAATATACTCTCACGCAAACACAATTATCCACTCATATCAATACAATTTTTAAAATCTTATTTACTTCTCTCTTCTTATTTTATAAACATAATCTTCTTTCTTATTTTAATGACTTTTAAAACATATTTTTTAAAATTAATAAAATAGTTTATGCAAAATAAAAGAAAATTTGAAAAACGGACATGTTGTTGAATAAACTCTTTTGTGACATTCAATCATGCGAATAGCATATTATTGCATTTTTGAAAGCGACATTTTGCAAAGCAAAAACTATTTGTCATTGCATCATTGCACGGGTACGGTGCTAGTATATATATACACACTCAATAGTTATATCCTCTTAAATTTATTTAAGCTAATCCATTTAATAGATGTTAATTAAGAGTTTATACATGCAACTACAAATATCAAAAGCGTATACATGTTCTATTCACTAGTAGCAATTAAGAGGATTTGCATTTAACCGAATACAACGTATATAATTATTAGTCATTCTGTTTGAATAACGTAAATTCTTTAATTCACGACATTAAACTAAACGATTTAAGAACTCGATTGTGTCATTAATATGGTGTTTTGGTCATTTATATATTCACTCAACCGTGAATTACGTCCGAATGATCCGTCGTTAATTTATGTGGCTTAATTTTTCCAAAATACACCTCATGATGAGAAACTTTCGTAATTGCTAAGTAGTACTTACATGGACGGAACTACTTGTGTATGTTATTAACGAGGTAATCGTACCCCGCGCGTTGTGGCGGGGGTTTAAAAGATATATGTGACGTGTAGTAAAAGTCTAATTCAACTTATATAAACAAAGTGATTTCATACGTTACAACAAAAGAAATACGTGTATCATTTTTATTATACTTGTACTTTGCTATATGATTTTATGTTCGAAATAGATGAAATCTATTTATTAACCAGATTTGATTTTTTAATTTACTTTTACCTAAAATATAGATTGTGATATGTTATTATATATAATAAGGCATTTGTAAGAAATTTTAATACTAAAAAGTTTAAAAGTATATTTATTAAAACAGAAAAGAAAGAAAAACTTCTCAAATTTTTCTAATTTTTTATCATAAGATTTAGTATTAATCAAATTAATATTGATAATATTAAATGATAATCATAAACAAAACAAACCGTGAAATAAGACTTTGTAAAAGAAAAGACAAACAAAGGGATGGAAATGGAAAAGGAGGCTGGATACATAGATTGGTATAATTTTTTGCTCAGATTCTCAAAATTGAAATAGTTATGGTCATTTAAATATTTAAGAGGTAATTAAAAAAATAAAAATAAAAAGAAAGTTGAGGAAGTTCTTTGTAGGAGGCGTGATGGCATTTTTCAGTTTAAATTCCTACCTTGCCCGTTTAAATGAGCGACTGAGATTTGATCTTTAAAATCTATGTTTAAGGATGGAGCTATATAAAACATCATTATATTAATTTTAAGGATGGATCTATGTTTTTACACATGGGCAACTATATGTAGCTTTGTCTAAAGTTAAAAGCGGAGACGAATTGAGGTTATTAATCTTAGACAAAGATAACCAACTTAGTAATAAAACATCCAAAGTTGTGTAAAAAGAAGTTTTATCAAATTTATGAATTGTAACAACTCTTATATTTCATTTACTTACTATAATAATTTATTTTGTTATCCTTTAAGTTTTCATTATTTATAAATTACTTAAAACCAACCCGTATATAACACGGGTCTCTAGCCTAGTGTGTGAGTGTGTGTGTGTATATATATACTAATATATAAAGCATTTAACACTCTCTCTCCTAAATATCTTAATCTCTTAAATTTTAAGTCATTTAATATTATTAACTTACCTCTTATTTAAATCTTAAAAGGAAACCATTGAATACCATTTTAATAACTAAACTTTCTATAAAAATAATTTAAAAAATGTCAACTCAATACAAATTAAATTTCAACCTATAAGATATTACACAAATTAAAAATTGAATAAAAAAACCTCCATAGAAATATTATATCATATACCAAATAATTTAATTGAAGTATTAGAAAATTCGTATAACTAAAACTCATAAACTTGATAACATGTAACCGAATTTATAAACACTCATATAAGTAAAATAAAAAGTTTAATTTATAATATATTTAATATTATTTTACTTGAACTCTTAAATTTTAAGTAATAGAAAATTACCAATATAGTCTTAAATATATTTATATTTTTTAAAATACACCAACCCAACCACTAATATATTATCTCATACCTACACAAATTTTCATTCAAATCAACACAATTTACCAAGTCATTGATATGTTTTTATCATCTTATTTATAAGTAGAGATTGTATTTTTTTTCTTATTTTATATTTTTCAAAAGTTATTTTAGAAATTAACGAAAGAGTTGATAGATAATAAAGAAATAAGTAAAATGGAAAATAAGGAAACAAAATGGACATACTGCAAATATAAATTATTCGACGTCATCCTAGTGTGTGTATACCATACCCTACGTTACCGAAAACGAACATGTTATCAAGAATGAATTAGTTGTCGTCGCCGCATTGCGCGGGTAACATGCTAGTGTGTGTGTGTGTGTCTATATATATATATATATATATATATATATATGGGAGGGTTCATGCGAAAAGCTTCTTATTTGCGAAAAGTACGAGAAGCAATCTCAGCCATGGATTGATTTTTGATCTCGTGGTTCACATTAATTATAATTACTATTTTTATTTAATTCAAAAGGGTAACTTAGTAAACAATAATATTCTATCTCCTTTCTCTAATTAATTTCTCTCTTTCTAATTAAAATTTTCTCTCTCTAATTAAATTTTTTCTAAATTTTCTTTATTTTTTTGTTTTTATTAAATGAATTCTTTTTTTATAGAAATTTCTTCATATATTTAACTGTTCATTAATGAATCACAATATTTTAATAAAAAAAAATTTATCTTTTATTACTTAAAATTACAATTAATATTTTTGTTCAACTATTATTTTCTCGATTCATTAATGAATACTTACTAAAATTTATAAAAAATCCACTTACTTATTTCTAACCACTATGTTTATTTGTATTCGATAATGAACACATCTAACACTTTTTGTGTTATAAAGAACACAACCAACACTATACTCGTTTTTAAAATAAATTTAAGATATTCAATACTGAATACAACCAACCAATGATATAAGCGTTTTGTAAAAAATTTACAATATTCAACGATGAACACAGACAATTTTCTCTAGTTATTACCTCTGTTCAATAATTAACAACGTACTAAATAGGATTAAATTGAAAACCAATGCCAAATTGCCAATATACATAGTTAAATACAAGGAAAAAAAACATAATAACAACTATGTAGCTATTCACCCAAAATCATTACAGTTCACAGAAACATATGTGTAATCTACAAAAATGCGTAGCTATTTATATACAATAATGTTGTTCAACATTAAACAAATAAAAAAACAAAACCACATATGCAAAACAAAAGGATACGATATATACTAAAAAACCAAATAAGCAAAACAAAAAAAAATCACATAAACACAGAGATTTAAAGATACGAGACTGTATACACAACAAAAAAAAGATGGAGATGGGGCGAACGGCAAGTGGATCGTCGGAGTTACCAAAGGGTGAGTGGTACTTGGCGATAAGAAGATGAATGATTCGGATTCGTCGGGAGCGGCGGCGATGTGGTGGTCGTCGGATCTGGAGGAGGCAGGGGAACCCTAGATCTGGAGGCGGCAGCGGCGACATGTTGCAGACGGTGATGGTTTTGTTGCGGCGAAACCCTAGATCAGATCTGGTGTGATCTGTAAGATGTCGATTTTGTTGCGGATGACGGCGGTGATGGTTTTCAACGACAAAGCCGGCGAATATTCAAGCGATTGCCGGCGGTTCTTGGTGGGCGGCAGTTCCTGGTTGCAAACAAGCAGAGTGCCGGCGCTTCCTTGTTCCGGCGCTTCCTTGTTGCAAACAAGCAGATAGAGAGAGGGATGCATCGAGAGAGAGAGAGAGTTATCGACGGAGAGAGAAAGTGCAATCGGTGTGTGCGTAAATGGGGGGAATTATGGGAGTTAAATGGGTTTTTTAAATTAAAATGACCATTGTACCCTTTCTCATATTTATTTATTACCATTAACCTTGAGACTAATTACAAAACTGTCATAAACAATCTAATCCATTGAATATTTAATCTAATGGTCTAAAACGCTTCTCACACTTTTCGTAAATAAGAAGCTTTTCGTATGAACCTCCCCCCATCTCTCTCTATATATATATATTGGAATCGTGAATTACCACCAGTTTTTTTAGGTGTCATGATTCATCATTGGGAAAACTTGGATTGGGGTGGGCTAATTACTAAACTCCTATTGGGTTTAGGAAATCTTATAATGGCCCAATTACAGCAACATATAAAAAAGACAATTGCATGTGTTACCACTTGCGTTAGAAGAAATTTGTATCATAGTGCAACAAATATAAATTATATATAAAACCAGAAATGTTACTGTTCATACATTCTTGGTAAATATTATATATACAACAGGTACATTTCATTACATGTAGGTACGTTTCTGAATATTTTTTTAAGGTTGAAAAAAGGTGTTTAGGCCCATAGCATACATCTTGTAGATTGGGCCATTGGGCTGATGTTGTTGTACAACAGTTTCAGTTTTGTGTTTAATAATATATTTGCCTTTAAAATAAGTGTTTATTGGGTTTGTTTTTGGTGTATGAATTTTAACCTTTGATAATGGCTCTTGTTTTAATTGTACTTTTAGACGATATTTTGGTGAATACCATCTTTAGTTAACATGATTATTATTATTATTATTGGGTAGATAAAGATGATATGAATATTTTTTTTAAATGAATTTGAGTATAAAATTAAAAAATATAATACGATTAAGAGAAGGCTAATGTTTCAAGCCGCCTGGTAGCAAATCCCCAACAGATCATTGAGCCTCTCCCTTAAATGGCCTTGACCATTTAGACAAATCCAGTTTAAGGTTTTAGTTTCTTTTTTATTTTATTTTGGTTTATTAATCAATACAAGAAGTAACGTGTAAAAGGGATTGAGCTAGTTTTTTAGTTACAGCTTCGGCTGTTTTATTTTTATTTTTTTTGAAAAAAAAAATTATAAAAACCTTCAGCTCTAGCCAATATAAATTCGTCTAGTTTTATCAAAGGAAGATCATTTGTACACAATATAAATTTATTATACACAACAAAAAGTGTATTTTGAACAATAATACCTCTAGATATATGAATATAACAAATTTATAGTGAGTTTATAGATGTACGTATAAAAGTTATGACAGTTGTTTTTGATAATTAAATTTGTGTTTGGTATAGGTTACAATATATAAATGGGAAATACATAGTCATTTGCTTTTTAAAAATAAATAAATAAATATAATGAGCATGTAATGATAGAGGTCCATTAATATAGAATAAATTCTTCGTCCACTAGTTGACGTTTGGTTGTAATGAAAGGATGCAGAAGAAGAAGAAGAAGAGCGATTCTACTTTTCCAACAACCCTATCTTTCGATCGCTACCTACGTACGTACACTTGACATCCGGATAAAAGTAGCTACTAGCTAAAACAGGGAAACCCGACATATATATTAGAAAAATGATATATCCTCCTACTTTTTCCTTCTACTTCATCCTCATACTCACCATAAGATGACATGTGGAGTTTACTAATTATCTTTCCTCACCTCATCTATTAATTTTGACATCTGTGTTGATCTTGTGAGTAAGAGGATGAAGTAGAAGGATGTATCATCTCTCTACAGTAAGAATACTTGATATGACAACGTGTGATGTTGGTATATTGATTTAAACATCGATCGACCAAATCATGGAAATAATTTCATTTAATTTATATATATATATTTTTAAATAAAAGGTGAATGTCTTAAAAAGTCCATGAATGAAGTATATATTCATTCATGATTAGTTAAGTTAGCATACAACTCCACGTACTTTTGTCAAACCAAGCAAGTTTCGTATGTCCGAATAGCTATTAATTAACTAATTAATTAATAGCATGTCACAAACATCGATTTGATGATCCAGCGATTATCCTTTCTGTTAATTTCTTAATTTATCAAAAGTGATTTATACATAACATGAATTAATTAGTCATACATAGTAAATAGTGATTGTTTAGACTATTATACTCTTGAATTTATAAATGAGAATAAAAGATAGTAAGTTAATAAGGGAATAAGAGTTATAATTGTTGTATATGAGTAATTTGTGTTGTGTACAAATCATCCACTTTAATTCTAGCTGTAATTAAGCTTACGTACGAGGTCAACTTTTTTCCACGCACGTAGTGAAAAGTTCATTTAAGAACCGTTTTTATTGCGAGAACCACGAGAACCAATCCTAGTCGTCCAATTCCTCCTCCTTCAAATGGATTGCCCACCCATGAATTCTTTACATGCACTCTGCCACACCCAATCCCCCCACGTTCTTCATCCATGAATTCCATTATCTAAAATGAACGGCTAAGATTGGTTCTCACAATAAAAACGATTCTCAAATGAACCTTCCCCTCGTAAATGTCTCAAGAGAAAGTGTTTGAAAAATTAACGAAGGTTGGATGTGTGGACTTGATTTATGAAAAATTGGAAAAACAAATAAATAAATAAATAAAAATAGGAAGGTGTACGCGGAGAAAGGGTAGGCTACAGAATGTTGGTTCATTTTCCATTAAATATATTAAAATATGGATATGATTAAACTGTACCAGCGGTAGGCGGCCCGTGGCGTGGATGTGATGTGAGACCCGCGTACCTTGCTCCACCTTTTACCATTTCGTCCACATTAGTCCATGAGTATGGCTTACACTCAGCTTAAACTAGTATTATTCTCGTTGCTTAGATATATAAACAAAACTTTTATATTTAATATTTTTTATATTTTCTTTTAAAATATATAAATTCATATTTCACATCTAAAAGTTTTTAGTGTAATGTCAATGTGTTTCTCATTATATATATATATATATATATACACGGTACAAAACCATGAAAAACCACCCTTATCATAGTAGGGCATGTGAATGAAATATATCAGAGTAGTGAATTTTTATTACTTTAAAAATGTCTTTTTTATAATACAGATGCACGCTAATTATTAATTACATATATATTTTTTTTCTTTTAATCTCAACCCTTATTGGATGGATTTAATGGTTCATAATGGTTTCTTAAATTCTTAAAATAAAAATGATGGCACATTAATGACGCATTAATAAGGAGTATTTTGAAAAAATCAAGTCTCACTCTTTAATGACGGTTCACCCAGACGTATCATAGTTGGAAAAGTATACAAAAGATCAAAATACCCCTATTAATAAGTCATTAGTTAGCAAAAATGATACTCACGGTATTTACATTAAAAATGTTTCTTAAATTAACTTTTCCCTATATATACTCGTTAAATAGACAACATATATAAATAATATAAAGAGAACTTTAACAACGTTATATTAAAAAGAATGACCCTCTTTAATCTAATCTTTTTTCTTGAATACTACCATTTCTAAGCATGTCTAACTTACGCGATGGAGCTTTGTCCCATCATTGTAAAGGCATACGGCATACTCATGATATTATTGTTGATGTTATGACTTAATTTGAGAAAATATATTTTTATTAGCCAATTATATATTTGTAAATATAATTGATGGATAACAACGTTTTGAAAATATACTAATTTTTAAGAAAATGTTAATTCCGAGAAAGTTTATTTCAAAACGTAGATAAAAATGAGACGGTTATAAATATATAATTATTTTTTATCTAAACAAAATATATTACATGTTATTAAACATAACTTATAAACAACATATAATTAATTACATTTATATACAATTTTTATAAAACACACTCGCATGTTTCATACAACCCCCTTATAATTTTCATTCAACTCCCTCACATTTAATTCAAATTTGGATTTAATATTATGCTTTGTTCACATTTACTATATGTCTATGTAACATTTACAACTCATCAATTACATCATCATTTTTTTTGCCACCTAAGCATTTTCTCTCAGCTCCGTGAATAATATATATATTTAATTAATCCAAATATCATATCAGTCGCTACATCAACTTTTCTTTTTTTTTTTCCTTTTCAACTCAAATTAACCTAAAATCCAAATAGCATTCATCCTAAATCAACTAAAACATTTTCTCTCTCCTACTCTCTTTATAAAACCAAAAACAATAAAAAACTTCGGGTTGCTCGGGTGCACGAAACCAAAAAGATAAAAAAAAGGGAACCCGAAATGGGTGTAGTGGTGTTCCCGAAAGAACCCACCCAACCCAAATTAACCCGAAGGCATTCAGGCAAGGGCTATACGCCCGGTCTTATATATAAATTTTGTAAAAGCCAAAGTGATTTATATTTTCAAAAAAGACTATATTTTGTTGAAGCTGTGGATATGAATTTTGTGGTTTAAAAGTTACATACTTGGTTCCTTTCGACCTGAAATTGTTACCATTTTGATAATTGACGAAATATTCATAAATTTACACATATGTATATGTATTTACATGATTAGGCAAAATCAAATAATTGAAATCGAAAGAAAGTGAAAGTGACAAAATTGTAGGGGGAGGGGATAAGGATGTTAAACCACACCACGAGCATATGCTCAACAATAATTATTTCGTTAGGTAACATTTTTTAAAGCAATCGAATAATGAGAGGATTTGTAGTGGGATTCCAATCATTACACTTCTTTTTATGGTAAACCTTATAACGTGTATGAGTTTGTTGATCTTTGATGTGATGTATGTGTTTGTGAGAGGAGTGGGATGCACTTAACAACGCCCTTTATAGAAAAATTCAATCAAGAATCGTTGTTAATGTAAGAACCAAACTTGACCAATTGATTATTATCTTGTCTTTTTTATTTATTTTAAATTGTAAAGAACATAATGGTCATTTTGGCGTTGCATCTCATCCCCTCGTAACCACAGGTATAGGTACTCCTTCATTTGAAATATACGACTCCTCTTCCATTTCTATCTATTCAATGTGAGTTCCACCGGCTACCACCCCCTCTCACGCACCTTGGAAAAAAAGGACATGAAATTGGATCCATCCTTGGAGGCATACGCATAAACAAAGAAAGCAGAAGCATAGAGGGTAGATGAAAGCAGGAGCTTTTTGATGTTTTGACCACATAAAAACATAAACTTTAAGGCTCAGTAGCTAAATGCATGGCAATTGAATCATAAGCGGAGATCATAAAGCATACTGCGAGCGAGTGATCTCTCTGCGCCGTCTCTTTCCTCCATCGACGACAAGGTTTTGGCACATCTCTGATCTTGATCTACTTTTGGTGACTATCACCACATATCATCCACCATCGTTGCGCTCGTAAAACACATATACGAAACTAGCTTGACCGATATCCCTAACCTGAAATACACTTAAACTCGATGCTCTCACCGTATTCATGCCCTCTTAATCCTCTAATCAACGATCACCGTCATTGCTCAGTGATTCGGTTTCAAACTTGTTGGTGCGGTCATAGGTGTGTGAAAATTTACTTTATCCTAGTTATCTTCTTTCTTGTAACGCCCCGTTTTTAATATAAAATTTTACGAGAAGGCGTCGCGTTTGACTACCAACAAGCAATTTTGCTTTATTTTCATGTTTTGATGCTTGAGTTATATTTATAGGTTCTTTGATCTAGTAGTTGTAAATAATGATTCTTGATTACATGTAAATGTATGTATGAATAATATTCGTCTGGTACTACAATATATATATATATATATATATTGAACTTTTGCCTATATATATATATATGAGATTGAGATAAATAGTACGTTCAATTTAAGTAGAAACAACCAGTGATATGCCAAACAGTTAAAGTGAAAATAGTTTGTTAACTGGAATGCTTGTAGTACTGTAAGAAGATCCACACACACACACACATATATATATGTGTGTGTGTGTGTGTGTTTGTGTATATTTAAGTAAATACAAGTGATACATGTAAAGAATTATACAATACTCTCATAGATTTGTTTGTAGTCATATAGATACAAAAATATCTTTAGTATTACATATACATATACAGTACTTACGTGGATACAATGATATTTATACAAATATAAGTATTATGATTACACAATTATGATTATACAAATACAGTACATATATACACCAGAATAGTTATCCAGATACAAGTTTTATAATTATACAGATACGGTACACATATATGATATACAAGTACAATATTTATATTAATACAATTACAGATATACAGATACGGATATGAAGATATGGAACATATATATATATATATACAGTTATTGTTATACAACTATAGAAATTATTACCATCATATAGATATATATAGATATATATATATATCTACAGTATTTTAAATGCAAGCAGTTACGACTGTATAAATACAAATGTTATACAGATACAAATGGGATACAATTACAACGTGTGAATATAACTACGGTTATAGTAATTGAGATGCAGATACAATTACAACGTGTGAACACAATTATGATAATAGTAATTGAAATATGGACACAACTATAATACAAATACAATTATCGAGTAGATATGGATACAGAAACAATTAATATACAAACGTTGTAATAAATTACAGGATGTGTCGAAAGAATAAAGTGTAACTAGATTGTGAACATTCTTTATAAGTACTTATTTCAGGTTGCTCACTGAGATTTATAAATCATTAGATATTTCTAACAATTTTCAGGTATTTGAAAATTTGTGGACGTTGATTTAATAGATGAGTTCGTGTTTTGCAACCAAATTGTTTTAAACTTATTTAGTGTAAGTTGTTCCCGACTTTTGAAGTAAATATTTTAGATATTAATTGTTTGTAAATATTTTTAGCTATTGTTTCTGCTGTTATCTACAAATTGGACTTTTGGCTGCACCAAAGTTTGTTTTATTGCAAAGATTTTCTGTAAAATTTTATATTAAAAACGGAGCGTTACATTTCTATAAATGATCTATTTGGTTTTCATTTCTTCTTATCAAGACTTGAGATTGTTGATTTTAAGCTTCAATTCTGAAATCCTAAACTTGTGAGCTATATTCAATTATAGTTCTCGTATTTTTTTTATTAATTTGAGTTAGAGAATGATCAAAAAAGAGGTTTTTTTATTTCCCCAAAAAAAGGCTCTGGTCTAAAGTTCATCTCATAGTTGAATTACCACAAATTTGCTACAATTTTGTTACCCGTGTTTTATAAAAGTTCATTCAGTATTGCCTAATTGACCAATTAGTTTCAAGTAGCCTACCCAAAAGAAGCAAACCTCCAAGGCAAGGGCCCGAAGAGGAATTTGGTTAAAGACCCTCGTATGTTTATACTAACTTACTCTTGAAAACCTCGATGCTTCTTCACTCGGTACGTGTGAATGGAGAGAAAGGACACCATTTAAAATTATAACACTCATGATCAAATAACATAACAAGGTCAAAATCATTTTCATCGAAAATTCTAGCATATTCTCTTGATGTAACCAATATTAAGTCACTTTTTATATAGGTGTGCCTTCTAAAAGTATATGAAGTTTTAGGTCATTAATAGAAAAGGTATATGTGTTAGTGGGTTTTAATAAGCAAACTTGGAGGTTTGTCCTACACCACTGTACCATAATTAAGAACACTGAGAGAGAACAGTATGGCACGTTATTTGACGCTCGTGGTTGTTGACTGCGGTGGTGGTTAACAATTTTACATGCGCCGTGGTTGATTACTAGCGTGAAATTCTCAACATTCATTTTTTTGCGTAGTAAGTTTTATGTGTGGGCCCAACTTAATTTAATGCATTGAGTAGTCTACTTTTCTTTTCTTTTCTTTTTGTCTTTTTGAATTTTAATTGGTTAGTAGATAATTGGTGGGTCCTATAATTTGGTGTGGTAGAAAGTGATCAATACAGAGCTAAGTGGTGGGTTAAGTGATAAGAGAAAAAATCTGACATGACGGTGTGATTGGTGTGATGAGGGGGGGCTAAAGTGCACATCAATGTGCACACGTGCACATGTGTTGTGTACCATATGCACATATGTATACGAATACACGTGTGCACCTATCTACAAGTGCTTGAAAAAAATCTACTGTAATGTGTAAATGTGCTCCATCTAAAGTTATGTTGATAAAAAAACAACAAAAATGATTTTTGTTTCTTTATATATGTATGTGTTGCGTGTATAATGTGTTTTTTGTTAAGGTTTTAACTTAAACATAAATTAAGCATAAAGTTGCTTTATTTTTGTCTTACTAAATGATAGTATCAAAGATCTTATTCTATAAAGCAGGTAAAAGGCGTATACTTTTTATCCTAAAATTTTAATCTTCACTATTGTATTTAGTAGTTTAAAAGGTTATGAAGTAATTGATTGAAGCAAAAGATAAAATAAAATATAATTTAAATATCTAATAAAATAAGATGCATCTAACAACTACTATATATAACACTCTTATGTAATATATATATATATATATATATATATATATAAGTTCAAACGAGAAATGTTTTTCGTACGAGAATTGCGAGAACTAATCTTAGACGTCAAATTCCCCCTCCTTTAATTGAATTGTCCACCCATAAATTCCTTACATGCACTCTATCACACTCAATCCCCCCATGCTCTTCATCCATGAACTCCATTATCCAAAATGAACGACCAAGATTGGTTATAACAGTTCTCGTACAAAAACAGTTCTCATTTAAACTCTCCCTATATAGTAGATCTTCATTTGGTTAAATGTGAAGATATAACTTGTTCATATAATTTAGTGAAAAATAAAGTAACTAATAACGGTAAGAGGAACTCCCGCATTATTTTATTATTATATTTATATATAAAAAACAACGGAAGTAAATAGACGGAGAGATGGGGACGTTTGAGGGACGCCGGTAGGTGATGTGTCTCTATTTTGCCTGCATACTTAATGGCTCTAATTGCTTTCATCTTTCCTTTTCTTTCTTTCTTTGTTTCTTTCGGCAATTAATAATTAACGTACGTACGTAATGTATATTTGTAACAACTCGTCTCAAATATATAAATGAATGAAAGTTGAGTTACCATATAATTTTAAAGTTGTGGGCTACTAATAACTTTTTATCATGATTTTAAGTTGATTTCAAAATTATTGATCCAGACAATGGCTTTGAACTATGGGTTCTTACAAATGGTATCAGAGTCATTGCCTCTCGAGTTGCAGTGAATACGAAACTTATACATATCTTGGGGTTTGGATTCTGGGTGTGATGGCCTGACAGAGACGTCTGGTGTTTAAGTGAGGAGTTTATAACAACTCATTCCACATAGATAAATAAATAAAAGTTAATATAGCTTACAAGTATAAAGTTATAGATTACTAATAACTTTTACTATAATTTTAAATTAATCTTAAAATTATTGTTCTATATTATGACTTTGAAGTGTGTGAGGCGACAACATTTGCTAGTATTATATTCTTTTAATTACCCAAGTCCCGACTAATTAATTTCGGTCAATTCTTCTATCATTTTCTTCATTTCCACGTACGTACGCACGTACTAACTCGGCTCTTTTTCTTTTCTTTTCTATTTTTAATTTATAAATGAACCAAAGTAAGTTTGTTTATCCGTACGTGTATTTATATATTTTTATTAGAAGAGTTTGTATACATGCATGCTTATATATATACTAACAAGATACCCGCGTAATATTACGACGGTAAATAATTTCTATTTTATATCATGTTACTTTTAAAAATGTAATAATATGTTATTCGCGCAATTCAATGTCACGAAAAAGTATTGTACAATGTCAGCGTTTTTATTTGTATCAACTATTTTATTAATTTTAAAAATAAATTTTCAAAGACACTAAAATAAGAAAAAAAATTATATTTATGAAATAAGGAGGACAAGTTAATAAGATTTTAAAAATTATGTTGATGTGGTAGATATTTGTGTTTGTGTGAAAAAATGTTTTAGTGTAAGAGAGATATTTTAAATAGATAAAAAGTTAAAGTAAATTAGGAGAGAGAATGAAATGATTAACAAAGGGTATTTTAGTACGTTCGGGTTACTTAAAATTAAGAGTTTTTAAGGTTGTAAATGTATTATAAAAGAGGGATATATATATATATAGGGGACGGTTCGTACGAGAACCGCGAGAACCAATCTTAGCCGTTCATTTTGGATAATGGAATTCATGGATGAAGAGCGTGGAGGGATTAGGTGTGGCAAGGTACATGTAAGGAATTCATGGGTGTGCAATCCAATTAAATGAGGGAAAATTGGATGGCTAAGATTGGTTCTCGCAGTTCTCGTTTGAACTTTTCCATATATATATATATATATGAATATATATATATAAACAAAAGTTCAAACGAGACCTGTTTTTCGTACGAGAATCAATCTTAGCCGTCTAATTCCCCTTCCTTCAATTGGATTGCCCACCCATCAATTTCTTACTTGCACCATGTCACACTCAATCCCCCACGCTCTTCATCCATAAATTCTATTATCCAAAATGAATGGCCAAGATTGGTTCTCGCAGTTCTCGTACGGAAATAATTCTCGTTTGAACACTCCCCTATATATATATATATATATATATATATAGGCAAAAGTTCAAACGAGAACTGTTTTTCGTACGAGAACCGCGAGAACCAATCTTAGCCGTCCAATTCCCGTTCCTTCAATTGGATTGCCCACTCATGAACTCCTTACATGCACCATACCACACTTAATCCCCCAACGCTCTTCATCCATGAATTCCAAATTAACGAGAAACTTACGCTTTTTAATTTGAGACTGATCTTACTATATTTTTTTAGAAAAAAAGTCGCATTCATGGTTTTTTTCCATTACAGCTCGACACGAGCACATGTGCAAATTTTGTAAACATATATATACATATATGTAAACATAGAAAAGTTCAAATCAAAATTGTTATTCCGAGAATAATTTGTAGTATTATTAATGACTTATTAATAAAGATATTTTTGTTATTTATATATTTACCTAACCGTAAATTAAGTCCTGATAAACCATTATTAATGTGCGAAACTTGATTTTACTAAAATCTTCCTTATTAATGTGTCATAGATAGTAATGACTCATTATTTAATGAGTTATTATTAGACCTTTACCATTAATAATCATTAATTTATTTAGATCAAAAACCAAAATTAATACTCATCATTTTAACATGAAAAACAATTTTTATTTAAACTTTCTCCAATAAGATCAACCTTTAGATCTTGCAATACCATTTTTTTCCTTGTTAGTCTTACAGCCTTCGCTCAACGTAGTTTTACACGTGCACTAAAAGTAGATAGTGTGATTTTATATTATAATACCAAAGTATTCAATTATTTTATTCTATATTTTATAAGAACACACAACTTAAACGTATTTCTAAATTTATACAACATATAGTCATAGGGAACACATTTTCAATCCACATTGGTATCTATTATAACTTTTAACGTATAATATTATGGGTAATATAAATAAATAAATATATATATACATATTTATAACCGTCTTTTTTATCTAAATTTCACTATAAATCTTATCATAATATAATAGTTATCTAAATGACAAATTGCATAAAAATACAACGAAATTTAGCTAAGCTGTCATTGTATAAAACGAACTTTAATTTTTTAAAATTAATACAAGAAACTTTTAAAATCACGACATTGTATACAATTTACCTATTGTTACAGGTAATCATTCGGTTTTTTAAGTTTTTTTTTCCTTTGCTTTTGAATTAAAAATCATGATTCATATGTACTTTGAAGAGAAAGCTTCTACTTGAAACTCTTGATATTGTTCTTTCAAACAAGCTTCACTATGATTGTTTGGGTTCATATTCTTGGAATGTTTCTGAACCAGGTTTCATCTTCTTCACACATCAAACACTCACAAATATGGTATTTTAATGTTCAATTTAGGGGTTCAAATAGAAAACTCACCCAAGTTCATCATCTTCATGGGTTTTTCGAATCTAGGTTTTAGGGCTTGAAACCTGCTTCAAAAACACCGCATATCGTTTTTGCCACCACAATCGCAAGTTGCAAATGGGTTTTAGGGTATGAAATCTGCTTCAAATGGATTTTGCGACCACCATGGAATTGTCGACCACCAACACTGTTGTTTCTTATTCAAGCCACCATGCCGCCGCCGCCAATTCTCTTGTTCAGACCACCACCGTCGTAGCCTTCAAACCACCATCAACGTTGCTGCCTTCAATCTGCCATCGCCATAGCCGCCTTCAAACCCACAAGTGTTTTGGATCCGCCAAAATCTGGTATGCCACTATAGAAAATGATTAGGGTTTATGTCAAAATCTGTTAGGCCACCGTTGATGGGTTTATGGATCAAGTTTTGTTTTTAGATCTAAATTGATTTTTAGTTTTATCTTCATCGTTGTTCGTCTTCTTCATGTTTTTCATTATGGATTTTGATGGTTTTTTCATTATGGATTTTGTTTCTAGTTCTGAAGTGAAGAACGCCGTTAGTGTTCATTTTTATTTTAAAATTTGGCCGGTCTACTTAAGATAAAGGAACATCTTCACATATACATGTGAAGTGTTCATAAACTTGAAGAACAAACATGAATACTTTGAATAACATGTAAACTTTAAAATAAAAAAATTAAAAATTACCGGTTACCTACACTTCAGGTTACATATTGCATCCAATGGTATATTTAAGTAAGTTTGTTGTATTTATTGTAGAAAAAAAAGTTTATTGTATATAATGACAACTTAGCCAAAGTTTATTGTATTTTGGTGCAGTTTGCCCTTATCTAAAATTTATATTTTTTGAAATTTGTATTTAGATTTTGAACTCTCTTTTGCGATTTATATGAGATTTTTTCCTATTTTAATAAACTAGCTTATCACCCTGTATGTAAATACGGAAATAGTTAAAATAAAATTTAAATTTTATAAGTGTTAAGGAATATAACATATATAGTAAAATTACTTTAAAACATACATAGGGATATAATTTTTTTAAAGTAGTAAATTAATTAAAACTCAGAAATTCATACATAACAGATTTTTTGTAAAATTTTAAGTAGTTCTCATGTTTTAAATGAAATGATTAGAATAATTCTATGAGAGTTTTTTTTTTGGTAAAATCTTTATTTGATAGTAAAGATTAGTAATGCAAAATTATCTTGGATGTAATATAAAAAGCAAAATTCAAATATTCTCATATCTATCAATTCAAGAAGTAAAAAACAATTTATCATGATATTTTTAAGGGTAAACAGGTAATTGTATATAAACTCATGAGAATTTGGTCTTTATCATGATATTTTAAAATTACGCATCCATATATATATATATATAAACTACCTTTTATGTTATATATCTTTGGGTAATTCTATATAATATGTCAAATCAAGAATGTTATCTTTTCAATGTAACTTTTTCACTCACATATGTTAAATCAAGGGGGACTATATGGATAATCAAGTAGGGATATATAGAATTATCCAATAATCTATTCTCGAGCTTTTTGTACGAGGAAAAGGAAAGGATTAAAAAGAAAATTAAAAAAGAAGTATTCTCAAGTTTCATTTAAGGAAGGAAATGGACGGATTAGGATGAAAACTTAGCTTATTTTACTTTAATTTTTTTCCTCATAAAAATGAAATGATTTGGAAGGAAAGAAAATACCTTTGGTTCAAATCATATATTGGATAATATGTGTATTCTACTATACAAAAAAATATAGTTTAATCCCGACGCGTAGCGCGGGCAAATTAAAACCTAGTTTAAATCAAATGATACATTCAAATCCTAAATATTATGTTTTCCCTCTATTAAGTTAGATTAAATGTATTTGAATTTTAGTTTTTATATTTTATTTCCTCTAAAACCCGTCGTAACATGTGGAATAAAGCCAACTCGTTAAAGTTAGCTAAGGATGGAGGTGTCTACTATATGCAAAAGGTAGATGATTCATATACGAAAGAAAATGATTCTTTTACATATATTACAATACTGTTGAAGTTAATATACAAGTTAGTGAAACATTTATGTTCTTTTAATTAATCAATTTTATCCGTGAAAAATCCTATAAAAAAGGTCCGCGATCCAAACGTTCCTTTAAAGTTTTCATCTTCATCTTCTTCCTTTTAGGGTTTCTTATTGTAACACCGGAAAATCACAAGCCATATTTTTTTTAAATTACGCTGCGGAAGCTTTTTAAACAAACCAACCATTTACATACAACTCAAAATTAACAACTGTACAAACATTGTTCACAAAATAAGTATCATTGTTGTGTTACAAAAACTACCGGCTCGTTTCGTTTCAAAAATAATATCAGAGTTAGGTCATCTCTTTCCTTCTGCCAAACTCACAAACACGAACATGCAAAAGCAACAACTGAGGCGAATTAGCACAAAGCTAAGTGAGTAGAGGCTAAACACCAAAAGCAAACATTCACGATTAATATCAAAGCATGTAACCACGTATCCCGAGAAGACCGGGGGTTCGGCGCAGAACCTACAACCAATGCCGGCCAAAGCAAAGGTTTACCGATAGCCCTCCACTGAATTGGCACAATGCACTCCCCCTCTGGTACAACATATGCACCAGTAAGGCTAACATTGTTCCACCAATTAGTGAACGAGCCCAGGCCAATTCTACGTATAGTTGACTTCCCAACGCAACTCGAAATCATACTAAGAGTGCGTATCGACCAAATATTCACGCAGCAGATATCAACAATTAATATCACAATCAACAGTTCAATCAATCCAATCCAATCACAATCATGCATCACACCAATAACATTAACCGAAATCTTTAACATCCGCGATCAACGCCCACTCACCTCAAAATCAACACGGGCTCAGAAGTCTAATCTTACCGAGTCTTTGGATTGCCTGAAAACACAGCAACAATCAAATCAGTCGCAAATATATAAATATATCTTCTCATATATATTTATATCTCAAATTTATCAAAACATCTCACTTAAATCACATAACAAATAATTCAACTCAAACCAAGCAAAATATATAAAAATATAAGTTAATATTCAGATTTGGGCCTGTCGTGCCGCGACGTGCATCGGATTTCAAATCCGAAAACAAGCCTTCGGATTTCATCAAGGGTCAGATTTGGGAGTCGGATTTATCATTCCTCGGATTCTAGGGTCGGATTCCGCAACTTAATTCGGATTTCAAAGTCGGATTGTCAATATAGTCGGATTTCTATAATCCGAAACTCAAGTCCCGATTTGGTTGAAAGTCGCGCCGCGACGCTAAAGTGTAGCGGCGCTACATGCGAATTTCCAGATTCTCATCTTCTTCAAAGTGTCGGATTTTCAGTCAAAATCCTTCAAAACTCATTCCAACTTCATAATTCTTCCATCTAAATACATATTTAGCATTTACCAAGCATATAGATCATCAAAAACATGTTTTTTTTACTCCTTCATAACATCAAATCATTCAAAACCCATTTACCAACTTTCTTTCAAACTCAAAAATGGTATAACATCATAAATTCATGCTTTTGAATACTTAAACACATCAACATGTATTATAACAAGATATAAACACTATTTTACCTTTCTTTTGAATTAAAACTCACAAACTCTTGATTCTAGGATTTCAAGTTTGAAGCTTTCTTCACAAATGGTTTTGCTTTCAAGATACACACACTTACACCTTTTCCTTTTTCAAGATACGCAATCTACGCCCTAGCGGTAGGTGGAAACTCAATCGACGGGAGCTTAGAGCTGTGATAGGGCCACCGTCCACCGATGTACCTAATCGCGACTCTAGAGGACCAGAACGTCTCTCGACGTCTCGTGAAATGTAAATGACGGAAGACTCACGGAACTCGGAAGTTGGAACTTGAAGATGAAAGACGGTCGATGGTCGATTTCGAAGTAAGTTACTCTGAGTTCGAGATTCGATATTCTGATTTCTGATTTCGACTATTCTGATTTCGACTATTCGATATTCTGATTTCGAGTTCTATAATTCTATTCGATATTTCCGATTTCAAGCCCTTTGCGACTTGCGAGTTTGCGTATTCGATATTCTGATTTCGAGTTCTCGGATTGAAGTTCGACTGGTCACTAGCTCACTGAGTCACTACCACTGTAAGTTTTCGGATTTCCGATTACAAGTTTTCGAATTTCCGATTACAAGTTTTGGGATTGAACTTCGACTATTCGATTTCAAGTTGAAGTTCGACTGGTCACTGCCACTGTAAATCTGTAAGTTTTACTATTGATTACTTGATTTTGTTCAATTGTTCGATACTTCAATGTGTAACAATGTAAGTTTCAAGTGTGTAAGTGTATAAGTGAGTAACGGATTTTTGGGTTTTATTGCTTTAAAGGAGTAACTGAGTAAAGGACCCCTGGAAGTTTGATACTTTGATTGTTTGGGTTTGGAGTTTCAACTTTCAAGTTTGGACTTTGGACTTTGGTCTTCATTTCAGAATTACAGATACTCAATACAAAAAAACAGGTGTATAAGTTCTAATCCTTTGCTAAAGTTTAATCTTTTGAGTTTTGAACATTTGTCTTGCCTAGTTGCTTACTTCTTAGTTCTTACAATTTGTTGCTTACTTGCTTAGTATAAAGTATTGAATTAGGCATTACTTGATTACTTCTTAGTTCTTAATTTCTTACAATTTGTTGGCTGTTGCTTGCTTGCTTATAATCTGTGGACTGTATTGTATTAGGCATTTGCTTACTTTTTAGTTCTCATATTAATATATTATCATATAATGTTTTCAAAAAAGTATTTATCGGGTAGCCAAAAAAGAAAGAAAAAAGAGGAAATTGAAAAGAAAAGAAAAACTTTACGAGAGTCAATGATAGATTTGTTAAAAAAAACAAATTCCTATAATGTTTTATGTTATATATAAGTTTTAAAAAAAAATTTAGGATCCTTTTTTGAGATTTTGTCCAAGGCCCAAAAAAAGTTTAAACCGGCACCGGATGAGATGCTAGCCAGCGTAATGAATGAAGATTTGCAGAGATGAATAAACAAGCCACTAAAAGCTCGCTAGCCTTCTTCCATCCATCCGAGTGTTGAACTAGAAAAAACAAGTTATTAAAAAGTTGTACAATTATTTGTTTTTTTAGGTTTGCTGAAAAGGACAACAAAATCTACATGCATGCTCCATGGCGACAGTAGTCTGATTCAACTGCCCTTTTCTTCCTGCTTCCTTTTTTTCAAAGCTTTTGTGTCAGCTTTCTAAAAACTTAGACTATTTAGTCGATTTCTAGGGTTTTGATTTTTGGTCCTATTTTCGAAGGAAGGCACGCAACGATTCAAGAGACAGCTAACTCCCAAAATTTGTGCTTGTGTGGGTGCGCTGTTTAGTCACTATCATATTGTGATTTTGGAATCAATTGACCCGTCTCTGACCGTCTAACTAACGTACACGGGCGCAGGTAACCGATGCCCCCAGCGTAACTTAGCGATTTTCATTTTTATTAAATTAAACTTAAAGAGACAATCAATTTTTTTTAAAAACATTGTTTTGTTTTGTTTAAATACTAAATGATAATAACGTTCTGCTACTTCTACGAGTTCATGTCTATTGTTAAATGTTTTTATTTTTTAAAAAAATATTATACAATTGAAGAGACTAAATTAACGGTATCTAACTTTATTTTTTTTAACAGCTAAACACACATCCCCCTACCTAGTTCTACGATCTACACCATATGTTCAATTAAAAAAAGAACAAATTTTGTAGTTGACAATATGTGTAAACTTACAAAGGATGTCAACTTGGAATTGAACAGCCTAGGATGACTTCGCTAGCATGCATGCAGGTGAGGAATTATATACAAGTGTACGTATAGTAACAAGGCTTCATTAACAACATAACTCAATTTCTCTATACCTTCTACTATATAAATAAATAAATACATTAATCTCTCGCCTTTTTAAAATATATATATATTTCATTCTATCAATTATATATAATTCATTAAATCAACATGCAATTAAAGGTTAAGTGTGAGTCGGTCGATCTAGACGCACTGTGGCCTAATTAATTAAATGCAGTGAGGCTAGCGAGTGGTACGTACCACTAAATATATAAATAAATAAATGATTGAATATAATGTAGCTAGACTATATATAAATATTTTTGGACAAGAATATATTCAAATTTTGTCAATAATTATTACCTACAAAGTTACGTACATATTAAATGTATTTAGTCAATCGTATATATAATTGATGCTTGATAGACTTTAATGTCGCTAATGCAAGAATTACATTATTAACTCGATCGCGTATTGGATTTAAAAAATTCATTTATTCAAAAATGTTTAAAGCCATTCTTTTATTCGATCAGGCTAATTAAGTTACGTTATAGGGAAGTGATTGTGTACAAATCTAACAATTCATACCCATAAACATATATATAAACACAGGGTTTCGACGTTAATACTGTCGTACTTCCTTTATTAAAATAATAATAATAATTATTATTATTATATGAAAGTGTAAAAATCTATACATAATATTTTACACATATAACTAAAAACATATATATACAATTCACTTCCGATATGAATAATTTACGTACCAAATGCAAATAAATGTATATCTGTCTTCTTATTTATATGGTATGAACATTAAAAAAAATTGGTTAATTAGTTCCTGAAATATCATTTAACTTATTATCTTTTGTTATTGTATGTATCAAACTCTAATTAAAACTATCATTTAATGTATCTAACTTTCAAAAATCACCATTTAATGTATCAAGTTACTTGGTAATCAGGTTGCAGGTAATTTAACTATTTTAATTTTATTTTTACACTAATAAATTGTCATATATAATGCCATGTCAATAAATCATATTTAAACAACTATTATTATCTTATTATTGTGAATATAAACTTGAACACTAAACATTTGAATCATTAAATAGCATGAACAATAAACATTGAAGCATTCAGACAGCATATATGGAAAACTAACATAGAGAAGATCTGATTGATGAAAACCAAACGATAAAGGAATTGATGAAAACAATTAAACAAAAATCAAAATACCAAAATCGAGATATATAATCATAAAATCCAAATATGGAAAAATAAAAACCAAAAACAAATATACTTAACCAAGAACAGATACAAAGCAAATCTGGTATCATAAAACCCAAGAATCAAAATCGAAACAAGATCATACACATTAGAAACTTACCTATGAA
The DNA here is from genome assembly GCA_038502395.1 of Dittrichia graveolens. Classification (NCBI taxonomy): domain Eukaryota; kingdom Viridiplantae; phylum Streptophyta; class Magnoliopsida; order Asterales; family Asteraceae; genus Dittrichia; species Dittrichia graveolens. The sequence goes on along the minus strand of JARJIL010000004.1, from coordinate 2,999,339 downwards.
TCTAAAATCATAAAAATCAAAATTGATAAAGCAGATATGGAATCATAAGAACCAACACTGAAATGAAGAACCAAGATTGAAATAAAGAACTAAAATTGAAATCAAGGAACACTACAAAGCAATTATGGAATCATAAAAACCAAATTGAAGTCAATGAACACAAATAATCTAAACCTACCTTTGAAATCGTAGATGAAGAAAACCCAAAAATTAGATGGAAACAGATTAATCGAAAGAAATCTTCAAATCAAATGGAATTCGAATCGCCTAGATTTGTTTTAGTCGCCCAAATCCATTGAAGTCGCATAAGATGGGAACATGATGTTGTTCTTGAAGTCTCCCAGCATTGGAAGATGAACATAGATGGTGTTCTTGAAGATGAACATAATAGGTTCGAGCAATATCTTTTACTTCCATATCTTGAATGGTTCAAACGACATCACCATATGAAGAAACTCAAACCATAGATCGATGAATATGAATATGAACTTGAAATAGAAACATTAATTACCACAAGAACCCTAATCACCAAATCAAAATAGAAACCTTAAAAATCGAACCTTGACAGTCGATGCTGGTGATGGTGCCGAAAGTTAGTGGTGGTGATGGTTGTGTCAGCCAGAGGTGATAAATGGCCAGATCAAGGTGCTCCCAAAAACATTATATTACCACTTTTAGTTTTAACAATAATTACTTAAAAAATGATATTAATTTTATTTTGAATTATTTTTAAATATATAATAACACATTACTTGCCACATCATCTTACATGTAAGAAACAACCTGTGCCACATCGGCCTTTAACATGCTATAATAGGATAAATACATCATTTGGTAACTTCTACAAATTTGGTATATTAAATGGTAGTTTTTAATGTATAGTATATACAATAGCAAATGTGAAAACTTCGATATATTTTCATAAACTAAACCCTAAAAAAATAAATGTAATAATATTTAGAAAACGATTTGTATTGTTAACAACACTTAAATTAGATAAAATTACACTCACAAATTAATTAAAGTATTAAAACATCCAAATTACTTAAGCATCCTTGTTTAAATAAGGGCAAAAGATATATGTTGTTAGCAGCAAGTACTGTCACACTTACATACCTTTTTAATTAGCAAATACTTGAATGAAAAAATTACCCTTTACTAAAAAGGTATATGAGTATGGCAGTAACTAAGTTAGGTGATGCATTACCACATATCATTTTCCCTTTAAATAACTTATAAATGTATCCACACTATTTAGCAACACAAACTATTTTTGTATTAATTTTAACATTATTTTATGATTAATAATAGGAGTGTTAATCGTGTCGTGTTCGGGTTGGCGTGTCAGAAACACATGACTCGAACCTGACACATTTATTTATCCGTGTTAGGATTTCAAACACTAACCCGTATATGTGAGACTCATGTAACCCGTTTAATTATATGGGTTAATGTGTTGATGCGTCATTTATAAATTGGTGGGTTATTATATGTTATCAGGTTGTAAATGGGTCAATGAGAAAAACACATACTTTTTAACATTATAGATTTTCTTGTTTAATTTTCATAAAATAAAACTATTAAGATTATGAATTGTCTGAGTTAGGATGATAATTATATTAAAATTGGTTTATATATGAAAAAGAAAAATTCTATATAATTATATAAATATTATACGGGTTACGTGTCAATTCACGAAATTTATATATATCTCTAACTCGACTTATTTTTATACGTGTTACACAAATTAACTTGCTCCGTTCCGTTTATTATACGTCTCGTCTCAAACACCTAGTAAATATAATTTATAAATGCGACTTAGAATTAATATAATTATATGATAAATTGTTAGACGATATATATATATGGATTAGAGGGGTATTTCATGAAGAAAAAAAACACATCTATATTCTTTGTTCTCGTGTTGTAGATTCTTTTGCACTTACACACACACACATATATATATATATATATATATATATATATATATATATATATATATATGGATTAGAGGGGTATTTCATGAAGAAAAAAAACACATCTATATTCTTTGTTCTCGTGTTGTAGATTCTTTTGCACTTACACTAGTGGTAGTGGGAATTAATCGATATTTTTAACTTTGATTAAAGAATAAAAAATTTAATCTCATCATTAGACAGAGGACTCGTATATGCAAAGTGGAAAGGCTCAGAGAACCTTCTCTTCTGCATCAACAAACACCCCCCTCTTCCTCTCTACCTTTTTCTATCTTTAATCAAACCTACACTACTACTACCTTCTCTATATTCTTTCTTTCTTATTCTTCTTCTTCTTCAACAGTTTCTGGTTTCAGTTTCTTTTATATTTTAAGTTTGACTCCAAATTTCATTGATGTCTGTGCCGCTTGAACATGATTACATAGGCTTATCAGATGTTTCTTCATTGGAAAGAAGCTCTGAGTCCTCCAATATCTCATCTGATTCTGAAACCAACAATGTTCTTAATCTTAAAGCCACTGAACTCAGTCTCGGGTTGCCTGCTTTTGCCAAAGATTCTGAAGAAGATGGCACCAAATTGGGGCCTATTATCAAGAACTTTATGTCAGGAGCTAAAAGAGGGTTTTCTGATGTTAATCTTGATGGTTCTGGCAAATGGGTCTTGAACAGTGGAACCGAATCTGATTTGGGTAAAGGTTCTTCTGTTATGTTCTCTCCTAGAAGTGGAATTAATGGTGTTTCAGAGAAGAATCAAACTCAACAAGCAATTTCACCTACTGATGTTAAGGCTCTTGAAGAAAATAACAAAAGCCCTGTTACTGAAAATGGAAGCGCTCCTCCTGCTGCTAAGTAAGTTTCTTAAAACCCCTTTTAACTGCATCTTTACTGTATTAGGGTTTAAAATTCTGCTCACATGCCTGCTTGTTTTGCTTGGAACTTGTGTGTGCTTAAAGCCTTTTTATTGGTAAACTTTACCAAAAGAAAGCTAAATCTTGACTGATTTGTGTGTGTGTGTGTGGACGTATTATATATTCTGCTCATATGCTTATTTTCTTCTTGCTTGAATACCATATGTGGGGAAACTTGAGCTAAAAATATATTATCTTCAGTTGATTTATGTAATTCTTCTAATATCTACCCTTTAAGAAAACAAGATTTTGGCTTTCTTGTGAGGAGTTTGTACTGCTTATCTTGTGTTTTGACCTGATATTTATCATGAATGTTGGTTCAAGATTGTGTTAATTGCTTTCAAGAACAGTTCTGCTGGTTATGCAACAGGGCACAGGTGGTAGGATGGCCACCAATTAGATCTTTCCGCAAGAACACCATGGCCACCAATTTGACGAAGAGCGCTGATGTGGCAGAAGGGAGTGCAGGTTCTGGAGGGTGTCTTTATGTGAAAGTGAGCATGGATGGCGCTCCATATTTAAGGAAGATTGATCTGAAGATTTACCATAATTATGCAGAACTTTCAAAGGCTCTTGAGAAAATGTTCAGTTGCTTTACTCTTGGTATGCTTGCATAATATAATGTATTTAACTTAAGATTCAAACAATTTTGTTGAATTTGACCATTTTCTTGATGGAGTTTCGACATTATGGATTATGATTATGGACGGTTTGTAAATCAGGTCAATGTACTTCCAACGGAATTCAAGGGCGAGAAAGGCTTAGTGAAAGTAACTTAAAGGATCTTCTTCATGGTTCTGAATGTGTGCTAACATATGAAGATAAGGATGGTGATTGGATGCTTGTTGGTGATGTTCCTTGGGAGTGAGTTATTTAAAAAACTTTAATACAACCTGTCACTTTGTGTTTTAAGGGATTTATGTTAAGAAAAATATTATGTTCTTGGTTGTGTAGGATGTTCACTGATTCATGCAGGAGATTAAGGATTATGAAAGGATCAGAAGCAATTGGATTAGGTATTCAAACCTCTTAAAAACAAGAGGCATTTAACTCATCTACTTATAAACGGGTTGATAAATTTATCTTTAAGAGTTTAACGAGTCAAATGGGTCAAACTTGTTTTGGGTCAGATCAGGTTGACCCAACCCATATAAAAATTTATCTATTTTAACCCTGTTACAAACCTCATCAACCCCACCTTTTTTTCTTTTTACAACCATTACTTAAAACGTTCATGCTAGTATTCTCCTTTGGTGCATCAAGATTTGGAGGTGTAATTTTGGTTTTTAAGATTAACAAACCCGCAGCTTATTTCTGATCCCGACCCTCACTATTGTTTGTAAAATCTTCAGAAGTTTTCAACTTTATACATCAAATGTGTTCTAGTAGTTCTTGATTAAATTGTAGTTGTGTTGATTATACAGCTCCAAGGTCAACTGACAAGCGCAAGAACAGAAACTAGCAGAAGATCCCAATCTAACACCCAAACAGGCATGAGATTGGAGTGCAGAAAAAAGAGTTTTTCAATGGCGTTTTGTGCATCTCATCCCAAGAGTTCATATATGTGCTCAGATAATTTTGATTTCTATTTTATTTCTTTTTTTTTTTTAGTATTTTAATGGTTGGCAGAATGTTTCTAGTAGGCAAAAGTCATAACTGGAAAGAAAACATCCAGTTCTTTCTTTGGTAATCCTGTTGCGAACCAGTTGGCAGTTGTTAATGTAAATGGCTTTGTTCTCCATCATTTGTTGGTGACCTTTTCAGTTATGTCTTTATAAAATAATTGACTACTTGCCAAGTTTATCATGTTCAACAATCGCTTTCTGTTTCGGGTTCAACGTATTATGGTATACAACACCAATGGGCAACCAGAAAGTGACCTTCACATTAATTGTTGAATAGATGTAGGTGGTTTATTCCATTTCTTTTTCTTCTTTTTCTTGAATGGCCTAACACACGCGTCGCTAATCTTACTATTAAATCTACATATATTTTGTGACTTGAACCCACAATTCTACGACTTAAACCTACAATCATGAGTTTTGTTTTATTATGAACATGGAAAATTATAGGTAAAGGGTGAGGATAATAGCATCACTTGTAATAGTTAGTTACACCCTTTTAAGATAATATGACATCGTGTTTCAGCGTTGAAATAAAATATGTGATGTGAGTGATAAAAATGTGTGGTTAATAAAACCCTAATTAAAAAATGGATAAGTGTTGGGGGATCATGAGTCGTTTGACCCTTTTCAACACGTACAAACAGTTACCCCTTATAACGTAGCTAGGTTTTGACACATCTTACGTACGGTGAGCATATTACTAATACTACTACTAGTGGGTTGGTTTCTTTAGCGACCGGGTGCATGTTTCTTACGCGGCTAGCTAAAGTGGTTCACAAAAAATATTACAATATTATATTTCATGAAGAATGTTCAATATAGTCCATAATTAATTCATAGTCGTAAGGGACTATTATTAGCCTTTGGAACAATAACATTAATGGTTCAGATTAAATTTTAAAAATTCGGACAATGTCTTTTTGTAATTCACATGTGATGGTTTTACAAATCACATGTGATTGTATATTGAATCACATGTGATTGAATATTAAAATATTAGGACTATGTTTTTTAAATGGACTTTATTGAACACAACTTCTTATATGTGATATTTATCTAACAAATTATAAATTGTTCTATCATTAAAACGTTAGAAAATTGATAAGTGGTTTTTCTTGTGTATATGGCAATTTTGATAAAAGATTGAAATGTTATAAACGGAACTTGTTGTTTTATCCGGTGTAAGTTATTAAGTATTTAATGTGTGTTCCGACTTTGGCGTGAAGTATTTAAAGGTTTTAGGAACAAGAGTTTTTTGTCTCACAAAATATGTTCCACTTGCAGAAAATAAAAACCTGTTTGAATCTTGAAGTTTATGCATTTAAAAAAAATTCATAAAAACTCTGAAATTAAAAGTTACTTCAAATAGTTTTAAAAATGAGTTATATCTTTTGATAAATCAAACTACTCAAATACCCTTCATTTAAATAGTCTCTTATTTATAGTTTTATTTTCGTAATATTTTACGGCTATGTCAAAGGGTGTGGTTAGGTATATTCTCCCCCCTCTCACATACATATGTCAAATCAATAAGCTAACTCTTTCACATACGTTATAGGATGAGGAGTGTAATGATCCATGTCATTTGTCAAAAAAATGCTACTATTTGAACAATCTTCTCACATTTAAGACATGTTATAACAATTAATTACGGATCTAATGCATTCACATATACCACATCATATACAGCAAGTCAATTTAGATTTATAAATGGTCCAAATATAATCACTCTTTGCAAATATTATTTACTAAGCAGCTGCTGTTTTGTGGGGTTATTGAGATTCCGCATGCATTGAATCCTTTGACTAATGGTCGCTATTTTTGTCCAAGGGTTGACCTACTTCTTTCCCATTTTAAGCAGACCAGCATTGAAGCATGGTTCTGTATATCCTATGCATTTCCTGTGGGCCGGCGGCTAATCATCATTTCAACTTGCACCCTATTTTAAGGGCATGCCGTGACACCGATCATCCAAAAAAGATTCATATGGAAACAAATCACAAAAAATATATTATATATTATTACTATTTCAATAAAAAACTGTTAATGTATCATTATGAGGTTTTATAAACTATAAATACAGTTTGTTTGTGTGAACTTCCAAACCTTTTCTAGTTATAAATAACATAACCTGACTTGGCTAAGTAAAGAACTCAGATAAAACTAACACATGTAGTTTCAAGCATAAAATGGAAACAACAAAAACATCACTAGCCAGTTTGCGCTAGAAAAACTGAAAAATGATTTTGAACTAGTCTCTGTTGTGTAACAAACAGCAAAAATAGCCACATCTGATGAAAAAAACTAACTGCCATTTAAACTGTCGTATAATTTTGCGTCATATTAACATACAGAAGAACATAAAACATTTGTTCAAAAAAAAAAAAAAAAACAGCATGCTACATTGCTACCTATGTTTCTTTTGGAGATGATATTTGAACATACACCATTTGAGTATACCCGTTGAATACCGAAGTCTCGAGTCTTGATAATCCAAGCCTTTGAAATAGCCCAAATCTACCATCTTCTACAATTGGGCTTGGTGCACGGGCTGGATCGTATCTTGTTTGATGAGTAAGTGAAGGCCCAGCTACCGGTGGGAGTTCCCAATAAACATCTAGTATGGATTCCACAAACCTGCTATTCTGAAAATGTTGTGCATATGATATTGGTTTGTTGCTGTGGTTGAAATCATCCCGCATATAACCTCTAACTCCCCACCACGATTCTTGGGGCCCACATAATTCTTTTATGTCAACTGCTTTTTCCCAGAATTTTTCCCTCATTGATCGTTGCCTTGCTTCATCACTGTCTTTGAAGCAGCTATGTCCACCTCCTGGAGAAAAGGATAACATCACAATCAAGAATAGTCATTTGATTACTAATCATAACCAAAATATTAGTAAACATTGTGATTTTGACACCCTTTACTGTAAACGGGTTAATTTCGTTTATTTTATAACTCAAACAAGTTGATGATCAAACTGAAGTGTATTATTATGCATGCATCCTCCTAAATTGCCTTATTCATTACGATGATGATATTGTTTCTGTAGATTTACTTAGGGGCTGGGTCATGAAAAAAAACTATTTCTATAATTTAATGATTTTATTACTTTTTTTCAACCCAATTTGGTTATTTAAAATGGGTTATTATTTTAAAATTATTGAACTAGAATACTAAAAAAAGTATTCCTACCAGATCAGACCAGTGACTTTACAGTTACCAAAACTGGACAATATTAGGTACAATATGGATTCCCAAAAAGGAGTTAAGTTACATTAGATAAAAAAGGGACAACTTTTTCAGGCTGACCCGCCCTACATCCCAACTTGTTTCACAAGGCACTAAATTGACCTGCTTCAACTCTCCATTGACAGTCAAGTTAACTAGTTTCAGACATGAACAATAGTCTTTTTAAGGAAGTTAAAAAAATGTAATTGACCATAGTAATGTATCTTGATGCAACCGTACTAACCTTGTATATAAAATTGATCACATATCTGTCTCAAGGAATAATGATCACCGGTTCCTGTATCATAATTGTCTTCAAATACAAGATGAGAAAAGCCAGCTTTGAGTGCCTGCTTTAATCTGTATCAGAAATTGTATTAACGCCTTAACGGGATGTTTTGCATTGTGTTTCAAAAGTGATTACGTGATAAGCAAATAATAAGCTGTAACAAACAGGCTGCACGAGAGAGTGTCTGGATGTGCTTTTCTGTTTAAAGTTGCAAGTATCAAGGTGTTCAAGTATATAGCAAATTCTGATACTATAGGGACTAAAGAGATAAAATGGCTCGCCAATAATCCGAATAAGTTTCATGCAACTGCTTTTAAATTGATAATTTGATCCTCAAGTAATTAGTTTAAGAGTGAAGTTTCACTATACCCAAACACTAGAAACTATTTATCTACGACTTGAGAACACAATAATCAAATAGTCACTATCAAAAGGCAAGGCCAAACACGCCTTATTACAGAAACAAGCACACATTAAAGAAGCTTTACTCATTACTAACAATAATAAAGGTTACCTTTTCAACTCGTTTTGATGATCATCAAAAAATATAAGAACCCGACTCAAATCAGTTATGCCGTGTTTCTTCATCACTGTTGCCCAATTAACTTTCCCAAAGTCAACAAAGTCCTTTCCTGCAAAATATGTGCAGTTCCCATCAACATAAGCAGGGCCCTTCTTAAGGTATTTTTCGGGATGGCGGGGGGTAAGTGAGATAATTGGGGAGGTTGGCATTGCTTGCCTCAGAACCCAGGTTGAATGTCCCTTGAAAGCTCCACTCTCAATCATTAGCTCTGGCTGCAGCCATCTTGCAATAAACCAGAGCCCAAAGCTGTGGTCAAAACCCATCCCATACATATTATTTTTAATGGGTCGTGTCTCATATATTGATACGAACTCTTCCAGACCTCGGAGCAAATCCTTGGATGTCCATTCAACGGTTTTCCCATGTTTCGATCTGCCTTTTAAAAAGGATTCAAGATTAGAAATTAAAAACAGGAACTGCAGGAGCGTAATAAATTCACAACCTAACATAGCCTTCAAACTTTTGCATTATTGAACTTCTCAAACAGTATACTTCATGAAGATTATAGTATTTTACTATCACTGCTCTGATTTAACGATCAGAAGTTGAGTTTGATAAAAGGGGAACTAGAAGATATATTCTAGAGGGGGAAAATGCTTCAAAAGGATACTTGAGGAATGTATTCATGGTATCTTGCATTTGGCATTCCTCATAATATGACTGCAAGCAAAATTGTATTGAATTGGTGATTGGGAACAAAAAGAATCAGCAAATAAGCATAACACATTGAAATACGGAACCAGAGAAACATAAACAGCATCTAATAAGCACATGTGCACCCACAGAAAACCAACATCACCGCTTTAACTTCCATTTAACATTGTTAAGCACCATAATAACGGCAGGGATGCAAGATGACAATATTTTTTCAGTCAAATCACCCAACTCTGGTGCTCGTTTCATAGCGCACATGAGCCAAGCTCAACCCTGTAACACGGCATCCGAGCTCGAGTTTTACAAAAACGAGCTTGAGCTCCCTTAAGTCAAACAAGCAAGGTTGTAGCTTAGTCAAACTTAGGCTTGACTCATTTACACTCCTAAGTTTCACCTATATTTATCAATTCTGGGCATATGTACATTCATACGGTGAGGATAAAGACAACCCCTTACCAAAAGAAAAATAAACCCCCTATGATTAGTTGTGCGTATGTGACCGCTTCAGAATGAGAGATCCAGAGATGTGACATGTGTTGGTAAAAGAGTATGAGTGATGATATGACTGATTTGATAAAGCCCTGTGTAGAAACAAAATTTCGTTTACAGTTAGAATGGGTTTTTTTGGTTAAGTTAATACTACGTTGTTGCACATTTGAGTTAAATCCAAGTTCACATCCACATTAGAAAATCAAATCAAGAGCTGCATTCCAAATTTAGTTGTCGTCTAGCAGAGAATCTCATCAATAGTAATGAGAAATCAACTCGTGTTACATATGTATACGCATTTGATGCTGATTCCATAATCTGAATGAACATTTATGATTTAACCAGACCAAACGACACATATAAACGTGCATTACCACATTGATACAGATCTAATGAAATCGAATCAAGAAAACCCTAACATTAACAAACACACATACACATAGCACGAGTCAGTGATGAGAGCTTACACCACGGGACGCCTAGGGATCCGAAGTCCGATTCGAGCCCGTCCAATCCGAAAAATCGAGCACGAGAGAGTCGATCAAAGGAAGAGACAGAAGAAACGCACACCAAATCACGAGAATGAATGAAGAGAGAGGAGATTATGAAGATGATGATGGCGAGAAGGATTATTGGCCAGATGTAACCGGTTCGGGTCACATAGTTGGTGAACCGCATAGCGTTCGAGATATGCTTTCTCGTTTTGGATCCATCGCCTTCATGTTCGTCTCCTTCATCGTTGAAATGAGCAGCTCTTCGCAGAGAAAGCGCATTTTCTAACATCTCTCTCGCTCTCTGTAAACCTGTCTCTACACTCCACTCGAAAAGTGTGTTTTTGGGCTTTATGATTCCTGAGGGAGGACTGTTTTCAGTTTTCACTCTTTCTTAATTTTCCCCCAAAAATAAAGGGTTTGTTTCGTTGTTGACTGTGTTTACTCACTAGAAAATTGTTTCACCTTTTTATCATTGTAGCATAAAAAAAATATTTTATTTATACAAACATCATTAAAGGTCAAACATAAAAAATTTAAAAGCATATTACGAATTTACGATTAACATGATGGAGTGACAGTGGAGTCATGTAGATTTGGTAGGTAGGTAGGGTGGAGAACCATGACCGGCAATGGTAGTAGGTGAATGGTAGCCGCAGTTGTTAGTGAGTCAATGAAGGTGATCAATAACGGTGGTGGGTAGTGATAACCGATGAAGATCGATGACAATATCAACTTTAAAATATAAATGGTATTTGGTGAAAATAACCTTCAAATCGTATACATAAAACATAAATGGGGTCTTTTGCTAGTAGATGTCAATGTTCAAAGACAAGAAATCCAAAAGTCTCACCCAATCAACAACATAACATATAATCCCTCCATCGATCAACAATGTTAAGAAGTATAATCCCTCCATCGGATTATTGACATTAAACTCTCATTTTTTACTATCTCGGATTCAATGGCTTCATCGCCAAAACCCGAATCAGTACTCTCAATAAGCCTTATATTGTGATCTTGATTGACATTGAATGATTGATGATTATAACATTTCACTTGAAGAATAATGGAAAAGACTTGGGGAGTTGAAGTTGAAAATTATGATTACAAACTTGTAAGATGTTGGTAATGTTATACCTTTTGGTGTTTTGGAACCGGTAAATTTAAGAAATCTTATGATAATTATATATATATATATATATATATATATATATATATAGGGAAAAGTTCATTTAAGAACCAATATTAATGCGAGAACCGCGAGAACCAACATGGACCAATCAATTAGTTTTTAACCTTAAAACTTTGTTCTTAATTACCAAGGGCAAACACGTCCAACAATTATTGTATGGTTTCTACTTTCTACACTTTACCCTATTCCACGTTTTTAGTCTCATTTTCAATTCCACAATATAGTATTGAAAAAATCTAGTGTAATATGCGCATATGAACCTATCCACACCTGTGCTTAAAAAAAAGCGAGTGGTACACGCACATGTGCAAATATATAATGTTGTGTTGGAAAAAAAACTTAATAAAAACAAAAAAAATTGAAAAAAAAAACATGTGGTACACTAACATGTTCATATGCATATATGCACGAGATGCCACACGTGCACAGTGCATATATGCACCCAGACGCACCTATGTAGTATAAACAAGTGGTGCACATATGCAAAACGTGCTTAAAAAATCAAGTGTTATGTGCACATGTGCATACATATAATGCTGTGCTACAAAAAAAACCCAGCAAAAACAATTTTTTTCTTTGAAAAAATATAGCAATATGGATGTCATATTAAAGAACATATTTTTCTCGTTAATTTAGTATAATTTTCGTATTTTAATACCTTTGTGTTTAGGAGATATGTTAGTTTTAAAAAAGTGGGGGTAAGCGGTCTCCCTTTATTTAGGCTATTTGCCTAAAATACCCTTCCAACATGTTTGGAAAGTGAAAATGATGGCTTTGTTTTTAATTAATTACGTGTTTGTCACAATTAATATTAACCTTTGATTAATTATGATCTATGGCCACAAACGGTTCTCGCATTAAAATTGGTTCTCAAATGAACCCTCTTATATATATATATATATATATATATATATATATATATATATATATATATATATATATATTCAATAACGTCTAGTTTGAAAGTAAATTAATCATAAATTGTTATTACATGATAGTTGACATATTAGAAGTTCTGGATGTGGCCAAAGACATTCGTTATACAATTAGCAACTTGCATTTATAGTATATTGGGTTATTGTTCCGGTTGAATATGGAAAGAATTTCAGGTTGGAATGAAGATAATTCCACACCTGTATTTAAAACTTAAAAGGTTGGTGGGGTGATAGTTCGCATCTCTCTAAGAAAATATTCATACTTCTCCTAGTACTATTCAAGACCACATGGTTTTCATAACACTTTAATCTCCAAGACTTGACTTCTCTATCAATATTCGTAGTGATCTAACTATGAAAACACCTTTGTGGCTGAATATCCAACTCCACTTGTCTAGTTGATTCAGACTCAGCTTAATATAATTGTCTTCTAAATTCATCCTTACTTCTCCCTCTAGTAATTGCTAACCCAAGATACAACCAAAACCCACAAGTCTCTTCCCACGTTCCTTTTATCGACACCTTTGTTATTGAATTTATCTTTTTTATGAAAATTATATATTCCATCCACCTATCTATCTAATAAATTAAACAAGTATCAAACTATTAGTCCATCCCTTTGTTTCTTAAATAAAAGTTAAATAAATTCCAATATACTCAAGGTCCCGTCCTACTTCAGAATATTTGCTCAAATAGAACCCATCCCGCACCTTTTACAACTGCCCATCAAAACTCTCATCCCATTCATAAAATACTTTGTATAACCATAACCCAAAAGGCCTAAATTTCAACCCAAAACTTTCACCACCATTCCCAATTTAAAGACCCTAGACTCATATTCTCCCAATATTTAAACCCCTCGTGACAAGACTTGAAAGAATTGATACACTGAAAAGCTCATATTGATTTTTGAGAAGATCTTGTCTGCGAAGAAAAGATTATTTGTTTTTCAATTTTAAAAAAATATCTTATTTACTATAATTTTGCAATTGCAAACTAAATTCACCAATTTCAGTAAAATTAACAAATATATAAGTTCAAAACATCAATATCCAATATCCAAAAGAATATAATATCCAAAACATAATTTTCAAGACTCTCTTGCATGCTATCTCTTCGTCTACCTAGTTTGTTGATTTCCTCAAGACATATATCTAATAAGCATTTTAATTGCTCGTTAACCATTGCGGTTGACTACTCATTTGAGCGAATTACATGTTAAACAAATTGCAGCAGATTCAAATTAAATTAAAAAGGGTATTATTGTGTCATACGAGCTAAATTAAAAATGTTCACAAAACTATAGATTCTTTCATCACAAAAGCAATTTAGTATATCCTACTCCTTTATAATATATTTACAACCTTAAAAACTCTTAATTTTAAGTAATTTGAATGTACTAAAATACCCCTTGTTAACCATTTCATTCTCTCTCGTAATTTACTTTAACTTTCAAAATACATCTTTTAACTATTTCATCCTCTCTTAATTTAATTTAACTTTTTATATATTTAAAATATCTCTCTAACACTAAAACACTCTCTCACACAAACATAATTATCCACCCACATCAACATAATTTTTAAAATCTTATTAACTTCTCCCTCCTTATTTCATAAATATAAATCTTTTTCTTATTTTAATGTCTTTTAGAATTTATTTCTAAAATTAATAAAATAGTCGATACAAATAAGAAAAAATAAAAAATTGACATTGTACGATACTTTTTCGTGACATTGAATTGCGTGAATAACAAATTATTACATTTTTAAAAGCAACATGATGTAAAATAGGAATTATTTGCCGTCGCAGCATTGCGCGGGTACCTTGCTAGTGTGTATATATATATATATAGCGAAAAGTTCATTTGAGAACCGTTTTATTACGAAAACCGTGAGAATCAATCTTAGCCGTCCAATTCCCCCTCATTCAATTGGATTGCCCACTCATGAATTCCTTACATGCACCTTGCCACACTCAATCCCCCCACTCTCTTCGTCCATGAATTCCATTATCCAAAATGAACGGCTAAGATTGGTTCTCGCAATAAAAACGGTTCTCAAATGAACCTCCCCCTATATATATATACACACACATATATATAGGCAAAAGTTCAAACGAGAACTGTTTTTCGTACGAGAACCGCGAGAACTAATCTTAGCCTTTCAATTCCCCCTCCTTCAATTGGATTGCCCACCCATGAATTCCTTACATGCATCCTGTCACACTCAATCCCCCCACGCTCTTCATCCATGAATTCCATTATCCAAAATGAACGGCCAAGATTGGTTCTCGCAGTTCTCGTATAAAAAACAGTTATCGTTTGAAGCATCCCCTATATCTTACTCCTTTATAATACATTTACAATCTTAAAAACTCTTAATTTTAAGTAACTTGAATGTACTAAAATACTATTTCTTAACCATTTCATTATCTCTCCTAATTTACTTTAACTTTTGAAATATTTCTTTTAACTATTTTATTCTCTCTCCTAATTTACTTTAACTTTTTATCTATTTAATCCACCAACATCAACATAATTTTTAAAATCTTATTAACTTCTCCCTCCTTATTTCATAAATATAAATCTTTTTATTATTTTAATGTCTTTTAGAATTTATTTTTAAAATTAATAAAATAGTTTATGCAAATAAAAAAATAAAAACTGACATTGTACAATATTTTTTCCTGATATTGAATTACGCGAATAACATATTATTACATTTTTAAAAGCAACATATGTAAAATAGAAATTATTTGCCGTCGCAAAATTACGCGAGTACCTTGCTAGTGTGTGTGTGTGTGTGTGTATATATATATATATATGTAAAAGTTCAAACGAGAACTGTTTGTCGTACGAGAACAAATCTTAGCCGTCCAATTCCTCCTCCTTCAATTGGATTGCCCACCCATGAATTCCTTACATGCACCTTGCCACACCCAATCCCCACGCTCTTCATCCATTAATTCCACTTACCATTTGAATGGTCAAGATTGGTTTTCGTACGAAAAACAGTTCTCTTTTGAACCCTCCAATATATGATGGATAATATATATAAAATTGTATGCCATGTTGTAACATATATGCCTCCGTCATCCATCATATATACTTGAGTAGCACTGGTATTAATTGTGATTATGTAAGATTTGGTATTTATTACCATGATTGAGGTACAAGTGTGATATGCATAAGCTGAGTTAGTGGAGAAGTATGAAATCTTATAAAATATTAAGCTTGATGTACAACTTGGTTAAGCAAGCGGCCTTTCGGAAAATACAAATCAGCTTTTTGACCACATTAACCCACTTCATTTCTTGGTCTCGTGCTCAGATCGATCTAGAGATAGAGAGGAGAACTTGAATGGGTTTGGTGGTATTTTGAGATATTCTTGCCAAACTCGATTAAGTGAGAACAAGATCTTCACATCACTTGTATCCGATCTCAATCAAACAACTTGATTTTGGAATGTGTGTCCACCCGCGGACATTCCTAGCAAATAAGTTGTAACACCCTGGACTGAAACGAAACCCGAAGGTTACGCTACGATACATCACTTCAGAGTACGAGTACACCATGTATTGTCAAAGTTATCTATACCCCTACAACTAATCATCTCTTTGCTAACATGTCCTAAAAGGCACACTTTTCCTACTAGGCATCATCTTTCCATCTAAGAGTATGTCTACCTCTATTATGATCATCGGTTCATATATCTATAAGTATATATACATGAATCGCAAACATCATGTAAATCAATCACATTCATCAAAAAATAAGTAGCATGCATTACAAACAATCGTTAGTCACTCATAAAACATTCATATAATTGATATATCATCTTAAAAACCATTAATACTTTTGAAATAAATTTTGTCTTCGTGCTCGGTTTTGTAAAAGAACCGAACTCACCTCAAACCAAACGAATAGATCACCACCGGACTAGATCTGACAAGCTTCACACACGGATCGTCGAATCCTGGTTTTATAAGCTCCGCAACACTTTTCGAGATCTCCGAAAACGAAGCCGAAGTCGAAACTTAGCCTGAAACGGTAACACTGCAACTCCCGAACCTCACAAACACGTAATAACAAAGCCCCAACACTAACACACGCTTTCTAGCCTTATAAATGCTCTCAAAATGGGTAGAGTAACATTAATAATGTGGAGGAAGTAGTGAATATCGACTAAAGTACAAAACTATATATAGGCCCGAAAACAGCCGGACGCGTCACGTCTAGGAAAGGGAAGCGTCGCGTTCTGCACACATGCAAAACTTGACACACGCCAGCGCCCAACACGTTGCGTCGTGTACAGTCCTTTTCTAGATTTTTCTTTCTTTTTCAATTAAGTTTTTCTTTAAATAATAATAATACTCCATAATAATTATTATTAATAAATAAACTCCATAAATATTATTTATTTCTTGTCTAAATAATATTACAATATTTTCAAAAATCCGGATCGTTAAAATAGTAGAGAGAAAATCTGCTCTGTCAGCAATAAATGTCTTAACATATAAATGTGATATGGACAAATGATTAATGTGACTGGTAGAATATGGTAAAAATTGGAGAACCGTAAAATTAAATTCAATTTTAAATCAACTAGTATTTTACCCGCGTGATGCGGCGGGGTAAAATAGTTTCATTTGTCTACTTGTCAATTCAACATGTTATTTGTGGTTTTACCGGAGAATATGGTGGTTGTGATTTTCGTACAAATATAAAGTTAACGCAACAGTTACGTTTAAATGACAACATTCTATTCTTGTACGAATGAATTCATACCATCTTTTACGATCATATTACATGGTAGAATATAAACTTTTTAAAAACAGTAAGTAAATGTGACAAATATTTAGATCATGCTATAGACCTATAGATGTTTGTTGCTAGAAGTTATTGTAAAGCATGCTATATTACTTGTACTACTTAACTTAAAAAATTATCTTAAAAAAGAGATAAATATAATTAAATTCTGTCAGTTTTAAATGTTGGAAGTTATTGTAAAATATTAATTATGTATTTAAATTGTTTTAAATGCTGGAAGTTATTGTAAAGTATTAATTATGTATTTAAGATTGTTGTTGAAAGATATTGTAAAGCATGCTATATTACTTGTACTACTTAACTTAAAAAATTGTCTTAAAAAGGAGCTAAATGCTTTATAGAGTAATAAAGATTAGGAGAGGGTTGTATTAAAATTATGAGGAGGTTTTATAAATCATGTGAGGAAATTTTATAAAAATGTGAGGGGGTTTTATAAATATTATATATTAATGTAATTAATTATAGATTGTTTATAAATTATGTATAATAACTTATAATTTATTTTGTTTAGAGAAAAAATAATTATATATTTACATAAATATTACTCTTATTAACAATAGTGAACACAAGATCCGCATTAATATTACACTAAAAACTTTTAGACATGAAATATAATTTTATATTTTCTAAAAGAGTACATGTAATAATTATTATATAAAATTTTTATTTATGTACTCGAGCATCAAACGGTTATAACACTAGTTTAGTTGGTCCACTGCAACTAACTTAAAATGTTAATTTATAAAATAAATTTTTATACGCTATTTACATGTTTTTTATATATAAAACAAAAGGCATGAAGTATGAACAATGATTTTTTTGTCTTTTTCTACAAACCTATTATCTATCATTATATATATTAAAAGTGTCACAGTTATAAACAAGATGGAACATTGGCGGATTGACAATTGAAGACTTCTCCCTTCTTAATGGTTGCGAGTTTGACTCTAGCCGCATACTTTTATTTTTTTTATTTTGTTTCTAACCTCCTTTTTTGTTTCCATCTCTTTATTTACTTTTTCTTTTTCAAAGTCTTCTTCACACTTTGTTTTTTATGGTTATCATTATTATAATCATTATTAATTTGATTAATACTAAATCTTACGATGAAAAGTTAGAAAAGTCTCAGTTTTTTTTTCTTTTTCTGTATTAATAAATATATTTTAATTTTTAGTATTGAAGTTTATTACAAATGACTTTTGCACCTTATTATATTATATATGGTAGCATATAACAATCTATATTTTTTGATAAAAGCGAATTAAAAAATCAAATATGGTTAATAAACAGTTTTTATCTATTTATAGTGTTAAATCATATAAAAAGTATGAATACTAAAAAAATTGATACAATAGTTCCTTTTTGTTGTAATATATGAAATCACTTTATTTATATAAGTCGAATTAGACTTTTATTACACGTCACATATATGTTTTAAACTCCTGACGCAACGCACGGGATACAATTATGAACGTATATATTTGAATTCAAAAAAATGATATAAGCGCAAGAGTTAACCTATATATTTGAATTAAAAAAACGATATAAGTGCACTACGAATGTTATTAAAAGTACGATACAAAATATGAATAATGTTTATAATATATAATACAAGAGTTAGTTTTTTTAATAGCAGAACATATACAAAGTTTCAAACCCTGCTGCAACGCGCGGGATACTAAATGCCTAGTGTATATATATTTCAGAGGATTATACAAGTAATTATTGTAAAAATCAAATTAGCCTTAAATAAATATATATAAAACAACATGAAATTGAAATTTAAGAAAGTGAAATAGAATTGATTTCTTTATATATTTCGGGGCTGTTTGTTAAAACAAAATGATTAAGCACTGAATGATTATGTGGTCTGAATAATTCAAAGGCTCTGAATGAATCTGCCTCTGAATGTGACATGTTGTTTGATAAAGGTTCTAAATGAACAATCTGAACTATGCAAATGACCATTTTAACCTTAATAGTGATATATTATATTATAAGATATGATTGTTTAACTTATTAAATTGTGAAATAAGGAGTATTAGGGTAAAAATATTTGGTGCTTAATGATTCAGAATGCACTTTAAGGTAGAATGATTCAACAACATTATGCTGAATCATTAAGCACATTCTTCATTTAGAGGCAACATGTAATACCCGGTTCCCGCATGTAATATTAAGACCATGTAAATTGAATTACAAACTTTATTACTATTATTTATCGAATTCGAGAAATACGAAGTATTAGAATTGTGGGTGACTTAGTTGATTAATTAAATATGTATGTTTAACCTTGGGCCATCATCTCTAACCTATCAAAGAATACAAATGGACTTGGACTTTAATGTTTAAAGAAAAAGGGGTTTGATGGGCTTGGCCAAAGAAGACAAATATATATATATATATATATATATATATATATATATATATATATATATATATAATTAGGGCACAGCCTCCCAAGCTTGCCACTGTTCCATTGAGTTCCAACTTAGAGAGAGTGTGCTCTGTGGGTTTATATCATTATGAAAGGAAGAAGGAGGAGCAAGAAGTGGAGTTTTGAAGCAATTTGTGAAGAGAAATTCAAGGTATGGACTCAATCCTTCGTAGTTGTTTCAGGTTGAGTTTCTTGGGTGAGATTTGGGTTGAAAAGTTGGGTAGTTCATCCCTGTTGTTGAAGTTTTATGAAAACCCATTTTTTTAAGAAAGAACTTCATGTGTAGACCACCAATTTGTAGTATTGATTGGGTTGTTTGATAAGGAGTTGTTCTTTAGTTGTTATGAATCTTTAGAAACTGAAATAAAAGAAATTGGTTGAGTTTTTGGTAAGCTTGATTTTTGGCCATGGCACCTGGGTTTTTCAAAATTATGAACTGGCAGGGAAGGAGTATCCCATGTGACAGTCGCATGAGTGCCTAGGCATTTCATGCGACTTTCGTAAGAGTGTTCCATGCGACTTTCATAAGAGTGTTCCATGCGACTTTCGTAGACTTCCATGCGACTTTCGTAAGAGTGTTCCATGCGACTTTCGCATGATGCGATAGTCGCATGAGGCATTCATGCGACCTTTACACTTGAGCTCCATGCGACTTATGCCAAAATAAGTGAAATCCGACACTTTTCGCGACGCGTCGGTTTAATGGACGCGACGCGTCCCCGGTTTGTGGACTTCGGTGTTTGCGTTCCTTTTGTGGACTTTCCGTATAAAAGTTGGTTTCATGTGACCGTCACCAAGTATACCTCATGCGACCTTTAGTTGATCCGACCTTCGGGTGGTCCGACTTTAGGACTTAGGGTGTGCGTGTGTGCCTTGATTTAAGGACTTGTGTCTGGTATTGATTTGATAGATGTGTTGTAGGTTCTTGCTGCTGAACAATCCCGAGTACTTCGACTATCACTGTGTTTCTATTGCTTTTACTGCTGAACAGGTGAGTTTCACTAACTCCTATATTATGTTGTGATACGTGCTCTATGTGATATTGTGCTTGATGTGACACGGAGGTTGTGTCTACCCTACCTTTTATGGTAATTGATGTGACACGGAGGTTGTGTCTACTCCGCCTTTATGGCAATTGATGTGACACGGAGGTTGTGTCTACTCCGCCTTTATGGCAATTGATGTGACACGGAGGTTGTGTCTACCCCCTGTGTGGCGTAACTGATGCGTTGTGCATTATCTATAGATGTTTGTTCTGATATAATGTATGAGTGTGGTGTGCTCACTAAGTTTTGTGCTTAACCCGTTGTTGTTGATTCTTTCAGGACCGTCACGTGCTGACAAGGGGAAGGCTCCCGCATGACAATTGTTTCCGCTAAATTTTATTTGAACTCTGATCTTAAACTACTACTTACAAACATGTATTTTGTGCCGTTAGTCCCGTGTGTTGGGCTGGGCTGGCGGTAGATTGATGGTGAACTAAATGTTTAATTAACGACTTATGATTTTATATGAAAATATGTGCATGAATTCAAAAAAAAATTTGGGACGTTACACAACAATCAAATACGATAAATACTGAATGATTCAACATTCAGCGCTGAATAGTTCCATTAAACAGTAAACAATCGGCCCCTTCATTTCGTTTAGGAGAATTGGCTTCTCTTGTTTGGGAGAAATGATTATAGTTTTAGGAGGAGAAATGGTTTCTCCACCCATTTCCATTTCTCCCCTTCCTTTGTATTTTAATTTCTCTACAAATTGTGGAGAAATGGAAAGAGATGACAACCAATGTCTACTCATCATTATCGATGTCCGGTTACGATGTGTTTCCGACATTCTAATCATCATCGTCGACGTCCGACAAGGCGGTCAATGCCGCAACTGCCGTCCGGCAACTTGAGCCACTATTTCTTTGTTTCATTTCTTTTCTGATACCAAACAAGGAAAACAATTTCAATTATCCACACATTTCTATTTCTCCCCATTTCCATTTCTCCCCTATTTTCATTTCTATTTCTCCCGATTTATTTTCTATCTACCAAACACCCTAAAAAGCATTACGCCTATTTTCTTCCATTTTCCTTCGTAACGACGTCCTTTCAATTCAGAGAGGGATTCTGATTCCTTCATCCGAGACCATGTTGCAGGTAACAATAATTCATAGAGGGATTCAAAACCTTCGAATCATGGAAGGAATTTAGGTATTCAACCAGCGTTCTATCTGCGACTGCTAATATTACTTAGAACAGTCACTACAATCACGTTTTCGTTCTCCTTCTACTATTCATCCGATGTATTTTCCAACAATCACTAGTGACATATTTGCACTAATTCATGGTGTATTTTCCAACTCTCCCCGAGACTGGAAGTCCTCTAAACAGCTTCATCACCGGAAAAGACGAAATGGTAACGTCGATTTCATTTTTTAGTTGTCATCGTCTTCATTAGTTATCATCGTTAACGCATATATTAAGGTGTTGAACTGTTTATCACAGTTGTACTGATTTATGTGTTTCTCACTTTGATACATATTTGGGGACATTGAATCGACAAACCCTAACAGTAATAAAGCACACTATGCAACGAGTGATTAGAGATTACATCAAGGGATGCCTGGGGCTTCCTAGTCTGATTCAAAGCCATATAAACGATTCAAGGAACATATGGAAGGAACGCAAAGCAAAGCACAGTGTGATTACCTGATCGGGTCTATTCATTGGTAACTGGAATACTGGTTGAGTTGGGGTGTGCATTTGAAGATGTTCATTGACTAGAGGTAACATATCTTCCTATTCTGGTTCAATTTAAAGATTGTAATTTTAGGTTCCTCAAGATCATTGTTAATGTCAACTTCTTATTAGAGTATCAATGGCTTTTGTTTTTCACTATTTTCTTCTATATAACAAAACAATCAATGCTAACCTATTATCTGTCAAATAGTGTTAAAGTTGCAATATAAATAAGTGCATGAAATGTGTGGTTGATCAAATTCAAACAAATTAGCCGGAGAAACTTCTTTTTTTAGTATCCTCGAACAAACGGACTATGATAATATGAAATAAATTCCATAAATTATGGATTTGTTTTTAACCATAAAAAATTAAGTTTATTAATGTTAAATGTGATTTTATTGAATAAGCTAAAGGTATGTGAATGTCGGATTTGATTCGGGTCGGAGTTTGGATTTTCTAGTGCCCGCGTTTTGTGGATTTATGGGTCATTGTGAATTTACTATATAAAGGTCCACTGTTCTTTAGACTGTCTAAGAAACGCCCAACTTTCAAAACCCTAGAGTTCAGCTTATAAGCAAAATTTTGTAAATCCGAGCGATCGATTAGTGTTTACATCAAACCATGTGTTCAGTGTAGAGGGAAGATTTTTCAAGTAAATGGAGTAAAGCTAAGAAGCTGCATTTGGGTAAGTTTTCTGTCAAATCTCTAGACTTGATTTTAGGGAGAACGATTTCGACATAGATCACGGAAGTTGAACATGTTTCATCCTGTTGAGTATTAGCAAATCATCAGAGAGATTGTTTCACAGAGTTTAATTTCTTGCCCAGTAAGATCAATCATCTTAAATCCTGAAGTTTTTTCCCATTTGCTAATTGGTTTATGGTACGCTTGATTCATTTCAATCCAGGCGGTAGTGTATTTAAGTTTAAAATCAATTTATTCTTGTGTGCTTGTGTCTTTCTCACTTGAGCAAGTAGTGAGGGAAATGTAAATTCTTCCCTAAAAGCCCCATTTTCCAAATTCAGTGTGTTTTTTTTTAAATGATGCTAGCTGTATACAGTCTTGTTATTCCATGAATAAAGACGTTCATTTAAGAATTTAGTTTGTTGTGAACTTTTTACTTCATTAAGAAATTTTATTCATATTGAATATGCCCTACAATTACATGAAGGTCATGTGCTTGTGTGGTAATCTATGATAAAGGAAGGGGACAAGGAGTTGATGATGAAGACGATGTTTCAGAACATTTAGTTTGATCTAAGGATACAAGTGAAGACAGAAGAATAGGTGAATAGGGTGGTTAAGATGGGAAAGATGATATCTAGCTTCTGAGCTCCATAAGGTGTGTTTGGATTCTGTTACTTATGTACCACTTTCTTATGAATAGATGGCAAGGAATGATCTTAGAAGGCACTAGTTTTCACATTTACCATAATATATTAATAACTGCTAGTAATTAATAATCTTTTGAGTAATAAGATCATACAGCAGGCCTTCTGTTAGTGGATGGAAATCCTATGAAAACACATCTAGTAGATTTTGGTCCAAATTTATTTGATGTGTTTGAGTAGGCAAACAAAGATATCCAAAGACTTTAAGATTGGTCCCTGAAGTTACTAAAAAGTTTGGCTTGAAATGTAAAGTTCTTGCCACTTCAAGAAGACGTAGGTTATTCATTTTCTTCCTCATTCTATTTATTTGTGTAGCTATGGTGGTGAATGGTACTTTTGGAGGAATTAAAGAGTGAAGTTGATTTTGTGTAATAGGTGTGTTTAGATAATTAACATTTGACATTATTCTTTATTTAATGGCTGAAATCCGAATATATATAAGAGAGCGCTAGCAAGACACCACTAAAAAAGGTTACCGAGCAGGCGAGCAAGGGTAGAAGCGATGCTTGTTTAAATGACCTGCTTCTATTTGAGATCCATGTGAATTAATGACAACATGATAAAGAGTTGAGTACATTGACAATTTTGCTGCTGGTGAATTTGGAGTAGGATTCAATTGAAGAATTTTAATACTGGTGTAGTTTATTTTTTCAGAGATAAAATGTCTAATATCTGTTTCTGTCTGTTTTCATGTCTCTAGAAGATGTGGACTAAACGTCTGCAGTCTGCACTAAGAAGACTGTTTGTTTTTTGAACTTAAGAAACTATTTGAAATAATATCATGTTGCAATGTTTTTTTTAATAAACACTTGAGGAATTCCAACATTCTAGTACAATCATTGAAACCAACTCGATTCGGAACACCCGGTTTTGAGGTTTTTAATATTTTTCCCTATGATGATTAAGTGAATAAGGGTATATAAGGGGGATATTGGATATAATCATGTTGACAAAAACTAAAAAAACCCGTAACTTAAAAAACACTTGTTATATATATGTGTGTGTATTATATATACACTGCTTGGTTTAAAAAAGCGCGCTGAAGCGATGAGGGTTAGCGCTTAAGCTATACCTAATCACTACGATTACGTGAAGCGAGAAAAAGCGCTCACTTTACTTTGCTTTAGGTGAAGTGCTAAGCGGCGCTTAATAGCGATTAAGGTAGTCATGATTAGTTTGGGCTTTTAACGGGCTTTACGTTATTATCGGTTAGTTTATATACTATGGGCTTAGGTTAGGAAACAAATAGTCATCATCCAAATCAGTATTGGATCCTCTAGAGTGGTAAAAAGTCGATAAGTCAACTTTTGAATCGACAATGATTAATGGTATATAAGTATTAAAGTATTTATAACTTATAAGTAAATTTATAAATATATTTTGGTGTTTAAGTGTTTGAATATATGCATGGAGCCGTTCACACTTTGGTGTTTAAGTGTTTATAAGGTAGTATATGACATTATGACTATATATAGAAATTAGGTAATTTGTAAGTATTATGTATTTTTTTTGTGAATTTCGGGGGCTTCGTGTGCTCAAGACGAGCGCTTTCGCTTAGGCTAAGGCGCTAAGCGCTTAGCGCGTTGGCTTCCAGGACCCTTAGCGCTTTTGGGTGCTTTTTGCCTTTTAAAACTAAGATACACTGACATATATATATATATGTATGTATATATACATATCTATACGTATGTGTATATATACGTATGATGTGTATATATATGTATACTAGCATGGTACCCGCGCAATGCGGCAGCATCAAATAGTTTCTACTCGATAACTTGTTCGTTTTGAGAATTTACGTAATATGGTGACAACGAATAATTTTACATTGGTAACATGTCTATTTTCTTTATTTTCCTGTTCTTAATCAACTCTTTTATTATTTTTAAATAAATTTTGAGAACAATTAAATAAGAAAAAAAGTCTTTATATATAAAATAAGTTAAATTGCATGAAAATACTGAGTGTATTAGTAATTTGAAACTATTTAAATTTAAGAGATTAAGAAAATAGTAAACTAATTTGAAACTATTAATTATATGAGCTATTTAAAAAAATTTAAAATATATGTTTATAAATTCTTATTATAGATTATTCAGATATATGAGTTCTACTTGTACACATTTTTTGATAATTATGTTAAAATATTTATTACATGATATAATAATTTAATATAAAAGGTTTGATTATGAAAGTACTTTTTAATAATTAAGTTAATTTATTTGAATTTTTTAAATATGGAAAGTTTAGTTATTAAAATAGAATATAAGATTCTTATTAACTCTATTTAATAGTTACTTTATATATTAGTCTCCATTTAGTTTATATGAGGGGTAATTTAGTAATTTCAAAAGACTTAAAATTTAAGAGATTAAGCAAAATGCCTAAATGCTTTATAATATAGTATAGATAGATATGTATGTGTGTGTGTGTATATATGTATGTATGTGTATGAATGTATGCATGTATATATGTATGTGTGTGTGTGTGTATAACCAGGTCAACCCTGTGGTCGAATAGTGATCCATTTGACACACACGGTCAACTAAATACCCGGATTTTATAAGACTAGGATTATGGAGTTAGAACCAAAGACGAGAGTGAGTTACAGATACATGTGAAAATGTCTGTTTAAAAAAGAGGATGATACACATCGGCTGGAAATAGATGTAAACAGATCTTCTAAGCTCTTTTCTGATTACAAAAACAAACAACCTCTTCTTTAAATGTCTGCACGCCTGCAGACATCAGAGGAAAACAAATCTGTTTTAAAGAAACAAACAACACCATTGACTCCTGTTTGGAAGTGTTCTTAGTTAACAGTTTTTATGAACCACCCAACTGGTTTTGGCTTTTAGATGCTCCTTTATTTTTATGCTATAAATGGTTATTTACCTGTTTAGTTCATCATGTTAAGATCCTTATTAACTTGTAAAAAGCAAATAAAATTGTCCACAATTCATGTTTACAAAATATCATCTTTCTTTGATGAGTTTGTACATCTGGTCAATAATAAATGCAAATACATAAAGCATGAATAAAATTGTTACTTTATGGATCTAATTGTATATACAGGGGATATTTGAGAATTGCAATCATAGAATCTTCTGTGAAATATCAAGTTGGTACAAAATGCTAGGAACTGTTCTTGGGAAAGATTCTTGGAGTGCCATCACTGGACACTTGATCATCAAACCCGAAACCGTTCCTGGGAAAGAATCTTCATATGGTAGCCACCATGCCTCATCATCACTGTGGTGTGATGGTGTGGGCTCCTCTCCCCAGGAAGGCGTGGTGAACACCACACCACTCTGTTTACTCTAACATAGCCTAAAGGAAGTTTTCATTGAACTCGTAAAAGTTATGAAAAATTAATTTAAGAGTATATGTATAATTATTGTGGATAAAAAAGACAATGATAATATGAAACATATTCCGTAAGTTATGCAATGTTTTGTTAATCATCAAAAATTGGTTTTATATTTTTACTATTATGACGTGACATTTATTGAATAAGCTAAAGGGTCTATTATTTAATAATTAAAGGTGCTTGTGAATCGGATTTTCCGGTGTTTGTGCTATGCACATTGTGTCCATATAAAGGTCCACTATTATTTAGGCTGTCCTAAAAGTGCCCCAATTAATTAAACCCTAGAGTTCATCATAGAGGAAAAACTTTAGATAATTGGAGGGATTAGGGTTTTCATCAAACCTTTTGAGTCGAGTATAGCGAGATTTTATAAGTAAATAGTGTAAAGTCAAGAAGCGGCATACGGATGAGTTTTTCTATTAAAACTTCGGAGTTGAATTTAGGGGTAAAGATTTCCAAGTAGGTCGAGGAAGGTGAAGAAATTTATTTGCGTCGAGTAGATTGTTTCAAACAGTTAATTGCTCGCCATGTAAGATCGATCATCATAAATCCTAAATTTATGTCCTATTTGGTAATTGATTTATGGTTACTCCTGATTGATTTTAATGTATGTTGATAGTGTATTTATGCCAGAAAGCAATTTATTCATGTGTCATGTGTGCTTCTGTATATTTCTGAGTTGAGCAAGTAGCAAAGGATATGCAATAATGCAGATTCTTCCCCAAAAATCTCAACCTCCAAATTCAGTGTTGTTTTTTTATCATACTAGTTATATATAGTGTTGGTAATTTTGAATATCTCATATAAGGTCAACGAATTTGTGTATCAATTTAGTTGTGGGAGTTTAATTTTTTACTTTGTTAAGATTTATAGCACGAAAATCTTTGTGGTTTTTGGCTATTTATGATCTAGGAAGGGTTGAGGGGTTGATGATGAAGTATTTTGGAAAATTGTTGGTTGCAAGGATACAGGTGAAGAGACTTAGGTATCACAAAAAAGGTGAATCTATCTTTTGAGGTCCATTTGGTGTTGGATTTTGATAATGAGCCAGTGAAGCCTGAGGAGTGTATGCCAATGAAACATTTCAGGGTGTAGGGACTAGGGAGGATTGAGAAGTAGAATATTGTGGTTGTTATTTAATATATTTGATGAGGATATTGATGAGAAGGTTGATAACTAGTTGTCTAGGAATGATCGTAGAAGGCACAAGTATTCACATTTATCATAATTTCTGCTAGTAAATGATCTTTTGAGTAGAAGATCATACATACATTACACCTTTTTTTGATTGGACCGAAATCCTATGAAAACACATCTTGTAGATCTTGGTTAAAACTTAGATGGTGTTTGTATTTAAAGACATAAAAGGTCTTATATTTTTTTCATTGTCTGCAGTAAAAGATGTGGCCTAGAAGTCTGAAGTCTGCAGATTAGAAGTGATAATTTACCACTTCTAAAAATAAGTGAAAATAAGATCTGCGAAGTACTTACGTTTGATCCTAAACAAGCAGTCTTATCCGAAAATATCTGTCTACCTGCAAACATTTCTTAAAAATAAGTACTTATCTAGGAAAACAAGCCCATACTTGATGCATTTAAGATAGGCAAACAAATATACCCAAAGGCTTTCACATAAGTGCTTAAAGTTGTGTCCCAAAAAGTTTTTCATCTAGAGTCATCAACATGACAATGCCACTTGTTTTGTTTTTGTTTTTGTTTTTTTATTTTTATGTTTTTGTTTTTTTTCGTTTTGACAAAGTCTACTTGTGGGTCGCTACGGGACATGATATTTGGTGAATGATACTTTGGGATGAATTAAACATGGAAGTTAGTTAATTCTGTCTCGATTAACACTTGACATTATTCTGTCCCGGATGATTGCATTATACAATTGAGTAAATTGATAATTCTGCTGCTAGTGAATTTGGATAAGGATCTGATTGAATATTTTTTAATATAATCTCTACCTGCATGGCTGCATGAAGTGTTCTTAGGTCAATGTTTTATACCCAAGGTTTTGGCTCTTAGATGCTCCTGTGTTTGATTCATCATGTTAGATTCTTTTTAACTTGCGGAGACTGGAGAGCAAATAGGTTCTTACTTTAAAATGGTACATAGCCTGGATTTAAAATAGAAATTATAGTCTGGTTTGCAAGTTTGGAAGAAAACACATTCAACTCCAACAGTTATTCTCTATTTCATGTTTGCAAAATGCTAAGCCTTGTTCTAAGAGTTCATAAATCTAGTCAATATCATAAGCATGAAAAAACTGTTGCTTTGTAAATTTTAATGTATGTACAGGGGATATATTTGACATTTGCAACCATAAAGTCGTGGGTGAAGTATCAAGATGGTGAGAAGAAATGCAGGGAACTGTTCTTGGGACAGATTCTTGGAAAGTAAAAATGGTTTACTTGATCATCAAGATACAATCTCCAGATTGCCTGAAAGCGTACTTCATCATATGATATCTTTCCTTCCAGCTTTAGAAAAAGATCAACTTCGGTTTTTGTCAAGAAAATGGAGACAACTGGATGCACAAAACCAAAAGACGCTCTCTCTAAAAGGGCGCAGATTGAATGAGCAGGAATTAACAAGCATTTTGCGAGATGACTTCCACTCGGTTGAGTTTCTTACTTTAAGAAACTGCTCTGGAATGAAAAATCTGAGGCTGGTTAATTTCAAATTAAAAACTGTTAGATTGTACTACTGTGGAAGCTTGAAGAATATACACCTTAAAACACCCGATCTTGAAATTTTCTGTTTCCATGGACCTCGTGTCAGGCCATGCACAATCGACTTTGGTGTATGCAACCAACTGAGGTCTTTGCATTTGGTAGGGGTTGCTATGAACACCATGATGTTCATGGACTGCAACAAAAGTTTTCCGCTTCTTAGGGTCTTGACCCTTTCTGGATGTGATATGACTGGATGTATTAACATTTCAAGTAACTCTCTTCAAATCTTATATTTGCTGAGATTCAAGAATCTCCTGGATGTTACAGTTGAAACACAAAACCTACTTTATTTCGAGTATAGTGGCACAACGATTCCCTTCGCGAAGATGAACCTTCCCCATCTCAGTTCAGCTAATATTGATCTAAACCCTGGTCACAAAAAACGTGATGAGATGTGGTTTAGTAGATTAATTCAAATGCTTAACTGTGTGAAGCATACCAAAAATTTGAAGCTTTCTACTAATTCCAACAAGGTTTGTTTAGAATACATTCTCCCATTTCGTATCCCTATGTTATATATATAATTTTGTGCCATAAACTTCATTTTCATGCCACAATGCAATTGCAGAACATCATAATGCCTAAGCAACTTCGAGAAACCCATGTTCCTCCACTTGATAAAATCCTTTGTGTGATTGTTAATACAAGCTCCAAATCAACCGATATTGTCGATCTTGCTGATGCAATGCTTTGGATTTGTCCTCGGGTTAAGAATCTTTTGTGCTATGTGGATGGTTCAACACTTGGACTAGGGGTATTTTACTGTTTGCAGCCTTTAAAATTATAAAATTAGTTTCTACATTATGTTGGTTATAAATGTTGTGATCTTTTTTTTTCCTGGTGATAGTTGGTGCATCAGAAATTAGCGAGAACCCTTGAGAATTCATGCAGCTTCTGTGCCTCACATTCGTCAAGATGCTGGCGCCATTCAGTGATGCGGTATACAGTAAGGTATACAGATGCTTCTGTTGCGATGAAAATGACGTCATATATGAGGGAAAATCTGCAAAACTTAGGACGCAATGGTATCAAACACCGTATTACCAATTTAGCAGGTTAACTTTAGCAACTCTGTTAACGACGTATAGATTAGTGTTTTTGCTGTGTTTGGTCTTAACTACTAGCTTTGGTGGGAAACAAGTAAGATGTAACTCTGGAATTTGGTATTTGAACCTGATGCTTTTCTCTATCTTTTCACAACGATGGTGTCCAATCTTGTCTATGCCGGTATCAGTGAGGTAATTTATAAACTATCATACTTTTATGGGTGAGAAAGAAACTGTTGACATTCGGCTTATGTTGAGTTGAAGCTGAGCTTATAGAGAAGGTTATTGAATCATATTAATTATGAAAACTTCCAAAATGTTATAAAATTAAGTATCAAACTTAAACTGTTTATAAGATAGTATTATTGTTTAACCATAATACTAATATCTTAACGTATCAAATTAATGAGTTGTGTTTAATAAAGTCCATTTAAAAAACATAGCTCTTGAATTTTAACATTCAATCACAGGTGATTCAGTATACAATCACATGTGATTTATAAAAGCATCACATGTGAATTACGAGAGTGTTACTTCGTTCAAATTTTTAAAATTTAATCTGGATCATTGATGTCATTGATCCAAATGCTAAAATTAGCCCCTTAAGACTATAAATTAATTATGGTCTATGTTGAACATTCTTCTCAAATTAATATCTACAAGGGAAGTAATGTGCATCTAAAAAGGTTGTGTTATTAAAAATTATTGAATTGTATTAATATAAAACTTTAAACCTGTTCACAACAACTTAATTGATACACATATTCATCAAACTAATCTTTCACTCATCTCATACTTTTTAACATATCATATTATCACCATATTACTTTTTTCTTTTAACCCTTACAACTATCCTATACAACTATCTCATTTTCATGTAATTTATTTCTAGTTTATATTACAACTATTACTAATTTAAATAATTTAATATTTATAAATTATTTATAATGTAACACACGGAAAAAAAATTAAAAAAATATTATATTTCATAAATTAATGTAACCTTAATAAAAATTAAAAGAAATAAAGAAATTACGTAATTTTCAAATAGAAAAAGATAATCAATTGTTGCCATTTTTCTTTGGAAGCTGTGAAATTTGTTCGATTAAATCGCCTCGAACGTTATGATGCGTTTATCAATTTAGACTTTTTGAACATTAGCTTCGAATTGTTCGTCGCTATTCTCTTCGTCATCAACATTCAACAATAAATTGCATTACCTTCGTCTTTAGTATCATATTGTGTACTATGATGCAAACATATATTACTTTACGTATTTTTTCGGATGTCACGATCTTGTCGGGTCTTGTATTATGTGCCAACATTGTTTCACACATCAAAACAAAGTTCTACATCCTTCCTTGCCACTTCTTGCATCAGTAGGGCATGTGAAGGTTTAGACAAAAGTAGCTCATTCGGTATATATATATATATATATATATATATATATATATATATATATATATATATATATCCATCTGCAAGATAGTAGTCGTGCTTGTAGACCACTATCTTGACTTGAAATAGACAGTCCGATGCTTTCCGTTGTAGACATCGTCAAATAACAACGATTGGTTAAGCACATTAAGGTCGTTGTTGGACCTGACAACCCTGAAGTATGTATGTCAAACTCCAATGATTCTATGATGTCATTTCCTCTAGCATAATAGTCAACTAATCATAGTCACCTCAATTGCACTTGCCATGCAACCGGGCAATTTGCCAAATCCCAATGCATACATTCTAGACTTCCTAACATGCTTGGAAACACATGTCTAGATTCATGTGTAGCGTATAAATGCTGAATATCATCGTAAGAAGGTTTATATAAGTATCACTTACCGTAAAGACTAATGATACCCTTCGAGAAGTTTTGTATGCAGCCTTGTGCATTTGAGTCCGCCATATTCAGGTACTCATCAAAAGAGTCAGCGGATCTCCCATATGCCATTTGCTGTAATGCGGAGGTATACTTTTGCAAAGGAGATAACCCTTTTCTGCCTATAGCATCTCATCCCTTTTGAAAAAAATGTAAACACTCGCTCCAGATCCTCGACTATTCGTAGGAATAGTTGTCCGCACATGTGGAACAGTCTCCTAAAGTTCTCGTTACTATCATTACAGTTATCCACAAAATAATCTTGAAAAAGCTACTCGTGTGTAGCTTCACAATCTCTAGTTGCATATGCTCCTCTCCGTCTTTGAGTGGAACTTTCTTCTTCGTCATCATTGAGATGCCCATATATAGTTGTGGTTAGTACTTCATTAAATATTACAACTCTCGTTTGCCCATACACGACGAGATCAATTCCCCTTTCCGATGATGAAGATGATGAAAACGACAAACTTGACGACATTTTTCTGTAAAAAAGAGTCTGAGACAGAATGAAAAGTTTGAGAGAGAGAATAGTTGGTGATGTGGAAAAATAAAACGGAGAAGGTTGGTATACGTAGGAGAGAAGAAAAGAAAAGAAATAAAAAAATACAGTCGTTGGTAATGGTAATAAAAGGAGAAAACAAAAAAAAATGGAAAAAAAAATCAACGGGACTCGAGACCAGACCTCAACCCTTGGGACTCAAATGGAGGGGCGTGATGGTGTATGGCCGGATCCGGCTTGGCTCCCACGCATGAGACCGATGCAGTCAGTCTAATAGTGAAGAACCAATAATTTATATTCAGTAGTTAATTATATACGATCAATTATTTTATATGTCAATGACAATGTTATCCTGTAATAATTGTTAATCGCCTGGTTCAACTTGATTGCTATTTGGAGCAAGAGGAGTAGCTCAGAAGCGACTATCTCTGTGTGAGGTAAATGAAGAGTCATGCATCAACATAATTTTGATCTTTGCATAATATTGAACTTTGACTAATGTCTATCCTAAGTGAGAGAATTGGTAGATGGCTTTTCCATATGTTGGCTTGTTGAATGGCTGGAAAATAATTAAAGGTATTGGGTAAAATGCGCAAAAATACAAAAAACTTTGCTAATATTGTTATTATATCTAAAAATACATACAACTTACAAATTTTGTTCATTGTATATAATTGGTAACTTGATTACCGGTTACAGATTGTATACAATGAACCAAATTTAAAAGTTTTTTTTGTATTTTTAGGTATCAAAGTTCTTTTATTTTTGACAAAGTTACCGGTAAATTACCTATTGTCATAGGTAAATTGCATACAATGAACCAAATTTGTAATTTGTGTGTATTTTTAGGTATAAAATAAAGTTGGTTGCATACAATGACAATATTGACATAGTTTGTTGTATTTTCGTGCAGTTTGCCCTAAAATAATCATAGTATTTAGAGTTAATTACATATTTGGTCCCCTGAGGTATGTCACTTATTACATCCTAGGTCCTTAAACTACGTTTATTACGCTAGACATCCCTGTTCGTATTTTGTTTCGCTGATGGACCCTGTTCACTTGAAAAGACGATAGTACCCTTTTCATTTGAATTTATTATATTATTTTAAGGTTTATATATTTAAATACTATTAAGTTATATTAATATAATATAACACATGTTAATTATTATTTAAATATATAATTAATAACCTATTGTTTATTATCACCACCTGCTAGTTTCTACCACCACCACCATCCACCTTCTACCATCCAACCACCACCTTTCACCACCCAAAGACCCCCATGAACTATCAAGAATGTCAAGAAATCTCAGAATACGAAGCACCAAAAATCCCAAATCCGAAACACCACCGGAAACCACCCCCATCATCACCACAGACCACCCTTACCACCAAAAACCTCCAACCAACAACTCTAAAGCCACCATATATCAGAGATCACAAAAAACCATATACATATCATTCAAAATCAGAATCAACCACAATCAAAAAGAAGAATCAACCAAAAATAAAAATCATTTACTAAACCTAATCTATTCGAAACCTTAATCAACACAGATCTGAATCATCGCCGCCCACATAACACATATCTGAACATCATGAATAGATCCAAGAGAAAAAAGAAGTCGAAGAAGATGGCGGTTGTGGTCTTCTCCGGCGAGGTGAACGTGGTTGTCGCCGAAAAACCCTAGATCTGAGGTGGTGATGAACCCAATCGCACGTAAGGAAGATGGTGGTTGTGGTCTTCTCCGGCGAAGGGAAGATGTCCGGTTGTGTGATGGTCCTCTTCGCCGGTTGTTGTAATGGATTGTGGTGACACGACGGAGCTACAGTTGCGACGAAGAAGGAAGGAGATAGGTGGAAGTGGTGGCTTGTACGTGATGATTCACAGTAAAGAGAAAAGATGGATGGGGGTTGGTGAGCGGCGACGATGAACGGCGGTGGTGAGAGTTCTCCGGCTAGGATGGCGGCGGCGGTCGTCTCTCTCTAGAGGGGATGTCGCCGGTTAGAGAAAGAGAGTGATGGAGTCATGGGGGCTTTGGTCTTTGGGGTAGGTATATATGTATATGTATGTATGTATAAATTAGTTTAAATATAATATAATATGTAATATTATTTAATAGTTTAATATTTTTTGAATTATTTGAATTGAGAAAAATAATAAAAAAAAGAAATAAGGGTATAATAGTCTTTTCAAGTGGAGAAGTAAGGGTATTTTTGTCATTTTAGTTGCATCAGGGTCCATCAGCGAAACAAAATACAAACAACAGGGATGTCTAGCGTAATAAACGTAGTTTAAGAACTTAGGATGTAATAAGTGACATACCTGACCAAATATGTAATTAACTCTAGTATTTACATTAACTTTAGTTTGATAATTATAAGTTGCAGCTAATTAAATTAATGCCGGTCCAATCATTTACAGGTTTAGGACAAATAATCGAAATATGTAACATTCATAAATAACATATTATCAACTAAGAAGAAAAAAAAGCTTAAAACCTGAAAATGAAATGGATCAAAGTTGACTGAAAATCCAATGTTCCCATATGCCAAAAATATTATTTGTTTTCATTATTAAACCGTAGGGGTAACCATTATAAAACTAAAAAAGAAAGTAAATTACAAAAAAACAACAGTATAAATAAATATCCTTTAATAAGAATAACATAAAAAAATAAAGTAAAACGAATAAATTGAAAGAAAAAGAAAATAGCAAAAATAAAACTTTAAATAAAATCTAAAAAATAAAAAACCGTAGAAGAAATAGCTTTGCAAGAAAAGGTAAGAAAAAAATAAGAAAGTTATTATAGGAGTTGAACACATGATCTCCGGTTTTCAAAAAGAGGATCTATTGCTACTATTTCATCAAATACTATCTTTTTAAACTTTTTACTGAAACCTATTTACATATAAATGTTTTTTTCCTAATAATGTATATTAATGTATATCAAATTTTGGGCCTCTTATCCTATAGGTCCTGAGTCGTTGCTCAGGTTGCCTAGCCCATAAGCCGGCCCTAATTAAAATGTGAGTGATATAATAATAATATAATGTGTCACTGAATTTTCTTTAATGACAAGTTATATTAGCGACCTAACAAGTTGCTAGTAGGCGGTGATTGAGATTGGTTTACAAGTCCAATCATGCCAAGTTTAGCTAGCTTACTCTATTTCTACATGAAACTCATAAGAAAGAATATATGATCACACCATCACCGATATGCTTTTGGCAAGGTATAAGCATTCTAACGTGAAAGTGTCCAAATGATGTATTTATGACTGTGTTGAAACACCTTTTGAGAGCTTAGCTCCTTCAATCGAGTCGGAAGAAGGAGAAATTTTCATTGAAGTTGTTACAACTTAAGGGGCCCGCTTCAACAAATTAGAGATCCCCATCATACTCTTGTTTGCAACTTGACATGGGATGAAAATGTGATTTTCCAACTCTTAAATGTCATCACATGATTTCCTTTTTAAAGCATGTTTTGTCTCCTAGTAACTTTGCATCTTGGTGTGACTTAATCTACAATAGTTAGATCACTCTCTTCTAAATGCAAGGCTTAACTTTCATTGCTGAGCATTCACTCATGTCGGTAGAAAATGTTTTTAGCATTTAGAAAGAGTAAATTTCAAGTTATTCATATATTGAACACTTTAGACATAATTTGTCTTAGTTACCCTGGATTATGTATTAGACCATATTTAGTTATCTTTTATGTATTAAAATTTTTTTTTCTTGTACATGTAATTCTTAATTAATATCAATAAGACTTACATAAAAGTAAACTCTGTCTTAACTTAAATTAAAAAAAAACTAATCTGTATTCAACCTATAAATATATTTGTTTGTAGTATCTAATCTCAAACTAACATATTTTACTTATTTATTAAGTATTTTGAGACTCCCATCATAGTGGTTATATGCTTTGAGTGAGAGTTTTAAGATTTCTCTCTGGTTGAAGGGTATTTCTTTTATTTATAGAAAAATATATGTTACTTATTGTGATGCTCTATTTTTTTTTTGTCTAAAATCAAAGTGCATATAGCGACAACATCTCTATTGTAATAAACACATGATTTGGTCCTCCACTAAGAATTACAAACCATTTAAATATACTTGATAAACAATTTCAAATACAGGTTTGAATTCATTTAATTACAATGTTAATACCAAAAACATGTTTCAAGCGGTTAACGTTAACTCGCATCCCATAAAATGGGGAAATTTAATAGTGAAACATAAAAGATAAGTTGTCTTCATTGCGTCAGAGGTTCCCCTTTGTCCAAATCTGAAAAGAATTAAATGACAAAGGTAAGCATAAAGCGTAGTTAACGACTGAACATACATAACTTATACAACACACTAGATGTGCACACATCGCACGTGTGATCATGTATTATATTCACATAATTTATGCATTGTTGGTGCCTAGTCACCATTGGGTCTTATAGTGCCTAGCCACTACTAGGTCTTCTCGGTGCATAGTCGGCACTAGGTCTTGTAGTGTTTTCACATGTTCACTCTACTTTCACACTTAACACAAACAAACGTATGATTTGGATTGGGATTCATACCTTGATGAAATGGCTTGTTTTCTTATCAAAATCTCCTAAGTTCCAAGCCCTCTTCTCCCTTGCTCTTAGCAAAGTGCACATAGTGAATATTTTGGCTATAGTTAGACCATGAGCATCCATCTTTCTTCTTTCCATTGTCACATGAGTGTCACATCATTTTTTTCTTCCATCCCCCTCATCTTACTAACCCCCACATTTATCCCCCTCAACCATTCTTTATTAAAAAAAAAGAAAAAATGTAGAGAGATGAGAGATAGAGAGAAAAAGGGAAAAGAAGTGTAACTATGAACCAGTAAAACACATATTTAGAATGATAGGAAGGAGGCGATGAGCCGATGATGTAGCATCCTCTCACTCTCTAACCAGCCACACATCCACTGGTTGGATACTAGTAGTCTAAATAAGGGTGTTGGGTTTTTGTGCCCAAAAAGGCTTTTATTCACGTTCCTAATTTAATAAAACACCTCTTTCTAGTTGTATAATTAGAATTCCAAGCACCATGATCCTTTATAGGATAATTAGTATCTTTATTTCATACGGATATTACACTTATTAAACCAAAATAATAAATATAATCATTTTTTTATAATCACGACTAATTTAAACCTAAAAATACAATTAGTTCATACAAATAGTCCGTTAGGTTGAGAAAATATGCTTCTTATACAGCTAAACTCCTCTATATTTAAAATTTTGTAAATATGAAAGCATATAACATACTTGACGATTCGGCTATAAGGCTACCCGGAGTGGGCAAGCCTATGGGCTTCGGGAGTGTTTGGGTTAGCTTTGGGTAGAGTGGGAACAACACTATCACCCCCTTCGGGTTCCCTCCTTCGGTTTTTCACATCCCAACTCACCCGCTCAATTTTTTTTGTGAGTATATAAAAGAGAGTAATAAGAAAGAAAATATTTAAGTTGTTTGAGTTAGATTTAGGTTTGAAAAACCATACATGCAAGTCAAAATTGTTTTATCAAAGATATTTTAGATTCTAAATAGACCAAGTTGAGTTCAATTCCTTTTTGGCGTAAAAAGTGAGTAATACTCATGGTCTAACCACGATAAATAAAACTAGTTTCTCACTCTCCTATCTCCTATCTCCTGTGGTACAACCCCTTTCACTCTGTATGATTCTGAATCCTTCGTCCTAGAACATGTTGCAGGCAACAATAATCCATATAGGGATTCAAAACGTTCCAATCTTGGAAGGAATTCAGGTATTCGACCAGCGTTCTATCAGTGAGTACTGCTAAAATTACATAGAAAAGTGACTACGATCACGTCGTCCTTCTCTTTACACACTATATCTCATGTATTTTCCAACAATCACTGTTGACATATTTGCATCAATTCACGATGTCGTTTCCAATTCTCCCCGACTCCGGAATCCCTCTCAACAGCTCCATCACCGAAAAAGACGAATAGGTAACGTCGATTTCATTTTTCTGTTGTCATCGTCTTCATTAGTTATCATCGTTAGCGCATATATCAAGTTGTTTCTCATAATAGTGATACGGATGTATGTGATTCTCACTTTGATACAAATTTGGGGACGTTGAATCGACAAACCCTAACAGTAAAGCACATTATGCAACGACTGATGAGAGATTACATCAGGGGATGCCTAGGGATTCCAAGTCTGATTCGAAGCCATAAGAACGATTATAGGAATAGATGGAAGGAACGCAAACCGTGTGATTACCTGATCGGCTCTATTTATTGGTAGCTGGATTAGTCGTTGAGTTGGGAGATGCATTTGAAGATTTTCATGGACCAGAGGTAACATATCTTCCCATTCTCGTTCAATTGAAAGCTTGTATTTTTAGGTTTCTCAAGATCATTGTCAATGCCAACTTCTTATTAAAGTATGTATCCATGGCTTTTTTATTTTCACTATCTTGTTCTATATAACAAAACAATCAATGCAAATCGATATTCTGTCAAATAGTGTTAAAATTTGCAATATAAATAAGTGTATGGAATCTCTAGTTGATCAAATTCAAACAAATTAGCCGGAGAAACTTCATTATTGTTATCCTGGAACAAAAGGACTATGATAATATGAAATAAGTTGCATAAATTACGGATTTATTTTTAACAATTTAACCATCAACAATTAATTTTATTAATGCTTAATGTGATTTTCATCAAATAAGCTACAGGTTTTATAACTAAATAAGGGTGCTTGTAGATCGGATTTGATTCGGGTCGGAGTTTGGTTTTTGGTTCTAGTGCCCGTGTTTTGTGGATTTACGGGTCATTGTGAATGTACCATATAAGAGTCAACTATTCCTTAGACTGTCCAAGAAACGCCCGACTTTCAAACCCTAGATTTCAGCTTAGAGGAAAGTTTAGTAAGTCCGAGCGATCGATTAGTGTTTTCATCAAACCATGAGTTCAGATTAGAGGGAAGGGTTTCCAAGTAAATTGAGTAAAGCCCAGAAGCTGCATTTGGGTAAGTTTTCTGTCAAATGTCTAGACTTTAGTTTAGGGGGAAAGATTTCGACCTAGATCACGTAAGGTCAAGAAGTTTCATCCTTTTGAGTATTAGCAAATCATCAGAGATTTTCCTCTGTTTATATCTTGCCCTGTAAGATCAATCATCTTAAATCCTGAAGTTTTTTCCCATATGGTAATTGA
The DNA here is from genome assembly GCA_038502395.1 of Dittrichia graveolens. NCBI lineage: Eukaryota > Viridiplantae > Streptophyta > Magnoliopsida > Asterales > Asteraceae > Dittrichia > Dittrichia graveolens. The sequence continues at coordinate 2,958,811 of JARJIL010000004.1, read as the reverse complement.
TTTACGGTACTCTTGATTGATTTCAATCCATGCGGTAGTTTATTTATGTTAAAAAACATTATTTATTTGTGTGTGCTTGTGTATCTTTCTCAATTGAGCAAGTAGCAAGGGAAATGTAAATTCTTCCCTAAAAGCCCCAATTTTTTAATTCAGTGTGTTTTTTAATGATGCTAGCTGTATGCAGTCGTTGTGTGCCATGGGATTGTGATCTTATAAAGACGTTCATGTATGAATTCAGTTGTGAACTTTTTACTTCATCAAGAACTTTTATTCATATTGAATATGGCCTACTGTTACATGAAAGTCATGTGGTTGTGTGGCAATCTATGATATAGAAAGGGGCTAAGGAGTTGATGATGAAGATGCTTTTACAGAAAATTTAGTTTGATCTAAGGATTTAGGTGAAGAGATTTGGGTATCAGAAGAATAGGTGAATAGGGTGATTAAGAGGTATTAATGTGAAAGGTGATATCTAGCTTCTGAGCTCCATTTGGTGTGTTCGGATTTTGTTACTTATGTAAGTTTTCTTATGAATAGATGGCAAGGAATGATCCTAGAAGGCACAAGTTTTCACATTACCATAATATCTGCTAGTAATTAATAATCTTTTGAGTAATAAGATCATACATCAGACCTTCTGTTATTGGATGGAAGTTCTATGAAAACACATCTAGTGCATCGATCCCAGAAGTTATTAACAAGTTTGGCTTGAAATGTAAAGGTTCTTGCCACGTCGAGTAGATGTAGGTTTTTTTTCCTCTCTCGTTCCATTTATTTGTGTAGCTATGGGACATGATATGTGGTGAATGAAAACATGATAAAGAGTTGAGTACATTGACAATTCTGCTGCTACTGAATTTGGAGAAGGATTTGATTGATGAATTCTAATATTGTCTCCTCCTGTTTGGAAGTTTTCTTTGTTAATTTTTTATGAACTACCCAACTGGTTTTGGCTTTTAGATGATCTTTTATTTTTATGCTATTCGTGGCGGTTTACCTGTTTGATTCGTCATGTTAAAATTCTTATTAACTTGTAGAGAGAAAATAAGTTGTCCATAATTCATGTTTATGAAATACCATATTTCCTTAAAGAGTTTGTACATCTGGTTAATAATGAATGCAAATACATAAGCTTGAATGAAATTGTTACTTTATGGCTCTAGTTGTATATGCAGGGGATATTTGAGATTTGCAATCATAGAATCTTCTGTGAAATATCAAGATGGAACAAAATGCTAGGAACTGTTCTTGGCAAAGATTCTTGGAATGCCATCATGGGACACTTGATCATCAAGATACAATCTCCAGAATGCCTGAAACTGTACTTCAGCATATCATATCTTTCCTTCCATCTTCTGACAAAGATGATATTCGTTTTTTGTCAAGAAAATGGAGGCGACTCAGTGCACAAAACCAAAAGATGCTCTCTCTAACTGGGTTCAGATTAAATGAGCAAGATCTAAAAACACTTTTGCAGGGTGACTTTCACTCTGTTGAGTTTCTTAGATTAAGGAAATGCTCAGTGATGGACAAAGTGAGACTGGAGAATTTCAAGTTAAAGAATCTGAATTTAAACTACTGTGAAAGCTTGAACAACTTACACCTTAACACACCTCATCTGGAAACTTTCTATTTCCATGGACCTCGTCTCAGCCCATGCACAATTGAGTTTGGTAGTTCCAATCAGCTGAGGGTTTTGCATTTAGTAGGGATTGCTATGAACGCAATGATGTTCATAGACTGCAACAAAAGTTTTCCCATTCTCCAGGTGTTGACCTTAGTTGACTGTGATATGACTGGATGTGTCAACATCTCAAGCAATTCTCTTCAGAGTTTATCTTTGTTGAGATTCCAAAATCACGTGGATATAACTGTTGATGCCCCAAACCTACTTTATTTTGGGTACAGTGGCAGCACACTGCCCTTCTCAAACATGAACCTTCCTAATCTTGATTTAGCTAGGATTGATATAAGCCCTAGTCAGTCACAAGAATGTGATGAGATCTGGTTCACTAGATTTCTCATGATGCTTAGATGTCTGAAGCATACTAAAAGGTTGGAGCTTCATACTAATTTCAGCAAGGTAGGTTTCAAAAGCATAATTTTGTGCATATATCCCTATCTTTTATTTGTTATTTTGTGTCATATAACTTTAATTTACATGCTTGGAATGCAGAGTATCATTATACCTAAAGAATTGAGGGAAACCCATGTTCCACCACTTGATGTAATCCATTGTATAGTTATACATACAAGTTCCATATCAACCAATATTGTTGATCTTGCTGATGGAATGCTTTGGATTTCTCCTCGGGTTAAGAATCTTCATTGCTATTCGGAGATGTGTGTACTTGAGGTATCATACTGTTTTTAGCTTCTAAAATAATAATATTACTCTCCTACATGGAGTTGGTAAGTAATGTTGTGATCTTTCTTCTCATTTTTCAATATGATTTTCTGGTGACAGATGGTGCATCGGGAATTGTCAGGAACACTTGAGAAGCCATGCAGCTTCTGTGCCTCACATCCTTTAAGATGTTGGCGCCATTCAGTGGTTCGGTATATGGCAACCCATATTTTGGATGATGCCGAGAAGGAAATGGAGGTGTATATCAGGGAAAATTTGCAAAACATTGGACGCAATGATGTTGAACAGGTTCCATTTGATATGGTGAGAGGTTTTAGCAACCCTCTAAATGATGCGTGAATGAGAGAGAGTTGAGGCTATGCGTGGTCTTTTTCATGAAAACAAGTAAACATGTTAACTTATAACTGGGTTTAAATTGTTTTTTAAACTGAATCTCAGCATGATTAACTAGTTATTTTGATGAGAAAAGGATAAAAAGGTCAGCCAAAGAAATCGATCAGAGCACTTGAACTAGAGGTGTTTGTTTCATCCCCTTTACTTACGAATTGAAACTGTTTATTTTTAATTCAAAAGATTTGGTGATAACCTTTTAGTGATATTTTGAAACACGGTTTTTAGTTGATCTGGTATAATAAGCGGATTGACGGGTCACTAGTTCGACTGGTTTGACTGCCTGGTCAACCCGGGGAATATATCAAAAATTAATCATGTGTTCTATGGTAAGCTTTAATCATGTGTTTTACTGTTATGCTCCAATCATCCATCCACAAGATATTACATGCTCTCCCGTTCTGCATTTTTGTCATCGGTCCACCAAATCAAGATTTAGGGCTGTATTCAAGTTTAAAAGTAAAAGAGATGGATGGAGCCAATCGGAGACGGGTCACAAATGAAGTAGTTTGGAGACAGGGTGTTCGCGATTAGAGGTGGACTTGGAGCTTAGATCTCGATGGTTGTATGCGGCGTAACTGTATCTCATGAAGTTACCCTTAGTCATAATACAACAACCAATAGATAATGTAGGAAGATAGCAGCACATACATATATAGCCCTGAGACCAACACTTAAAGCCACCATCATGAATATGATATCAGAACAGTGGAACATGAAGACGACCACTAGAGTCACTAGACACACCAGGGCTAATCCATCCAGAGCTAGGTTTAGACATAGCTAAAGCATAGGGTACAATATTTGAAAGCAGAAGCAGCAAAACATGAGACTTGGCTGGAGTTGGTATTGGAGTAGTGGTTTTAGGATGGTGATCAATCACTGTATGTATACTTGCCTTGAATTGTTACAAGACTACTTTTAGCACCTCCTTGGCAACGATGGAACCATGGCTTTATTCTTATGGCGTGTTTGGATTGGAGATGTGGAAGTAGAATAAGAATCATGGATTGTGTTTGGTTTGAGGATATGAGTTTTAAAGCTAGAAACGACAACCCTGGAATTGGATTTTTTTTCCCCTGTATGCGTCTCTGCCCTAAGGGCAGAGACGCAGCTAATACGGTAATAATCAAGGCTTGTGGATTGTTGGTTTTAAAGGCAGGTGAGGTCGGATAGAGTCTGTTAACACTTTTTATCCGTTTTCAAATTTTATTACAAGCGGAAATTACAAGTTTTGTCCGTTTGGCTTGTCAATATCTAAAAGTTTCTTTCTTTTAGCTTTAAAAATTACAATGAAACAAATTAGCCGAAAAATCTATATTATTTATTATCTTGAAACAAAAAGGACAACAATAATATGAAATAAATTTCATAACTTATGGATCTTTTGTCAACCTTCAACAATTAAAGGTAGGGTAAGGTCAAGGAGTAAATTAAAGGTGGCTGGCTATATTTATGATCGAGTGTAGGTGGTGGTCCTTAAGTTATGATCAAGGGGCCCTTAAGGGGGTTGTGATTTTTGGAGGATGTTGGTCTATAATTGCATTTAATATATACTTGACCACTTATATGCTTATCACCTGCTCTCCTTGTAAAGGATCCAATCACGCCTGTTTCATATTTGCTCTTTTTGTCTTTTAACCCCTTTTGGACCTATGCTAATTATAACTTACAAAATCGGTAGAAGAGCAAATAGCATATTAAGGGACTGTTTTTAAAACAGAATTATCAAACATCGAATGATTTCGTAGTTTAAATAATTCATATGATCTGAATGAATTTTTCTTTGAATGTGACATGCTTTTTGATAAATGTTCTGAATGAACAATCTAAATAATTTAAATTATCATTTTAACCTTAATAGTGATATATTATATTATAAAATAGGATTGTTTAACAAGGCAGCCCGTCAAAGAAGAAGTTTAAGGGTAAAATACTTGTGCTTAATGATTTAGAATGTACTTAAGGTAGAATGATTCAACAGCGTTCTTCTGTTTCATTCAGAGACAACAATCAAACACGCTGAATGCTGAACGATTCAGCATTCAGCGCTGAATGGTTCCATTAGGGGTGAGCATGGTACCGTTACCGGTTTTACCAAATACCAAATTTGGTTTAAAGACGGTACCGAATACCGTACCGAGTATTCATACTACGGTACCGGTACCAGTATCTATTTTATCTAGTTTTTCCGGTATTAGTCCCGAATACCGATTTAGCAATATTTCAAGTACCGAGTACCGGATCGAAAGCTCTAACTCGGTATCGGTACGGTTCGGTATTTTCGGTACTCATGCTCACCCCTAGATTTCATTAATCAGCAAACAAACAGCCCTTAAAACGTGTGTGTGTACGTGTGAAATATTTTTATTCACTCTATAATTTCTTAAAATAATTAATACTTTTAAGTATCTATACTATCTATAAAACATTTACACATTTTAAATCTCTTAACTTTTAAGTAAGTTGAAATTACTTTATTATTCCAACATCATAAAATATATTTGATAGTAATGTCATAATTAGAGTAGAAATTAAATTTGGAAACTATAATCCAATCAATATCTTATATATAGTTTGACTTCTAAATCAGAAATTTAAAAATACCATGCATTGTAAATCGGCATATAAATTAAAAATTATTCAATGTCAACATAGTGTGTGAATATTATACCCTTATGTTATCATAAACAGACATATTATCGACTAGGAATTATTCGTCGATGCTGCATTACGCGGGTACCGTACTAGTACTTATAAAAATCATTATTAAAACTCTTAATTATACCTATTAAAAAAGGATAAGTAACAATGTTTAGTAGTTTTGGATGGCAAGTGATTAAGAATTTGTATCTTGCCCATATATAGATAGGTTCTGCCAACATATTCTAGAATATACTTGTGGAATATTACTAAATATAAATATAATAGTCAAACATAATAATGTTAAAGCATTTTTAAAGATTTTAAAATGCCAGACATGACACCTTAATTATTTAGTTATTATATATATATATATATATATATATATATATATATATATATATATATATATATGTAAAAGTTCAAATGAGAACTGTTTTTCTTACGAGAACCGCGAGAACCAATCTTAGCTGTCTAATTCCCTCTTCTTCAATTGGATTACCCACCCATGAATTCCTTACATGCATCCTGCCACACTCAATCCCCTCACGCTCTTCATCCATGAATTACATTATCCAAAATGAACGACTAAGATTGGTTCTCGCAATAAAAACGGTTCTCAAATGAACCTTCCCATATATATATATATATATATATATATATATATATATATATATATATATATATAGTGAAAAGTTCATTTAAGAACCGTTATTATTGCGAGAACCGCGAGAACCAATGCTATCCGTCCAATTCCCTCTTTCAATTGGATTGTCCACTCATGAATTCCTTACATGCACCCTGCCACACCCAATCCCCTCACGCTATTCATCCATGAATTACATTATCCAAAATCAACGGCTAAGATAGGTTCTCGCAATAAAAACGGTTCTCAAATGAACCCTCCCCTATATATATATATATATATATATATTTCCCCGCCTTTAAAATACTACGAGTACGTTTAAATGAAGCTCGATATATGTCACATCGTAAGAGCACCGTCCAAAAAGGTTATATACGCATAATACATGTTTTTCATTGGCCAAAATCAAGAAACTGTGGAACTTATTATTGGCTCCATCGGTCCACAAGGCAATGTCCTGTTGTTGGCCAGCGTGACTATCATTGAGGACTTGATTAATTGTTTGAGGTACCTGTGTGGCTGTGAGTCTATTAGAGGCCCGCAATGGGTGATCGTGTTCTTCTTAACCATACAAAACAAGAACCATAGCATGCTTGTTATCCACCGTTGCAGATGATTTGTGATTTGCTCGTGGTGATGGTGATCATGAACCGGCTAATGAGCTCCAACTCTCGTTATGTATTTTTTTCAACCAATAAGACGTGAGATAATTAATTATGTGTGGGTCCAGTGCTAGTAATGATAGATGTTATCACTACGGGTGGCTAATGATGAGTTAGTGATGCTGACGTGACATGACGACTAGTAATGTTATTTATCACTGCGGATGCTCCCAATTTCGAACTAAAGACTATTATTGCTTTTGTTTTATAGAAAAATTTATTTTCTTATACTGTATTCTTCTACTTCATCTTCATACTCACTATAAAACGACATCTTACAATCAATTAATTCTCTTTCATAGTCCACTTTCTTAATTTAAACATATTTGTCTTGATTTAATAATTATAGACCAATCAAAAGATTTTGTATGAGAATATAAATCGAGTTACAATTGTTTGTTTCTTAATTCATGTTACTCGTATTGAGCCCAAAAATATATAATAATAATAATAATAATAATAATAATAATAAATTTAAGTGATGTTTCAAAACATCCCATTACAGACACCGTAGGTTCGCCTCTACTCATCTATTTCCCAAAATGACCTTCATATCAAGTTTCTAATTTCAATCGGTATATTAACTTGGCATAATTTACTCTTACTATCTTAAAGTGAAACTAGAGGCGCATTTTATAACAAACACTCTTTTCATATTAAAGAGTTTGTAGTCTAGCAGTATGTTCGTAAAATGTATTTTTTTCTAAGAGGTTGAGAGTTCAAGTCATATGGTGAATAATGAAGAAAATTTAAAAATAAGTTTAGTAAGTGTGTGCGTTTTTACCGTTATAAATGAAAAAACTTACCCGTTTCATAATGACAAGTTATGCTTTCAGTATAGCTTCCCCTCTTCCCTTTCCAACCCTAATGCCACATCAGCTTTTTTTACTTTTTCCTTCCCAACCCAAATCAACCCCAAACTCTAGTATAGTCTCTCCTTTTCAACCCAAACTTTTTCCCACTTTTTTTTTAATTTATTTAAGTATACATTTATATATTTAACAAATTCAAATATTTAAACAATTCTATAAAAAATAAAAATATATATAAAAAATTCATAAGATTTAAATAAAAATATTATTATTATAAAATAAAAATTACAATACTCTAAATCTAGATTAATAAATTAAAAAAAAACTACTCGTCTTCGTTATCCGAAAGTTGGATACGTGAAATATGCTCGACCAGATCCGACCGAAGGTTATTATGCGTCTCTCGGTTTTTGACTTCTCGTACGTTAGCCGCGCGTGCTTGTTCACTTATTTGTGTTTCGATATCCGATGATATAATGTCGTGCGGGTATAAACTACAAATGGCATTGTCTTTGTCTTCAAGTATCATATTGTGTAAAATGATACAAGTGTACATAATTTTTCCTAGTCTTCTTGGATGCCATCCGCGTGCCAGATTATGTACATGCCAAAGTTGTTTGAGAACGCGTGGGCACGTAAATGATTTTACAAATGTAGCCCATTCCGGATATATCCCATCAGCTAGATAATATCCGTGCTTGTAGGTGACTCCATTCACTTCAAATGGACACTCGGGGGCTTTTCCGTCGTAGATATCGTTGAAGATGGGTGACTGATTGAGAACATTTATACCGTTGTTGGAACCCGCAACGCCAAAGTACGCGTGCCATATCCATATGTCTTGTGATGCCACCGCTTCTAGCATTATTGTTGGATGCTCGTGATCACCTCTCATGAACTGACCCCGCCATGAAACCGGACAATTTGCCCACGCCCAATAAGTACAGTCTACGCTGCCGAGCATGCCGGGAAATCCGTGGTATTTCTCATGCGCGGTGTATAACTGTTGAACATCGGTGTAAGTAGGTTTCCGTAAATAAACTCTACCATAAATCTCAATAACACCATTGCAGAAATTGTGTAGGCAATCCCGTGATGTTTTCTCTCCCATCCTCAAGTACTCGTCAAGAGAGTCGGCGGCTACCCCGTACGCTAATTGCCGAATAGCGGAAGTACACTTTTGTATTGGAGAAATTTTTTTTCCCTCGCGCGTCCCATCCATCTCTAAAATACTCATACTCTGCCTGTAGGTCGTTAACGATTTTTTCGAATAGCCGTCTGCTCATACGAAACCGCCATCTAAACATCTCCGCATAATAGACAGGGTTATCGCCAAAGTAGTCATTTAACAACCGCTCGTTTGCAGCTACCCGACCTCTTTCTATGTTTCCACTTCTAATTCTGCTCGATGACTCCGCGATGCTCTCATTAAGCAAGTTTTCGGTCTCTCGAAGCAACTCTATATAAATAGCTTCTTCCTGCCGGATCTGTTCGTCGGTTGATACAGAAGCCGACGAACCGCTCGATGAAGCATGTGATGGTGATGCCATATTTTGAAGGAGAATTTTTATATGAAGTGTTGAGGGGTGGTTATGTATTTATAGGAGAAGAGTGTAATTTTTTTAGAAGAGTTGGATGAAAGATGGAAGTGTTTGGTATTTATAGGAGAATTAAAAAAAATATAAATATATATATATATATATATCACAACGGCTATATATCCGTTGGGGGTAAAAAAAATTTTTTAAAAAAACTATCCGTTACTCACAGGAAAAAAAATTTCGGTTTCGCGGACCCGACCCTCGAACCCGATTAGGGGGGGCGTAGGGGTATTCCCGAAGGGAATCCGGGACCTTCGGGTGACCCTATGCGCATGGGCTTATAGGTAGGCACAATACAAGTTTTATTAATACTAACTTTTATCATCATTTTGTAGCGTATGTTATAATGATTATATTTAAATATGTTAAAAACAATGAAACCTTAAAAAAGAAAAAGAAAAATAATTTTTGACATGACATGCATCTTTAATAGTTTCTAGATTCAAAGGAGAAGTAGACATGTGCATCTATCTATCTACCTCTTTCTACAACCATGCCAAATACATTTAAAAGTAAATTTGAAATTTGAATGTGTTAAATAATTAAACAAATATATATACGGATGAACGGAGACGAGCCATTATTGATGGATGTCGTAATCGAGGGAGGGGCCCGCCAGGAGAACTGATTGAAGAAGGGACACCCTTAATGGGCCCAAATGAACCGACCATATTTTGTTAAATAAGAAGGGCGTGATGGGTGGGTGTGAGCCTGTTCCTGTTCCTGAGCCTGAGGTGTCGTTGTTAGCCGTAGTCGGTAAATAGTCTGCTTTTTGGTTCTGTTTTTCTACAAGAATCCGGACGGCTGATGTGGATGGATACGGAACTGCTAAGGGAAAGGATTATTGCAACTTATGTTTAAGATTATGTAAATTAGTTCTTGTGAATTGTGATGTATTGTGAGATATGAGAGTATTTTGTGGATATTTTAATATAGATGACTTTTATGCCGATTACATATGTGTTTTAATAGCTTTACTGTTAGACTCAAGTTGTGTTTATTTTTATCATTTTAGTTAAACTTTGCTTGTAGTTGTATTTCCTATAAGTATATATAGTAGATTTAGTAAATACCCTTTGGTATATAAATAATGTAACTATACCCTAATTGCCTGAAGCATTTCATAAACGTAAAATCAAAGTGCTATCATTGTGGATTTGCTTCAATCATTATTGATACTTGATACAATTGAGAACCTACAATTGATATCAAAGCTAAGAGTCGATCAAAATGTTAGTTTTCAATCAAAAGATTGATTAAAGAAAAGAATAATCAATTTTTGTTTTGCCGTAGGTGTTCTTCAAATTTTTTTTGAATTAAATCATCCGCTTGATTAATTCTCTTGTGTTCTTATTTGCTTGATTAATTCTCCTGTTTGCAAGCCTGATTATAATTTTGTTTCGGACGTACGCCTTCGAAGAACCCTAATTTCTTTTTCTTTTTAACTTTGAGTATTTAATTCAAATTGATCATTGGGGTTGCTTAGTTTGATCTTTATTTAAAGATTGGGATTGAAATCATTTGATTTGAATTGAAAATTAAGTAAACAAGATTGCTTAATTTGAGGGATTAGGTTATTTTTGTTGGGATTGTAAGTCTTTGAATCATACATGTTATTCAATCAATTGTAATTGTTCTTTCCAAATTGAATCGTATTTGGTTTCAATTGTATTTGATATCTCTATCATATTTGAACGATTGCAATTCCCACCAATCGTATTTCCAATTGCAATTCGCAATCGTATTTGTCAATTGCAATTCTCAATCGTATTTGTTAATCACAATTCCAAATCGTAATCTACCAATTGCAATTTCCAATCACAACTTCCAACTGCAATTTCTCTAATTGCAATTCTCATCCATTGCAATTAATCAATTGCATTTCATTCAATCAAAATCATCACTTTTACCATCTCACTCAAAGATCTATTGTCAAGTATCAACTGTAACACCGTGCTTTTGAGAACCAAAATTTTCTTTTTAAAATACCATTTAAGTTTTCAAACAGCGTGAGTTTGACTGTAAATAGAACATTTAAACCTATGTTATACTTTTAAAATGCAGCGGAAGTAAAAACACGTGGCAAACTGTATAAACAGTCAAAATGTTGCCACATACGACATTTGGTGTTACGGATACATAACCGGCCGACCATTATCTATAAACAAACATAAACATAATATAATAGGGTTAAACAAAATCCAGTGTTCCTCCTAAAAACATGCAACTACCCGCAGGCACCTGAGCTCACAGCCTAAGGAACACCTGCACATGTGGAGAGTAGTATCTGTTAGCTATAATAGCTAGTGAGTACACGATAGCATGCAATCCATATAAACATATCACATATCATCAATCATGCTCAAATAATTCTATCCTAGCATCTCACGATGAGCTGGCGTAGTCAGGAGGTAGCATATCTCGTAGGGTAGCGAACCCGGCTCAATGCACCAAACTGTGGTACCAGACACATCAACCGCGCCGGTGGGGGAGCTGTAAAGCGTCCATCGTTGCGTTTCAGAATCAACGGATTCTTCTGAGTAAAGCCCTGAGCTAAACCCACAGGGGACAGCTTTGTCCCTTTGGTAGAACAGCTTTGTTCTTGTTGCAGGATAGCTTTGTCCATAAGGATCCGTACCGATCACAAACAGATAATCTGATTCAATCGAATCATCAATCAATGCATAATCATATCCACATAACATACACCTAAACAGATGCATATTATTTATATTAATCAAAATATCTAGCATCATCATGCCATTCATTCTTTACTTCATTGCGCGCACGCAATAATATATATCTATCATCATAACATACACCTAATGAAGTGCATGCTTTTGTATATCAATAAGTTAAGCCTAGCATCATCATGCTATAAAATCTACACTTAAACAAGTGTGTATCATACTGTGTCAACACGTTAAGTCTAGCATCGTCATGCTTTACAAACTACACTTAATCAAGTGCGTATAATATCCTGATAATCTTTATCATACATACTACAAGGTATACAACCTTTCAACAACATATTCAAACGCTTAATCAATTGTTTACAAATCCGGGTATTCAATTCAATTCATTGTTAATATATGTTATAGATATATTAATCGTTATGTTATCAGGCACTCACAGATTGTCAAGTCGACCTATAATACCAATATCTACGCATTAATCACTTGAACATGCGAGGAACGTCTAGGATACTTGAAACAATACCCTAATGGTGCTATTTAACTATTTATTAACTTGTTATAATAGTCCAAGCAACCACACGTGAACGAATAGCGAAAAATATCATTTTGGCACAAACTGCACCGAACGAGACGCGTCCAAGCCTTGGACGAGACGCGTTCTGCCTGCAGTGCAAAATTTCAGATTTTGCACAGCAGTGCCTTTTTATCCCATTTCAACTCCAAATCAACTTTAGTAAAATTCTAGTGTTTCATATGACCATTTGACACTTGTGGAATCTTTCTAACATAAAAAACTCCTATCCAATTAATTCATATGAAAATCACAATTAAATGGACAAAGACGTGCGCATAATGGCCAAAATTTGATGTAGAACAATTCCAACACTTGCAACACACCATATACACCTAATATGATGTATTGAAGGTGTTGCAACTGACTAAAACCTTTAAACTCATTGTTTGGTATCATTTTTCAATTTCTTGCCTATTTAAGGCCCATTTTTCACTATTTTAGCCAATTCAAGCAAAACAACCATTCCAATTCAAAACCAATGTTCTAATCAATTCATACAAGTCATATGAACATATTAGAACCTTAAAAATTAGTTCTTGATGTGTAAAAATAGATTTAGGCCATTTTGGCCATTTTGACCCATTTAGGCTAAATATTGGATTTGTGCAAAAACACCACTTCTAATGCACCAATTGAGTTCCAATCAATCCCAACAAGTTATAGGATCAATTAGAATACTAAATTTCAGTTCTTGAAGGTCAAAATCAGTTTGACCCGTATTTGACCCATTTGAGCCAAAATTCAAAACTCATCAAGAACACTACTTTAATTCATGGAATTGATTCCTATGCACTTATAAATGATAGTAAAACCTATTTCAATCATAATTTTTAGTTCTTGATTGCTAAATCAAAGAACCCACTTGAAACCTAGAATTTCAATTCTTGAAAGAGCAAAACCAAGAACACGGATGAATATGAACTTACAATGATCAAAGGATGATTAGGAACTATTTGTAAGACCAATTAGAAGCTTAATTCTTTGCTGGAACAAAGGTTTGTGAGTTTTCTTTTAAAAATCCAAATTCAAGAATATGAAGAACAAGAGATGGAGAAGATGAAGATGGAGCTTACAATGAAGAAGGTGATGATCTAGGGCTGATTTAAGCCTTGATTTGCAGCTGTAATTTGATTACTTGTTGAACTCTTGATGATCATCCTTCAAGTTTGCAAGAACAGAGAAAGCTTTGAAGGTATGTATGTTGATACGTGTGTGTGTAGTCTGTGTATTCAAAAAGGGGATGGACCGACTTGTGCGTATTATTATCCACAAGTGGCTATTTTGTTTCCTTTTTCAACTTACAACTCATCTCCCGTTTAACCGTTTCAACTAACGAGGATATTTTTGGAATCCTCGTTTGAAACCGTTCGATATTTTATAACCTTTATCTATTTTTATTAATATTTTTAATAACCCATTTATTTACTATTATCATATTTTATATCATTTTCTAAAATATATATATTTCATTTAATTAAATTAAATAATGGACGTATCATTATCGCACACGTTTAGGCCCGTTTTGAGGATGTTACATCAACCATGCTTCGTGCCAAAGAAGAAAAAGTTCTCAAATTAAAGGAGGTAGAAAATCTTGGTTCAAATCTTATTCTTTGGACAGATTATGCTAACAAACAGAAAAAGAGAGCAGATGATTTAGAACAAGAAAATGTCAACTTACTCTACAACATTTTGAATTGACTGAAAAACTTAACATGTTAGAAAACAACTATCACGAGTTTGAGATTGAAGAATGTGCCAAGATAAGAAATCTTGAGCAACAATTGTTGGATATTCGGAGCAAGTCATATTCAGAAAGCATGAATTTTGATACAAAAAGAAATCAATTTGTGCTTAAATTTCAGAAATTAGAGCAAGACGTACAAAATTGTGTAGAATAAAAGGTCACGACATCTTCTGATTCTGAAAAAGTTCAAAAGAGTAAGTCTTCCAAAAGAAAAGAAATCAAGATGGTCCCTGTAATAGACTAATAGTTCATGCAGGTGAATCATTAAAAAGTATTGTGCATCCAAAAACTAAATGCTCTAAGGATGATTATTCTATACTAAATTCTTATGCGGAGAAATTCATAAACATGGTCAAGCTTCGGAGAAAACTTTGGAATGAAAATAAAGATACTTTTGAAGGAACAAAACAACAAACTTTTCTTCAAAACGATTGTGGTCATGTTTCTCGTGCTACTCCTCATCGTGTTGCTCATCCAATTGTGCGTGTTAGTCAAACAAGACCATACTCGAATGCAAACACAAATGCACATCTTCCCATCTTGCCTGAGCTTAAATATTCATTTGTGGTTCGCTCCGTCAAACATCTATTAAGACTTTCTAAAGAGAAGATTTGTATAAAGCCACATCACCTTCACCAGTTGTTTATTATAAGAAGACATGTTTGAGAAATCAAATGGGAGCAAGGTAATGAAAAAGTTTCAAGTCATTGTTAAAGATCAAAAGCTATATTCGAGGGGGAGTGTATTTTTTGCTTGAAGAATAACTATGATACTAAAACTGAAGATTCCCTCAGCAATCATACCGGGTTCATGCTCAAGATCAACTGCTTCAGTGAATAAGAATTTTTTTTGTTTAAGATGTTTTATTGTAAAATGGACATAAATGGGTAGAATGTTAGACCCAAGTTGTGTTTATTTTATCTTTTTAATTAAACTTTGCTTCTAGTTGTATTTCCTATAAGTACATGACAGATTTAGTAAATACCCTTTGGGTATATAAATAGTGTAACTCTATCCTAATCCCCTAAAGCATTTCATAAACCTAAAATCAAAGTGTGTGTTTTTAGTTTGCTCTCACGTTCATCCTAAGTTTATACTATCATTTTGCATTTGCTTCAATCATTATTGATACTTAATACAATTGAGAATCTATACTTACCCCAGAGACACCCTTGAATTAAGAATGATAATTTTTTTACCAAACTACCCGTGAGAAGTATTCTCTATAGTAACACTAGTTATTTAATGACGATCTTCGTATCACATGCAACATATTTTATGAAATTCAAGTATAAAAAGTTTAAATTATAAACTTACAAGACTGAAAAATAATTTTCTTAATTCGTAAATATATATGCATACACACTTCAACAATTAGTTATACAAAATAAAACACATATTTGGACATTTTTTAAACATTAGAAATCAATTTATACATAACTGCAAACATATATATTACATACGTCTAGTAGGGTTAGAAGCCTATTAATACCACTTCCCGTTCTCACTAGCTATAGTCCTTCAGTTAGAAAAATAGATTATAAGTAGGTGAGGCATAAATATTAAAGTAGGTGAGGCAAAAATAGATTATAAGTGACTTGTATACGGATTATAAGTGTGTTTTTGTTGTTATTATCATTGTATCATTTATTTATTATTTGTATTATTATTATTATTATTATTATTATTATTATTATTATTAATTGAACTAGTTACCTAGATCATGATGTCATGAATGGACTGTTTCTTCTAATAAGTGGATAATAATTGATATGGTAGATGAAGCTCGTGAACAAGTCAATAATAAAACAAAGCCCCAAAAGATTTGTGAATCTTTATCTTAAAGTAAAGACATGATACACGTAGAAGCTACTAACTATTGTAACTATTTGTTGTTTAGTTCAATCATATATTAAAGGATAAACTACGTAGAAATATAAAAATAATTATTAGTATATGTGATTAACTTTATTTTGTATCAAGAAATACTAATATAGTTCATTGTATGCAACTGTTAACCTATTTATTAGGTTACATGTTATTTTTAAAAATTTTGATTTTTTTAATTGATATTTCTTCATGGTTCTTGAATGTTCATAAATCTCTTTCAAAACACCACATATTCAAATCTCCTTCATGAATTTTGAAGAAAAATAGCAACAACGCCAAAGATTTGAATCATGGTAACAAAAACAATCTACAAACTGAAAATTTGTAAACCTTGATTTTAAAAATACAAAATCCAATCAAGTATCAAAATATAGACATTCAATTAATTGAAGTAGAAACTAGAAGTTTATGACAAACACAATAGTCGTGAAATCCAAGAATCAATCGATGAAGCATTCAATCGATTCACAATAGTTTACAAACACAACTATCAATGGTAAGCATTTATTTACACACCGAAACCATGAAAAGGCATTGAAATCTTGATAGTGAGTTTGTGTACAATACTAATTTGTCATACATAGAAAAAGTTTATTTAAATTATATTACTGTTAAACATATGAATGAAAAAATTAGATAATAAATTTGTAAGAAATTAAATTATAATTATTGTATATGACAAATCATTATCAACTATTTTATATAGTTCAACTCTCAATTAAAAAAGATTGTATATAAATCAACTCTCAATAAAAAAAGATTGTATACGACAAACTAGTATATGACTATTATGTCATATTGTCATAGTTCTACAAATTATGTTATATATATATATAGAGGGAGGTTCATGCGAAAAACATTTTATTTGCGAAAAGTGCGAGAAGCATTATAAGCCTTAGGATCAATTAATCAATCATTAGGATTAATTATGATATTTTGATAAATAAATAAAACTCTAAGTAAATTTTTAATTCAAATTAAGGGTATAATAGGCTTTTACTTAAAGTTATATTTAACCAATTCCTTAAATCTCTCCATTTCTCTCTTTTAAATCACGTCCATTCAATCTTCCCATATTCATTCTTTCCCTTTCAAAAGGCAACCCTAACTTTCTCCATATTAACCACCGTCGGCCCCCATATGCCAGCCGCCTCCGACTAATGCCTCCTCACAACACCACCGGTGAGCACCACCAACCACCTGCTATTTGACCGCCGACCCCACCCCTTCCTGATGTAGCTGCTGCCGGCGACGAGTAAGGCGCAACAACATCGAAGTCGCCGCTGTTTTGCTGTTCCATGGTCGTCGCCAACCACCACCGTTGCCGATTTGTCGCCTCTGCCATTTGTCGCCGATGTACATGACCGGATCTAATGTTGCCACCGCCTCGCCGCCGTCCATTGCCCTTTCTATTGTGCACCACAACTACCCCTTTCTTCTCTCTCTAGACCACCACCAAAGCACCACCGTCGTCCATGATGAATCAAGATCAACAAGAGGTTAATTTTGATTTTCTTTCATGATTTTTTAATTCATCATTTTGTTTGTTGAATGCAACTTGAAAAGGATATGGGTTTCTGGAAGCGGCAGAGAAATGGATGATATAATCATGAGTTTCTTTCTGCATGGAATTGATTTAAAGTAAATGCAGTAATCAAGAAGATTTGTTTTGTTATGCGCAAAGTCATGGATCTTTGAAGAACTTTTATTTTTGAACCTTGTTTGTTTGTTGCATCATTCATCCTGATTTTTCTGTTATGGTTCATTGTTGTATTTAGTTAATAGTTTCTTTTTCTGTTTTTGTTTATTAGTGAATATTTATGAGTTAGATCGGGTTATTAGATGTATTCAATATTGAATATAGGTTTTATCAGTTGTGTTCAACAGCTTTCTTTGTGTTCTGTTTTTATTATTGAACATTCATTAGTTGATCGTTTTATAAGTTGTGTTCAAGGATTTGTTTATTATTGAACATTGATTAATTTTAATTATGATTATTATTTTAATTATAGTTTACTAATGAATATTCGAGATTTCTTACAAAATAAAGAATATCTTAGAAAATAAGTACAAACAATCAAAACAGAAAAAAGAAAGAATTTAATTTGAAAAAAAAATTACAACATACTTAAAATAAAATGATATAAAAAAAACGAAAAGATTAAAAAAAGAGAAATAAAAAAGTATTTTAACGATGAAACATTATAAAACAAGTGTTTAACTAGTGAACAAATTGTAATGAACATAATATTTAATAATTAAAAACTTGTAAATTTTTTATTGTGTTCATTGTTGAATATCGTAAATTTATTAAGTTTCTATTAAATTATTTTTAATTTATTTGTGTAAAAATTGTAGGAGAGAGAAAAACAAGAGAGAGAATAAATTGGAGAAAGAAAAAATATTGTTTACTATTTTACCCTTTTAAATTAAAAAAAATAAAAAATAAGATTAATTTAAGCTATTAGATCAAATACAAATAAGAGGCTATGATTGCTTCTCGCACTTTTCGCAAACAAACCCATTTTCGCATGAACCCTCCACTATATATATATATATATATATATATATATATATATATATATATATATATATATATATAGGGATGAGATCAAATAAAAAGAAAATTAAAGTAAAAAGTGTTAAAGGGATGATTATTTGATTATTTTTCGGTATATATATCAACTGATAATCGTTAGTTGATCATCTTTATTGATTAAAACTAGTTCTTCATCAATTTCTTTTTGATTTCAAATACAGATTTTGAAAACAAAATTTTGGAATAATTTGTTGATGAACAAAATGCTTTCATCTAAAAAGTGATGAATATGTTGGATTCATCAAAAAGAAATTGATAAATAACTAGTTTTAATCAATAAAGACGATGAACTAACGATTATCAGTTGATATATATACCGAAAAATGATCAAATAATCATCCCTTTTACCCTTTTTACTTTAATTTTCTTTTTACTCAATCTCTACCCTATATATATATATATATATATATATATATATATATATATATATATATATATATATATATATTACATACGAAAAATACAATAGTTTTGCTAACCATAGTCTTTATAGCTACAAATAAGTTAAATATCTGAAGTCATTATTTATTATCCTCTTTTAGTTACTCCTACTTAAAATAGATGGAGGGAAATTAATTATCGAGTAAAGTTGAATTTATGGATAGCAAAGTCGGATGATGAAGGGTAGCTGGATTAATTTTGTTTTCCATTACTTTAAATAAAAGCTATAGCAATAAATAACGAGGGTTTAATTCGATTGGTATTCAATTCACTCTAATTAAAATCACTTATTATTCGATAAGAACTTGTGTATGGCTTAGCCTAAAGGCTTTGGATGGTCTTTCTATTTCTTAGGTTGAACATGAATATCTACTCGCATGCTCTTTTAAGTTACCCTCTTTAGGTAAGCATTTTCTGTCAAAGCCCGTAACATTTTCACCTAACCTTTTTTTTATCTCTTTCAATATATATTTTTAAAATAAAATAAAAATTAGGATAAGATTTGATTGTGTTATACTAAATTTTTGGTTAAGAAGAGGATAAATAACCGGATAGAAACCAAAATCAAATGATATGCCACATCATTGTAATTTTTTAGTATTAAAATTCAAAATATAATATTTAAGACTCTTAATAATATCATCGACACGTCGACATCATTGTTATTTGTTAGTACGAAAATTTTAGTATATAAAGGCTATGTAGTATTGTTCATATACCACCAGAGTCAACAATATTCTACTTTCTCTTCATCTCCATTTTCTTTAATTAATAACCAATTACTTTCATTCTTATACTATAATGCCTGGAATCGCCATTGGTAGTTTCAATGACTCCTTCAGCTCCACCTCCATCAAGGCCTACGTTGCTGAGTTCATCTCTACTTTGCTCTTCGTCTTCGCCGGCGTCGGCTCTGCCATCGCTTACGGTTATTTCCGACTTCACACACACCAATTATTCATCCATATATACATACACACATAATCATAATTAACGCCATTTTGTTTCTTTTTATTTTGTTTTGTTTTGATACAGCCAAATTAACAGCCGATGCTGCCCTAGATCCACCTGGTCTTGTAGCAATCGCAGTTTGTCATGGACTCGCACTCTTTGTGGCCGTTGCAATCGCCGCCAACATCTCCGGCGGTCACGTTAACCCAGCCGTCACCTTCGGGCTGGCCGTCGGCGGCCAAATCACCATCTTAACTGGCTTATTCTACTGGATCGCTCAACTCCTTGGCTCCATTATCGCTTGCTTCCTTCTCAGTTTCGTCACCGGAGGCCTGGTAAGATCTAGTAGTAGTACAGTTTGCTTCCGAGGTTGTACTTTACCGGTAATGGCAGATTTGAAATTATATAAAATTCTAAGTGGCGTTTTCGAAATTTTGTATTCTTTATTCTTCAGGCCGTCCCTACTCACGGTGTTGCAGTTGGTGTGGGAGCTCTTCAAGGGGTAGTTATGGAAATTGTCATCACGTTTGCGTTAGTGTACACGGTGTATGCTACCGCTTGTGACCCAAAGAAGGGGTCATTGGGCACAATCGCCCCTATGGCGATTGGGTTCATCGTGGGTGCTAATATTTTGGCTGCAGGCCCGTTTTCTGGTGGGTCAATGAACCCG
Source organism: Dittrichia graveolens (assembly GCA_038502395.1). Classification (NCBI taxonomy): domain Eukaryota; kingdom Viridiplantae; phylum Streptophyta; class Magnoliopsida; order Asterales; family Asteraceae; genus Dittrichia; species Dittrichia graveolens. Next base: position 2,938,121 of record JARJIL010000004.1, on the reverse strand, counting down.
GCTCGGTCTTTCGGACCAGCTGTGGCTAGTGGTGATTTTTCTGGACACTGGATCTACTGGGTTGGACCCCTTATCGGCGGTGGCTTGGCTGGAGCTATTTACCCGAATGTGTTCATTTCAAGCGAACATATTCCCCTCACCAACGACTACTAAGTTCTGATCAATGTTTATTTGTTTGCGTGTTTAAGAAAAAATTAGGCACTTTCAATTGTAAAAATAAAAAGAAATGTAATTTCTATGTTTATATCTGTCTACATTTTCATGGTTTTTTTTGGTTGTCCTCTTCTCTTGAGTTAAGAATATAGTGGGTGGGTGGGTGGGCCTAATTGGGTCAATCAATCCAATATGGATATGTTCAAAGTTGTTGGATGTACGAAAGGCGATGGCCCCATTTTGATTATGCCCACGTTGTTATGGATATTCGTATTCCAATGTATATGCTTGCAACTAAAATCGAATTCATCGACTTATTATGACAATAAAACATGAAGAATGTTTAATATAGTTTATAATTAATTTATATATCTAAGGGACTAATCTTAAGCCTTTGGATTAATAACATCAATGATCCAAATTAAATTTTTAAAAATTTGGGCGGAGTGACGTTTTTGTAATTCACATGTGATGCTTTTACAAATCACATGCGATTGTATACTGAATCACATATGATTGAATATTAAAATTTTAGGACTATACTTTTTAAATGGACTTTATTGAACACAACTCAATAAAACATAGAGGTTTTGAATATGGTTGGTAGCTTTAGCTTCGGGTTATTAATTTAGTTGGGTGATATGGTTGGTGTTCAAAGCACAGTTAAGCTCTTAGCGACAAAAGTTCTACATCATTCATATGTTTTTTCTTGTTTAGGAGTCTTGATTGAGATAATACGTGAAGCGATTTTTTTTTGTTCGGGTGTTGTGACAGAGTTTTAAAACATACATCTTTACACCAATGTGAAGTTTTATTATTAACTAATTTTTGAAATATGTTTAGTCAGCTGAACGTTTTTGTATTCGGAAGAAGAAATCAACAAACAAAATAAAGATAAAAGCTCAAAACCAAAAGCTGTATAGGTTATAAAATCAAACATGTTAAAATACTGAGCATATGTTACGTCAAGATCCTAAAAATGGATAGTATTTTTAATAATCTAATATTAGTTTGCAATGAAAAGAAGAAGCCAAAATCATCTAAAAACTTTATTTACAAAATGAAAAATTTACGCTAGAAGGAGGGCTTGAACCTCCGACCTTGTGGTTAACAGCCACACGCTCTAACCAACTGAGCTATTCCAGCCTATTGTTAGTTGTTAGGTTTATATCTTAATAACTTATAAGTTTAAGTGCAAGGTGCAAAATACCGTTCAATGGAATCGATGGATGGATTGATTCATTGGGCGGTGGGTGGGTTTTAGATAACGGTTAAAACCCTTTTCTAGGGTTCCGGCCATGAATACAATGCCCCAGATTACAAACCTCCGCCTCCTTTTCTCCACCGCTGGCGCTGCCACTCCCTCTTTCTTTCTTTCTTCTTTGAATCCCAATCCCTTCCTTAAATTTAACAACAAAATCCCAATTAAACATATCAACTCCACATCATCTTCATCTTACCCTTTCTTCACTTGCCTTTCATCAAGCAAACCACACAGAAACAATTCAAAGTCTCTTAATTTCAATCGTAGAATCAGTAGCGGTAAAACCAGTTCTTTGAAGCAGAGTGCCAAGAAAATGGAGGATGAAGTGGAAGAAACCAAAAAGATTGGAATTACTGCTGGGTTTAACAAGAAAAGGGCAGAGGGTAGAGATAAGAGTAGCAGGCCTAAAGACCTTAAATTAAAAGTTCGAAGACTTAATCCTGTTAATACCATTTCATATGTTCAGGTATGTGTTTGATCAAGACTTTTCAAATGCTGATCTTTTTTTGATCTGGGTATGGCGTTTCTTTTATTTGTATTTTTAATCGGAAAGGGGTCATTGATATATATTACTCAGGTTTTGGGAACTGGTATGGATACTCAAGATACATCACCATCAGTATTGCTCTTCTTTGACAAGCAGAGATTTATATTCAATGCTGGAGAAGTAAGTATTTCTTAATCAGTTAATTTGATTAAATGTTGAGCTAATTGGTAGGTTTAGCTAAAGTTATATCTGATCATGTATTATCCCAAACTTAGGGATGTTTGGTGTTGCTTATTTAGATAATCAGCTTACTGAAAACAAATTATTTCACCTTTAAATTAGCTTATAAGCATAATAAAGCAGTGCTTGCTACTATCTTATTTTCTAAAGAAATTGATCATGAAACTATTTTATTTACTTGAATTCTATGAATTGTTCAGGGGCTGCAACGATTTTGTACCGAACATAAGATTAAATTGTCAAAGGTAAATTTGCTCTCACAAAGATTCACATTAACATCTCTATCTCTGGAAAAATGCGAATGACTTACTTTTCTTATTTTAGATTGATCACATATTTCTTTCACGTGTCTGCTCTGAAACTGCTGGTGGACTACCAGGTTTCTGCAATATTCTTTAGCTTGGGGTATTTTATTTAAAATAACTTATAATTTGAGAAACTATGAACTTCATTAAACAAAATAAAATTGCAGGTCTTTTGTTGACATTGGCTGGCACCGGTGAAGAAGGGATATCTGTAAGTATATTATATTCTAAATTTTGTATCAGATTTAACAAAAAAATTGTTCGGTTGCTGATATAGATTTTGGTTGATGTCTGAAGGTAAATGTATGGGGACCCTCCGATTTTAAGCTTTTAGTTGATGCAATGAAATCTTTCATTCCAAATGCAGCCATGGTTTACACACGATGCTTTAATGATCAAGATAAACTTATCGATGATGAAGTTGTCAAGATATCAGCTATTTTGTTGCGACCCAAAACCCAAGCGATCAAAAAGGATGAGTTTACAATGAAGTCTAGTGATATTTCTGTTGTATATATTTGCGAGTTGCCTGAGATTAGAGGTAAATTCGACCCAGAAAAGGCAAGAGCACTTGGATTGAGACCCGGGCCAAAATATCGTGAATTACAAGAAGGAATCTCTGTGAAATCCGATCTAAAAGATATTATGGTATGCTTCTCACTTTTCATTTTTCGTTATTCATAGATCATTTAGAATTGGTAATGAGTCAATGACCCATGTACTCATGAATGGGCTGACTTGGGTTATGTTTTATCTCGAATTGGTCAAATAAGTTAAAAGTCATCCAAAGTCTATTTGCATGCATACAATCTCCCAAATCGTTTTATTTAAAGGCCTGTAGCACTTATTTATTAGTATTGTTAGCATCCATAACTAAGACATTAATTATTTATTAAAGTCGACAATGTATGTGGTTCAATTCAACCCATTTCGACTGACACAAAAATGAACCATTTCAACCCACACTCAGCCTTACCGAGCAGCCTTTATCTTGATTTTATATGCAACTTTGCTTATTCTTTTTAGGTTCATCCTGACGATGTACTTGGACCTTCTGTTCCTGGGCCTATTGTTCTCCTTGTAGATTGCCCTACACTCTCTCATTTTCAAGAATTATTGTCTGCACCATCTGTCAAAACTTACTATGCTGATATGCCAGAGGAGAAACGCAAAATTGTTAATTGTGTAATTCATTTAAGCCCATCGTTAGTTGTAAACTCTAGTGAATATCAAGAATGGATGTCAAGATTTGGTGGGGCAGAGCATGTTATAGCAGGACATCAAAAGTAAGTTCCTATCTTATTGTTTGCTTCCTGTCTGATAGAAGTTGATGAAGTTTTTTGTTAAATTGCCATGTTTGCAGGAAGAATATTGAGATTCCAATTTTGCAATCTAGTGCAAGAATTGCAGCCCGGCTTAACTATTTATGTCCTCAGTTCTTCCCAGCTCCTGGATTTTGGTCTCTTCAACAACCAAGATCTTCAAATGAGGTACTTTTTGAGTCTATGACTTCTTAAAGAACAATGGTAATTAATAAATATTATAACAAATATATTTATAATCTACAGTTTTATGCCTGTAGGGTACTGATTTAAAGCTTTGCAAGACTACTTCAGCTGAAAATCTCCTCAAGGTGTTCATATATAACGATTTACGTCTAAAATTATTTCCAATTTGCAGTTCTTTCACTTGTTAAAAGAATTCCTTTTATTGTAACTGTTAAAACAGTTTCATTTGCGGCCCTATGCACAACTTGGACTAGACAGATCTGGTATACCGCCCAAAGTGGGACCTGTTGAAATCATTGATGACTTAATTTCAGAGATTCCAGAGATATCTGATGCAGCAAAACAAGTGTCTCAGCTTTGGGACGGGGAAGAAGAAGATGCAGGAGAGGGGGTAACATTAATGGAAGGTGACAGGAACATAATTGAAGAACCTTGGTTAAATCAAAACATTTTTCCTAGTTGTTTGGAAGATATTACAAGAGAAAATGTTGAGATTGTCCTTTTAGGAACTGGTTCATCTCAACCTTCCAAGTATCGAAATGTTAGTTCTATTTTCATCAATCTTTTCTCTAAAGGTAGTTTGCTATTAGATTGTGGTGAAGGAACACTGGGTCAGCTGAAAAGAAGGTAATAATACATTTTGTTTTTGTCTCCTACTTTCTCTAAGTATCTTGTATCTGTGCTAATTTTCGACCTATTTTGCGAGTCAATTTGGTTTATGTTAATTGCAAACACATAAAGTTAAAACTATAGCTAAAGGGGGAACGGGTCAGTAGGTTGAACATGTTAAATGCGTTGAAAGTCACCCTAAATCTTTTTTCAAGTATACAACATCCTCAATCGTTTTGTTTGAAGATTCAGATTATTATTAATATTACTGATTTTTAATCAATTTTAACCTGTTATTTATATATATAAAATTATTAGAAATGGAGAAAAAGGTGTTCATGGTTCAATTCATGGCCCCTCTAATATCTGGTTTTTACAAATGTTTCAATAAACAGGTTTGGTGTTCAAGGTGCAGATGATGCTGTTAGGGGTTTAAAATGTGTCTGGATTTCACATATCCATGCGGATCACCATACAGGTTTAGCAAGAATACTTGCTCTTAGACGAGATTTATTAAAAGGGCTGCCACATGAACCTTTAATTGTTATCGGCCCCAGGCAACTTAAAAGATTCCTTGATGCATATGAAAGACTAGAAGATTTAGATATGCAGTTTCTTGATTGTAGGCATACAACAGAAGCTTCTTTAGCTTCTTTTGAATCAAACTACTGCAATCAGTTGAATAATTATGATACCACAAATGAAAACAAAATTGATTCTAGTTTGTTTGCTAAAGCAAGTCAGATGCAGAGCCTTTGGAAAAGGTTAGGTGCTCCTGTAGATAGTAACATAGCATACCCAATTCTAAATAATTTGAAAAATGTGCTTGGTGATGCGGGTTTAGATGATGTGATTAGTTTTCCTGTTGTGCATTGCCCTCAAGCTTTTGGGGTTGTTCTGAAAGGTGCAGAAAGAGTTCATAATGATGGTAGGATAATACCCGGGTGGAAGATTGTTTATTCTGGTGACACGAGGCCGTGTCCTGAACTAGTGGAAGCTTCTCAAGGAGCAACAGTTTTGATACATGAGGTAAGCTATTTAATTGTCTTTATTTTTTTTAAAGTGATTACGTGAATCGTGATATCTAATAATCAGAATAAGATGGTTAGTCTTAATATAGCGGGTTTTAGGATATGGTGTGTGAATGTGTTTTGTTGTTTATAGTTGCTATAATGAAAGAATCAACTATTTGAGTGTTTGGTGGATTCTCATTATTTGAAAACGTAAGACATAAAATAACAAAAAGGACATTATTCTGAAGAAAAAAGAAGGTATTCCTGTGCATTGCGTTATAAAAGCGATCTTTTGATTATCAATTTCTAGTGTTTGGGGATGGTGAAACTGATTGATTATTTAGGGGTTAAATATATGTTTTGGATAATGACTTCAGGATTAATTTGAGGAACAAAACCGAGTCTGGTTAGTTGATTATTTAGATTCCATTCTACATGTAAAATTTGAATACTATCTTGTGCAACTCTGTCTTGTTACAACAGATTATGTGATTCTGAATATTTCTTATCACAATCACTCACAGCGCCGAACACCCTGTGGTGTTTCTCAAATTAAGCTTATAAAAGTGGTAAATAGGTTTTTTTTAAAACTTTTTTGGAAATACTGTTGTAGGCAACTTTTGAGGATGCATTGGTTGATGAGGCAATAGCAAGAAACCATAGCACTACAGAAGAAGCCATTGAAGTGGGGAACTCTGCAGGAGCATACCGAATCATTCTTACACATTTCAGTCAGAGATACCCTAAAATTCCAGTTTTTGATGAAAGTTACATGCATAAAACATGCATTGCTTTCGATATGATGAGCATTAACTTTGCAGATTTACATGTGCTTCCAAGAGTACTTCCTTACCTTAAACTGCTGTTTAAGAATGAAGTGATTGTTGACGAATCTGATGATGTTGATGACGCTGTTACTTTGGCTGCTTGAACATCATTGATTTTGCAGTATAATAAAGTTTTACAGATTCTTTTAAGGCTCTCTTTTTCTCAATATTGCTCTTAAGAATGATTTGTGTACAGATGAAGAATCAACTTAAATTTTATAGTTTGTGTAGTGGCAGAGAGCGCCAATGTTTTCTTCTGTGGCCTTTTGTTTTGCCTAGAGATTTCAAATGCAAGAAATGATAAGTAGTTCTTAACTCTGTTCATTCGTAGAATCTGCATTAGGTTTGAATTGTGTCATGTGTCAAAAAACAATAAATTGTATTCCAACTTCCGGGCCTGTTTTGGTTATGTACAGAAAGGTGGCGGCGGTAGGGTTGTAAGCAAACCAAATGAACATGAACGTGGTTTGTACGTGTTTACTCGTTTAACTTTAGCCGAACAGATAAATAAACACTAACGGATAAACGAACGGGTCTTTGTGTTCGTGTTTGCTCCTTTAACTTTAGCCGAATATAAACGAACGAACAAACCCAACATTATTAAATATAAACAAACACCGTATATATGTGTGTGTGTGTGTGTGTGTTTGTGTATAAATGAACGTTCATTAACATAAATGAATGAACGTGGCCATTCTTCGTTTAACTAAACAAAGGTAAAATTTGTTCGTATTTTTTTATTTACTAAATATTTACTAAATGAATGAACATAAACGTACCTCTCACTGAACACTTCACGAAAAGTTTGCCGAAAAGTTCATTTCCTTTAGAGCTGGACCAATTAAAATTTTATGCTTCTAAACCTTCATCAACTTTCAGAAATTACATACATTTAGAGACGGGGGCTGGAGAGTGTCTTGCAAATAAAATATATTAGTGATTTCTATCATTTACTAGATTTCTGTAGCTTTTTCAGATAAGACTCTAGTATATATAAAAATATTCCGTTCAGACTAGATTGAGCATTGTTTTTGCATTGTTTAGGAGAGGGCAAAAGGCCTTTTTTCCTCATTTTCAATTGTGATGAGACTTATACAAAGAACATCAATGTAAGGTTATCCTTCTGGGATGCGAAATTAGTAAAATGGACATGTATTAGAATTTAATGTGGTAAAGCAGAAACAAGGGCACAATGGATGGTGGCACTTTAATCGCTCTAACACCCTCTTATTGAAGATGAAAGCATTACGGTGCTCTAGTAACAATATACACCATGCCTGACTACAATTAAAAAAGGTCATGCATCCGTGGTAAAAATGGTAAGTGTATAGAGTTTTATATACAGTATCCAACGGTCTTATCACTTATGTAAGGTAGTACTTTCGACCCATTTACTTCTGAATGGGTTGAACCAGTTTTATAAGGTTATGAGGCAACCGTTTAACGGAACCGTGCATCAAAGCACTCTGCAATGGAACAGTTGTTACTACTTCCTGTTCCATGCTGGTCTTCCTAAAACCCACTCAGAGTTTTTTAACAATAACGATGTACAAAAAATATTAGATCTTCACTAAATTTAACACCCTTCGGTAGAGTAGATTGAAATCCAAACAAATCATATGTAAAAACTTGAGAATAAGTCTAAATGTTTCAATGATTCAAACCACTAAGAAATATTAGGGTGTTTACAAGGCAAAACATACAATTACAAAATCATTCATTCAGGCATCAAAAAGAATCATTCTTCCATTCGATTTTCATCAGATTCGTGTTGAACCTTGACTTTGACCTTAGCCGGTGTAGCAGACGCATCTTTGGCCATTGCACCAGGTGCAACCAACATGTGAATTTGCTGGTCGAGTTCCTTTCTAGCTTCACGCCTTTCTTTTGCAGCCTTACCTTTCATTCTGCAACATCAACAATAATATTTAGGAAAAAAATTAACAGAACAAAATTAGAGGGTCAGGTAACAAGTAAAGATCGGTAATTTTTGTACAAGTTCAATTGGACTGGGTCATTTTGACCAGAAACACATTTTTGCAAAAATATTTAATATACAATTTAATATTGGGATAATGTATAAGGATACCACCTAACTATTCAACTCTTTTCAATGTCACCCAACAATCACGACTATTTTACAAATCATAAGCGACCAAAATATGTATGTGGTTTTGTTTATACCATATACGACAAAAGAAACAGGTTGAATGATAGATATAACCTTTGATTTTCTAAAAAAACAGAAATTTTATTGCTTACCTATTCTATCCTGTAAAGTAAAGTTATCAAAAAGTTGAAAAATTGAAGAAAACATTAGTAATTCAACTTGGATTTTCGTTAAATTTGGTATAAACGAAACTGAATACATATTCGGACGGTATATAAGTAGTTTTAATAGTTGGGTGGCCTTGATGAAAGAAGTTAAATAGTTAGTGATGTCGGTATATGTTATCTCATCTCGTTACATAAGAAGTGTGTAAACTCTGAACACAATAATCATAGTATTTAAAAACCTAATTTAATTTGTTAATCCGGAACACATTTTATCCAAAACTTTATTTTATTTCTTTAGAAATAATCTACTTTTTGAATAATATGGTTGACTAGGTTCTATATATTAAAAGTACACCGTGTCGCTTTCAACCTCTTCGACCCATTTGACATGTTTTCTTTCTTGTCAACTAAATCATCTTACAATGACAAAACATGACCCAAATTGATTCATTCATAAGTAAACGGGTCATAATCCTCACCTTCAGAGAAGGAAAAAAGAGAAACTAAAAGACTACATGACAAATATATTAAAGGATATACGGGATGCAAGAAAAAATACCTATTCTGATGATGTTTCTCCTCCCGGCGAGATCTGAGTTTATCAATCACTTTGATGGCCTTCAGTGTGTTCTCGGCGAGGTTTCTGTCATACCTCTCTGGTCTGTTACGTTTCCTCTCAAACTCAAATGTGGCGTCCTTCAAGTTTTAATTCATTAAACCATTATCAAAAAACGATTTTTTGTTTAAAAGAAATACATGATTTTGGAGAAGTTTGTGTACCTGAGTCATGTCCTTGCCATGTAACCGTCTATAGGCTTTGGTCCATTTCACCTTGCGAGGATTCCTCTTCATTTTGAAGTTCTTGTGGCATTTTGACCGGCAAAATCTAAAGATCTGTATAAAATAAGGAACTAAATAACAATATTGTAAAAAGCATAATCTGCATAACATAAGTAATACAAATCTACCTTTGCATCATTCCGCACAAACTGGATACCGTGTCCAGGATAGATAGTAGAGGAACAAAACCAGCACTTCTCCAACCTCATTGTAAAGTTGCCTTAATTTTGCTGCAAGTGAAACAACTGGGATTTATGTGAATCCAGTAGAAGAAGAAAAATGCAACGGCAAAACTGTTACTCCGTGGGTCAGATACATAATTTATGCAATTCCCAAGTCATGCAAAAATGATACTGCTACTAGTTGACAGAATGCCAAATTACTATTAGTGCGTTTAAGATACTGTTGACTTGAAACCTTGAAAAGTTGATAGATTTAATGACAAGGGTAAACTGGAAAAATTAGTAAATTTTAAGACTTCATTTTTTTACAATTGATTCAAAACAATCAGAGTAACAATTTTCTCAAAATGTAATGCACCTACTTTTTAGCTCGAAATAATATCCAATGAACATGCATCATTTTTATAGGCGCTTATTTGTTATTTAAGCTCGATATGAAAACCATGATTGCAAGCAATGTGCTGCTCAAAATGTAGTTTTCATTATTAGACAACATATGATACTAGATATCATCATATCAGACAGATAGGATATAATTAAAGAAGTTAAACAAGATGGGCACACGCCCAAATGATAAAGAAGAGCTTTAATTTGCAAAAGGAAAAAAACAGTTCAATTTTGGAGAACAAAAAGTTTGTAAATGAAGAAATCTAATTATCTAAAGCATAAACCCAAAGTAAAATGAATCAATTTAACAAAGATTGATTGTTAATCCTTGAGAAGTCTCTTGTGGTGCGCATTCATCAGGTCTTTGTCAAACAGATAAAATTAAAAAAAGCTAATAAATTTAGAAACAGATTTAGGAATCTAATTGAGGGATGCTTTACTATAAATAAGAAACATTTTACCAACAAATAACCATGCTGTAGGAAATAATAATGAGTTACTTAAGAAACAATAGTAGAAAAACTTAAGACCCAATTAAGCATTCGAAACATGCTAGAGTTGACCTTACTAGCAATCTCCTCAAGTCTTAACAGATAACCAAAGTACACAATTAGAAATTGTCAGTGTGTTGCCTACCAAACTTAATCCTAAAAAATCTATAATATTTGCTACTAGTGACAGCGAAGAAATTTGAATATACTATGCAAGTATGTGTCGGTTGCCAAAAAGTTTCAGATACATAACACAATAGCAAGAAAACCTACTATGCTGTGCATTTAAGTTTCTCGCTTTCTTGAGATATTTTATAGAACAAGGTTTTTCCTCATCTGTGCAATGCGGTGGGAAATCTAAAACAAAATATAAATCATATAAAACTAACGCCCAAACACAATATGGTGAAAGTTTGTTTTTAAGAATTTTTAGTATGTATTGCATCCGACTTTTAACATTATATATGAAACTTCATAATCAAAAATATTTTTCATAATGAAAGAAGAAAACTCTTATAGAACCATTTTAATTTATTTATCAAAAAACATAAGAAAGTTAGAAATTGATCTCAATAAAAAAGTTAATTTTTTCTCATATGGCTAATTATATGAGGTTATTTTGCAAATTTGAAAAATGAGTAAGAGGCTATTAAGTATACATGTGTAACCAACTCATTTGTTTCTACATCTCAATATAAACTTTAACGTACAATGAAATTTGTTTCTACATCTCAGTAAAAGTCATATCACTATATATATATATATATATATAGGGGAGGGTTCAAACGAGAACTGTTTTTCGTACGAGAACTGCGAGAACCAATCTTGGCCGTTCATTTTGGATAATGGAATTCATGGATGAAGAGTGTGAGGGGATTGAGTGTGGCAGGGTGCATGTAAGGAAAACATGGGTGGGCAATCCAATTGAAGGAGGTGGAATTGGACGGCTAAGATTGGTTCTCGCGGTTCTCGTATGAAAAACAGTTCTCGTTTGAACTTTTGCCTATGAGACAATCACAACCATATAATTATATTCACACAAAGCATCTGGCTACATCGACTCGATAAATATGAAAGATGTAAAAAGCAAAATTTTATAAAAAATTGTTTTTTAAGCTAATTTCAGCATTAATATTATGAAAATAAAGATCTATAGGAATATAAAATTGTTATAAAAAGGTTATTTCTAAACTCATTAAAATTTTAAAATCAATAACATATAGAAATTTTTTTAATTCAAATTAAAAAGAAAGGCATAAAGAAAAAGAATAATAAAAATGTTCACAAACAGTTAACATAGTATGTTTTGTTTATCACCAGATATCAAGAATGCCTCTTAAAGATAGAGAAAACTGGAAAATAACAACAACAAAGTTGCTAACTTTAAATATCACTAAAAAGATGTCTTAACTCTCTAATTTAAAAAATGAAATGCTATAATAAGCTTGGGTAACAGATATTGACTTATAATTCAATCTATACAAATTACAAAGCTAAAATCTGGCTGGACTAAATGAAAACCAAAACTCATAACTTAAGGCATAACAAAATATCAAATAGAAATATGAAACAACAGTAAGATTATAAATAAATATGAAACACTTGTTTGTCATCCTCTTTTCAACAAATCTGTAATTATCTTCATAAACACTGTTGTAATCTATTCAAGAAACAAAGAAGAGTATAAATACATGTGCCCAAGTATGTTAAAAAGTTTACTCTTTATACAGCCAAACAAGTAATCAAAAGGATTAGAACGCGTAGCAGCGACATAGATGGAACAAATCAGAAGTCTTTGGTAGCTTATCCCAAGAATCCTTTTGTGACTAGCTACTTAATCGATTTCTTCGATAAATGTTTCTAACTATCAATAGACGAGTTTGTCACCCTTCATGACTATACGAACCCTTTAAAAGTTTGAAAAGGCATTCACAAATGAATACACAATAGCAAAGACATATACAGCAGCACACATACATACAAAAGGGGTCAGCTTTTTTCCTTTGATGCAAGACAACGGAAACATACAAACTCATAAACATACCAAACAGAAAACATACATACAAACAATTATCAAAGTTTGAGCAAATTAAATGTAAAAAAAAAAAAGAAATTTAACCCCTAATTATGCAATCCTCCATCAAATCATCATCAGTCTCAAAGTTTCATATGAACAACTAAAACCCTAACCAGTTCAACTAGTAGCAAGAAGATACAGTTTGCCCTTCCATAAACATACCAAACAAACAGAAAAACAGAAAACATATAAAAAACTAAGAAAAGGGCTTCTGAAAAAAGAAAATAAGTAAAGCCTGATGTTTAAACGAACCAGGTTGATTTGCGGAGGGATAAGAGAGCGGCGGAGTGTTGCTGACGGTGAAGGGAGGGCGTCGGAGGTCGATTCGATGAGGGCCGACAGCAGGAGGAGGCGGGTGCGAGTCCCCAAGCCGCCAGAGAGTCCCCTGTGTGGCTGTGTGTTTCTTTTAGAGTTAATTGCATTTTTCATCCTTGAAGTTTTTCAAAGATGCAGATTTGGTTCTTTAAGATTCATTAGTACAAAAACCATCCTTTATTTGAGATTTTCGGTGCAATAATAGTCCTTTCCTTGATGTCCATTTCACTTGCTCTGTTAAATGCCCTCACAGGGGAATAGGAAGTGGGCTCCCTTTGCTTTTCATGAACCGGTCCGAAACCTGGGCTGTGGAATGTCCACCAGTTCGACCATTGAATCTATCAGCCGTCATGATGGAATGAGCGAAAGACTGACTGTAAGTTCGAGCAGTGTCTGGTTGAAGGAAGTGGATTGAGACTGTGGAAGCTCCGTTAGCACCTTAAGGCTGTCTTTATCCTAAGAACCCTCGGGAATATTCAGAGACTCGGCTCCTTTAGTGCCTGAAGGCTAAAGAAGGAAGTAGCGAGTGAAGGTGACATCTAAGGCTTTGCTGTCGAAGGGGCAGGGGAGTCTCAGTCCGTGTGAGACTCACATGTGGGTATTTTTGTCAATTTAACTCACACACTCCCTCTTATCTTTAGTTACATGCCTGTTCTCTGAATTATTTAGGCATTCGGTTGCTTCGAAGTAACATGTGAGAAATAAACCCTAAACCCGACCTAAATCTGTCTCACATTGCTTACGAAGTACAATCGATGAGTGATATATGGCAAATATAAGTAGCCGATCATGATATTGGGGACTTGAATCTAGTGTATGGTAAGTTAAAAATCTTGTTGTTTGATGTTGTTAATGCTAATGTTGATTTTGTCATGTTAACTGTAATGTAACCTAGTTTTGTATAAATTGTGTAGATGGACACCCTGATTTGTTTTTCGATGAAGGTTCATTTGGGTGGTAAGTTCACTAATTCCCAGGAAGGAATTACGTTAATGGTAAGATGTTGTTTGTTGATGTTATTGATAGCAATGTTTTTAGTACTATAGAATTGAATCATATGCTAGAGGAGTTTGGTTATCATGGCAAGAAACAGAAAATATACACACATTTTTTAATACCTGGTGAAAACTTGGATTATGGCCTTCGTGCATTAGGAATTGATAATAATATGAGGTTGTTGAGTAAATATGTAAAGGATTACAAGCTTATTTCTGTTTACATAGAAGTTAGGAGTGTGTGAGTTAAATTGACGAAAATACCCTGACGTGAGTCTCGCATGAGGGCATTTTCGGGAAACCTTAAGGATGAAAAATGCAATTAACTCTTTCTTTTATAAGAAGCCATATGTAATTACATAAAATTAATTATAAAATTGAAAGATCGTAAAGATGCACACTTTATAAAATTGAAAGATTTATAAAAATGGTTTATAAGTTATAAGAAATCAAAATAACAATTCTACCATTTTTTTTTTGAAGCACTCTACCATTTATTATTATTTTACATTATAATTCATTTAAAAAAAATTCATTCAGCAGTTTTATCAACATCTGATTTTCGATCTATCATGTCAACCAAACAACAAAAATTATAAATCTTCTAAATTTTAGTTTATAAAAATTTCAATTTGTTGTAGACTTCCAATTCCTTCAAAAGTTATGGAAACTAAACGTGTTTGAAGTTATATATTATAAAAAGACGGAGACCGATTAATTTATGGATTTAAACTTAGAAAACTCAATCCTACTTACAATTATTCATGTTTTAAGTTACAAGCATCATTTTCAAGCGATTAGTGATGTATACATGTACCCTTGTCCCATAACCCATAATTAATTTGATAGAAATAACCTCATGATCGAACTTAATAAGTTATAAATTGTTAAATTGAAATACGTATATGACAAGACTAAAAGGGACACTAATGTAAGAACACACATACACAATAAGAGTAGTTGTATGTATGATCATCACAAGTGATCACCACAAATCTATAACATATCATCTTAGATGATTTCATAATCAGTATTAAACCACGACCAAGGGAGTGTTCATTCTATTCTTGGGCGAACTATTCAATAATATAATCGCCTCTCTCGTGAAATTTTCCATTGTACTGCCCTGTGGGTAGTGGTATTCATGACCTCTACCACGTACCCACCCCTTTTCGAGCATAAAAACAAAACACTGCGAGTTATTTACAAATTTATATTTCATAAGCTCATAATTGATCCTCATATCTGCTTGTTTTTCTCTCTATCCAGCTCATTTTTTATGAACTTCGTCTATGACAGTCCTATATGCTCACTTTTGGGGACGATACAGCTTCAGAAGTGGTTAAAATCGGCCTACATGCATGGGGGTGTTGAATCACAACTAGGATCGAGTCCTTTAAGCTCTTGTTCTGACAAGTTGGCTAGCAATACAGTCAAATCAATTATTCATCAATAAACTTACGAATAACTGCTAATTTTTATGAAGCAAGGCATAAATAAGAGCTTCAAGATTGATTTATAAATGCCACTTACCACCCCAATTTGCCATTCCCGGCTACTTAAATCTTTAAAAGACGCTGCATCCAGTTCCTACAATAACATAGAGATTTGAATTTGGCATTTATAAACAGCTCGGAATGTAAAATAAATAAATGGAATTAGCAATCACACTTTTTTTTAGTTTTGAGATTATGTGAACTTACAATGCTGTAGATTGGAGGGACGATTCTATCACTTTTAGACTTGTGAGTTGGCATAACTGAGAATCGTGGTGCCAAATCCTGTGATCTAAATATCCATCTGTCACGATATATGGATAGATATTAATAAACATAAAGACAACATTGAGTTATATATATAAACAAGATGAAATTAGTGTGCTGATTTCAGGTACCCGATATACAGAAAGATGCAGAAATGGGCCCACTCACGAACGAGTATCTTCATCCAATAGGTCTCCACAGAACTGTCCATGTTGATGAAAATCTGAAATATATGTGTTTAACTGATATTCTTTCTCTATTACACATATATTACAAAATCAAAACCACAGGTATTAAATAAATAATGAGGTATCAATAATTCACCGCAGTTTCTGCTATAGCTACAATATGCATTGCGCCTTTGAATTTCCTGTAAAGCAAAACATCAAAAGCCAAAAAGAAAAAAGGGGTATCAATTTTTACACCAACCACATTTTTTGCCATGAAAATATGAAAAGAGAAAAAAGTATGGATGGTGCGCACTTGAACATAAGGTATTTTGTGTAGACAGCATCATGCATTTCTTGGACATCTTCATCTTCTATAAAATTCAACTGCTCGCTTAGAAGCGATAAGTTCTGAGTTATATGGTTAAATATCACAAAGAAAATGAGCAAATAGTCAAGCACTAGAAGAATCTGCATGATTGGACATTCAAACAATTAGCATCTTGAAAGAAAAAAAAGGAAAAAAAGAATTTTAAATTGTATGATTGTTAAAAAATAAAATATGTTAGTGTTTGGCATCACTAGACAACATCCAGACTTACTGAGAAGTAAGGTATAGAAGCTCGGTGACCAACAAGAATCAGATAGAATACACAGCCAAGTACAGCCATAGCTCGACGTTCAGGTACTGAAAGACGCTCACAGGTGATGCAGTAGCCATGGGCAATCAGCAAAAATGATAATATTGAAGCTGTCTCAAACACCAATCCACTTACATAGACACCAAATGACATCCACAGAGAGCATGTCTGGAAATAGAAACATGAATACCTGCAACAGTGATGTTTTAAATTTACTTTGGGAACAAATAAATGCTGGAAAATCTTTCGTTTCAGCAAGAGAGAAGATATAACTTATATAAAAATTTCCACATTTGGTGAAGTCAACTTAAACTGTAGAGAGGTGTGCACCGTGGTGACTGTATTTACTGGAAAATCAGGCATCCCCTCAATCCAAATTCATTCTATTAGTAAAACATGAGAGCACCAGATTTATAGATTGTCTATTTTCAGATTTGAATTTCCACCGACTTAAGTGATTTTTCTTTTTTATATACTATATTTTTTCATTGTATATCAAGTGAAATCCAGGACTTTCTTAATTCACCTAATATCTTTAGGACGAGTTTAGTTGTAGTAGAAAACTACCCCAGTTTTCAAGAAAAAATTTACATGAAAACCTGAGAGTGTTCTCCAAAAACTTTTCCCAGAAAATGAAAGTCCCCCCTTTTTCCATTTTATAACTACAGTCTACAAATCAGAAAGCTGCCATTTGTTGTTATCTACTCTTCTCCATTTAAGGCCAGGAACCCGGCTTTTCTAAAGTTCTCCAAAGCTCTCAAGCCCTTAACCACATCCTCCCTTTATCGATCTCCTCCAGCCACCGCATCTTCTCCCAGCGTGGTACCGTCGCAATCGCAGACTTCAACCACCACCTTCTCAGTTGTTCATCAACTATCAAAGGTAAGTTCCTGTTTTTGCTGTTCTTCAATCTAACATCTCCTTTTGCTTGTTCATCGATATCTATCTCTTTTTTTCTTGAAGGTTCATGAATTCCTTGTTGTTTATGTTTATTTTTAGATTTTGGGTGTGATTTACTCTGATAGAATGATTGATGTGTAGTTTGGACTCTAAGAGAACAAAATTGTTAACAACATTGAATTGTTTTGGCATTTACTAGAAATAGAATGATGTTATCTACATTTCCAGTGATCATTAGATCTTAATTTTCTTCTACACTGTTTTAATTTACAAGCTATTGGCTTTATGTAACTTGAAGCCATTGGACTTTGGCTTCGATCAGTGGCATATGTTTTGTTATTTTTGACCTAGCTTTCGTAATGCTACTGAGCTTAATCACACAGCACATTGCAAGTTTGCTGCTGAAATTCTGTTTTCTTTCTAGGTCAAATAAGATGGTTTTTATGTGCTAAAGTCTTGTTAGAGGTTATTTGGTTGTAACCTGGTTTTATGATAGCAGAAACCAGCAAAACTGGGACTACAAGAGCCCCAAAAGGGTATCCATGTTTTTAACATTGGCAGCTGATTTATATCAGTTAGACCTGAAATTTAATATGTGTAATCAACTAATGAAGAGCTTAAGAGCATACCAGAAGAGAAAGGAAAAGGCAAGCTGCAAAGCTTTAACGCAAGGAACTGATGCAAGCGTCCACTGTAAATTGTTCACCTGCTCTAATACCATCACAGAACAAAACAAAAAAAAACAATTAAACAAAATTAACTTCAAACAGAATTCAAAATCAAGGGTCTTAATTAGGGTTTGATGAACTGTTAAAGAACACAAAATCTAAGAGCAAATCGATATGACCTGAAAATGGCGGTTGATATAAGTGTTGATGATCCAGAAAGAAGCGAAAACGATCCAAATGGAGGTGAAAGAGGAATAAAGATAGGGGAGAGGCCAGTATGCTTCGTTGATCGACAAATTTGAAGCCTCCATTGATGCAATAAATTATAAATTGAGGTTTGAATTACAGTTTTAGAAATGGGATTTTAAAGAACAGGTGAGGGCTTATATATGTGATTACTAATTAATTAATTATATATGCGCGCTCAATTGAAACACAAACGTCTCTTTTTGTTTTCCTTGTTGAATGCTTGCTGCTGGTTCAGATGGTTCATGGTTGGTTGGGGTAGTGGTGTTGGGGCGGTTGGCCTAATTAAACTGACGTACCTCATAATTACACTTCACACCCCTTGTCTTTTCAGTTTTGACACTATTCTCCCCCTTGACTATTTATTATTATACAATATGGATGGATTTAGTATGTGTGACCAAACTGCTAAATCAGCATGAAAAAACCTCATGAATAAGTGCCCATATTAATTATTCTTATAATTAGACCCATTTTATTAATAGCACTAAATACGCTATCACAGTAAACAACACTTGTTATCATCTCGTGTTGCCACTAATCTTCTCTCCTTTCATTGCGACTATGAATGTCGACAAAGAGCAAAGGTGGGTAGGCCGATCGAAGAGGGGAGTAAGTGATTGAGGCAGGCAGCTTGGACAACATCTAGGTTGGATGGCGGTGGCCGGTGACATCGATAAGAACGGTAGATGATAGAGGCGGAAAGCTTTCTGTATCTCCTGAAAAAGAATAAATTAAAAAGTATTATTCTAACAACCAACAATAATATATATATAGTGCATATTCATGTTATTATTTATGTGAGTGATATTTATAATAAATATGTGTAACAAACATCTAAAATATAAACAACATAGAGGGATCTCCACAAGCATATGAATAAGCACAAATCTACTCTTATGGTTAAGCAAACACCGATCTTCTAATATAACTAAAAGACTAATATACATTACATTTATTGAACCATTTTAGCTATTTATTTAAAAAATAAATTTAATTGCTCAATTTTAACTATTCATTTAATCAAAATTAAGATTTTAGTTTTGACTTTTGTTAGTTTGAATTCGTATAAAGAGACTCTAAATTAATGTGAATCAATTTAATTTTATATCTTGAATAAAGAACGAATAGAATCTTCACGAAAAGTTAAAAAGAGAAACGTAAAATCCTTCATGATTTTTCAATATACCTTCTAGATTTTTCAATATATTTAGATTATTAGTTAGGAGTGATGGTCATACATAAAAAAAAATAGAGAAACATAAAATATTAAATCTATACTACATTATAAAGCATTTAATATTCTCTTTCTTAAAATTTTTAAGACTACTTAATTTTAAGTAGTACATGTTTTTATGCAAATAGTACAAATACTCAAAGCAATAGTTAATCAATTATCTCCTTAATTAACTCAGCAAGTTATTGTAATTGTTATTTTAAACAACTCATTAAACATAACTAGGTATTTTTTTCTTATTTTTATTGTTTTATAAAATTACTTTAAAACTGAATAAAAGGCGTTGATGACGGAAAATAGAAATAAATAAAATAGAAAAAGAAGAAACAATAAATATTATGTCGAATAAAAGTATCTGTAACAGTATTCCGCAGATACAATACGTCAATACCCTTACATTATCGAAACAAAACATGTTGTCAAACACAAATTATTCGCCACCGCCGCATTACGTGGGTATTATTCTAGTAACTTTTTATTGTTAGATCAATGTTCTGAAAGTATTGTCCTCCTCTTCATGCTACATTTTGTAGTTTAAAGAGTGCTTGTAAGTTTAAGTATCAATGATATATTTGCTTTTTTTATAAATAAATAAAAAAGATTCTTGATTGTTATGCTTATTATTTTGCATGCAAGTTTTTTGGTTATTTACATGCGAAATGTTTTTTTTTACAGCAAATTTAGTGGGCTGGGTCTGCAGTAACATTCATATAGGGCAGTATGCGAGCCCCAAGCCACGTACCATGAGAAAATAATACCCTCCATTATTTTTTTAGAAAACAAACTCAAACATAAGACCTAAGCAATGGGATAAAAATCCTATACTACTAAACTACGCCTTAGTAGTAGATGCAAAATGTTAATTGTTAGGATTTGCTGACAATTTCTTTACACCCGGAAATATGATTTTCATTTATTGATTTCAATTTTTAGTATTGATACGTGTTTGGAATATTAACTTTTAGTTGATCATCATTAAACAAAGTATTGAACTTTTATTATTTCTGTTTTTGGTAAATTTTAATGCTTCCTATTTTGTTGTTCAGAATAATCTTTTATTTATATTAAGGAGAATACTAACTACAGTTCTTAGGGTTGTGGTTAAGAATATAAAAGATAATTTTAATTATTAAAAATGACAATCACAACTTATGTCTTTATATTAAGGAGAATGCTAACCACAACTTATGTCTTTAAAAATGAAACAAAGTTACCATTTTAAAAACTAAAAAGAATATTTTTTTAAAAAAACTAAAAATAATAGAAGATTAACGTGAAAGGGTCTATTAAACAATTCTAGTAACTGATTTAGATAAAGATTTAAATTACCAAATCTTAACCAGCTATTTATTTTAATAAAAATTGAATTCTAATTTAATACAATTATAAAACGTTTTTTCATGAATATTTTGATTTATACATTTCTTTGAATCAACTAGCCCATGTGAGTAATTAAACTAGTTATATAAATATATGATAAACTTCACAATTTCTTACTTTTTATTTTGAAAATGATTGACTATCGTTGCCAATAAAAAGTGAACAACGAGGTTAAACATATTCCTTCAATCGTTAACATAGTTTTCCTAATTCATTCGTTTTTATAAAAAAAATGACTATGTTAGAATCAAGACGCTTATCATTGGGTAAAGGAATTCTTGATAGGTAAGGCATTCCTTTTTCTTATATATTGAGTAGTCTAGCTCATCCATAGGCCGCATTATTCCAAAGACGTTGTTTATACCAATAGACTAGAAGCTTTTTAATTGAACTCGTCATTAATCGAAATAAATAAACATGATTAATTTGTACTTAATGACTTTACTAGTTTATTTCGAGATATATTTAATTAATTTGTTTTTAGCAGAACCAACCAAATTTGTTAGGAAAAAGATAATATATGTGAAACAGTTAATTCCTTATCTTGTAAACAAAATTAAAAATGCAAAGATGATGAAGGAATGGAAATGCATTAGGTGAAGTGGTCATGCAATGCAACAAAACCACTCTCGGCGGAATCGGCATCGGCATGTTTTAATTAATATTTATAATTAAAAGGCTTAGATTTCAATTTTCTTTTGTTATATTAAAAGGGATCTAATTAGTTAAAGCTTTTAAAACAAATAATTAAATTAAATGTAACACCTAATGTGCATAAGCAAAAAATGATAGTAATAAATAAGTAGCAAACTGGAGAATAAGATTGGATTGCTGTGCTAGCTTACCTAAGATACAATTAAGAACCCAATACCACATTAGTTCACCAAACTCACTAACAAACATATATCACTTCCCTTGAATTTTCCATTTTATACCAAACTATATATGGGTGTTTGGGATTTGATTTTCATCAAACATTTATGCCTTTTTCAATATAAGTGTTACAAGTTTATAACTATATCAAATTAGAAAATTAAAGACAATATAAATCGGAAGAGTTGATATTGTTTAAGCAAAAAAAATCTAAATGTGAAACGGCTTGAATAAGCTAATATGAAACAAATTCTTGAAAAGAACTTAAATAAGCCGACACGCACACATATGTAGTTTAAATATTTAAAGTAAAACATCATAGGTGGTTTAAATAAGAGACATATCTATAAAAGGACCAATTCTTGACTTAAAATAAAGAACTCGCTCTCATGTTTATAAGAGAACATGATGGGTCATGTTTGACCATAAGAGAGAATCTTAACCTTGATGGAATGATGTGACATTTCCTATGTGAATTGTCGAATGTTTTTCCTTATTAATTTATACGAAATCGGTTTTTTCCCTAAGCCCCCAATTTATTGAGATTTGAAAGTTTATTTCCTTGTAGTTTTTTTTTCTTGAACAGCGAATTTAGCGGGTTGGGTTCACAGTGACTTCCATATAGGACAATATGCAATCCCCAAGCCACGCAGACTCCAACCCAAGATCTGAGCTATGTAGTAAAACCCATATACCACTGGACTATTCCACAGTAGTATTTCCTTGTAGTTATTAACTCAATAACTCTATTAACATTAAGTTTAAACTCTATTAACAAGTTGTGTATCAAGTAAAATACTTGATTAATTTTATAACAAACAAGTTTAAACTAAAAACAGAATATCAATGTATTGTTATTTAACAATAAGCCATAATAAAATAGTTTTAAGCTATTGATTTATCATAAATATCTTCTTTTACCTTTATATTCATAAATCTGTTTCTGCTATGGTTTTTAGGTCACTTATTTAAATAACAAAATTAAAAATGAACAGTTGTTAAATTATATACATGTATATATTACTATTTATACAAAAAATCCTGTGCAAATTTGAAATTTAGAATAATGGAATCTGAGAGATGAGAAGGTCCTTGTCCTAGTTGGGCTATTCTTAAATCTACAACTGTACCAGATTCTTTAGCCCATAAAGCGGGACGATGATGTGAAATAGATCAAATCTGCTTTTAAACAAATTATGACGTCAAAGAGACAATATAATAATTAGAGTGCCCACGGTGATAATATGTATTGTTGCCATTATTAAACGTTATCTACGTATTACTGTCATCACTTGACATAAATATAATTATTTATCTTAAATTCTATATGCTGAAAAAAAAAGAAAAAAAATAACGAGTGATAAACCTCATTGTCACCATGATGAGCCGCTGATAAATTTGACAATCAAGAACCGAACGCAATGGACAACACGAGCTCTATGCCTCGTTGCTAGTGAGGTTTTGCTCGTGATATGGATTATCACGAGCTCATTGTGAATATTCTTAGTATGAGAGCATAATGGGTTTCAACCCTAGTATATTTATACTATGATAATTTCATGTTTTCTTTTACAATATTTTAGTTTTTTTAAAAAAAGAAAGGATACTTAGGTTACATTCACTTTCAGAAAAATCCTATATTTTTTCAGAAAATTTTTCTAAGAAAACTGAAAATTAGAAAACATGTTCACTTGTACATTTTTTTAAGAAAACATAAAACTTTCTCGCTTTTTCACATTTTTCAAAACTCCTCAATTTTTTCAAATTTTTATACATTTTCAAGAGAAACACTTTAACTAAACATGTTTTTCATTTTTTTCTGAAAAAGAAAAACTTCACTCCATCTAAATGCACGAATGATCTAAATTAAATTGTTTTAGCCGATAATTATTTTTGTTAAGTATAATATTTCTTCTAATATATATCTTTTTTGAGTATGCATGAGATGAGTTGTTGTAGCATTAAAAATTGGTTGGTATAGTAATAGTAAATATGCTACGTTATATGATCACGTGATGTGTAAGTTATACGTATTTAGTGGCATTGCAACTACTTGTTAGTTCTATGTTACATGGTTATATATAATCTGATTACCTTATAAAGCTTTCGATCATAAAAGTTCTAGATATATGATCGCAAAACCGTCGGTTAATTTCTAAGACCACCCGCATCGGCCTTCAACCCAATATTGGGTTGGGGTTCCACCCGATGGGCAGGGTTGTCTTTGAGAGAGTGCGGAGGTGCGGCCGCACAGGGCCACGTGTCAAAGGGGGGCCACTTTTATGTGTGTGTATTATAATTTTCAAAAGCCCACAGTTAAAAAATAATTTAGACTGCTCATGTTTTGATTAATATATTAAAGAAGTAAACATGTTGATCGAATACTTTAAGGAGTTCAAAGAAAGAGAGTTATCTAAGGCTTTGATGATACTAAGGAAATTGTCATTGAAATGACATTGATCCAGTATTCCCTCAAAGGTGTAAGGTTCGTAGAAAAAAAATAATTTGAGGAGAATTAAAGTGATCAAGATGTCTTACTTTCAGCTTAGGAGAATTATAAAGTTAATTACTTTTTATATATTATAAAGTTTTTATATATTATTAAAACCAAATTTGAACGGTACAAAAAGTATGAAAAAGTATTTTGTTTTTTGTTTCTTAAAAGGTTGAAGGAGTTTGATGACAAAAATCTTAAGTCATATTGTAGTCGTCTTGAATCCACACTTAAGTATGATGGACAATTGCAAATGAACTTTATATGAAGTTGAAGCTGCTTGACACGTTTTTATCCGGGAAAACTATCCGACCTACCGATGTCTTAAAATACCTTAAAGAAGTTGATTGTTTTCCAATGCAATTATGGCATATAGTCTTGTTAACTATTCGGTAACTATTGCATCTGCAGAAAGAAGTTTCTTAAAACTTAAGTTGTTGAAGTCCTACTTACAGTCTAAAATGTCATTAGAAAGGCTTAATAAATTGACAATGATAGTTATTAAGAACGGTGTGTGTGTGTGTGTGTTTGTGTGTATATATAAAGGGCCCATTTTTTAATTTCGCACAGGGCCTTCAAAATTTACGAGACGCCCCTGCCGATGGGAACACCATCACACCCATTGGGTTAACGGTGGTGGGGTTTCGGACCGGGTTTTCAAACCCGTTTCTTTTTTTTCTTTCTTCTCTCTCATTCTTTAATTAATATATATTTTTTATTAATATTTGATGTAGGTTGAAAATGGTTGGATGTGGAGGTTTGTGAGTTGATAAGGTTGAAAGTGAAAGATAATGTAAATACTAATGTGACATGAGGTAAGTTGAATTAGATGCTGATGATCTAATTAAGTATTAGGCTTTCTTACTTTTAACAACCGACCTAACTCCCTCCCTCCTAGTTGTGTAGTTAATTTGCCGGTAAGACAATATTTATTTATTATTTACTTCTCATATATATATATATATATAGGATGATTTAAACGAGAACTGTTTTTCGTATGAGAAACTGTAAAAACCAATCTTGGTCGTTCATTTTGGATAATGAAATTCATGGATGAAGAGCGTAAGGGGATTGAGTGTGGCAGGGTGCATGTAAGGAATTCATGGTGGGCAATTCAATTAAAGAAGGGAGAATTGCGAGAAGTTTTTTTTTACGAGAAGCAATTTCAGTCATTGGTTATTTTTTAATCTTGTGGTTCACATTAATCATAAGTAATATTTTTATTTAAGTCAAAAGGGTAAATCAGTGAACACAAATATTTTCTCTCTGCTTTCTCTAATTAACTTTTTTCACTTTCCAATATATAGATATTCCCTTCTCTGTTTTTCTCTCTCCTAAATTTTAAATTATGGGTTTCTAGTATTTTATTATTTTTACGATTTGCACTAGTGAACACAACCAAATGTTTACTAGTTTTCTTATCATCAATGATATGTTCACCAGTGAACACAGTCAAAGACAAACTGTTTTAACCATTTAAAAGAAAAAAACCAACAATATCATGTTTACTATTAAACACTTGATAATAATATTAGAAGGTGTGTACGCATGAATTTTTTAATGTTAAATTATATGTTTATAAGGGAACATATATAAAATTATAGAAGTTTTATACCCATAAGAAAGAGTTTATGTTTATAAGGGAACATATATAAAATTATAGAAGTTTTATACCCATAAGAAAGAGTTTATGTGAAAACTGTAGAGTTTTGTTTTTGTTTTCTAATGTTTTTAGTGGTCAACGAAAAACACATAGGTATACTTAACAAAGAACTGAACAACATACTTTTTATATTTAATAATTTGTGTACATTAATGAACAAAAAGAGAAATATCAGGGAAGATGAATAGATATTAACAACATTTGTTGCAAATATAACAAAATCGCATATTTTATTTTCAAAACCTACACATGACATCTTCTGGAAGACCACGACAGGGAAGATGAATCAATTGCGTGTACGGGCAATAGCTTTTAAAGAGAAAATTGAGATCTGCAATAGGGCAATGGAATCGAACGTGGGTTTTGATGGAAACCAAGCAGGTTGCCATGTCGGCTACGAGAGAGGCGACGGCCAAAACCCTACACCTTTGGGGTGGGGGCGGCGACCATTTTAGGGTTAGTGCTCGCCATTTTGCCATGAATATTAACGTCGAATGAATAGAGGGGATCGATGATGATGGTGCATGTGAATATGTGATTGCGAGAGACTATATATTATAGTAGATGAATGGTGCTCGGCGAAGGTTTGGCTCCGATTATTATGGTGTTGCTTGGCCAAAAATTTTGAAGAAAGATGAAGATGAGATTTTGGGGGCAGGTGGGTGGTAATTTAAGAAATCAATGGGTGAAATTAGGATCATTAATTTAGTCAAAGATTTTAGCAAGTATTAATTTGATAGTATTTTAATTTCTTTAAGATTTAGTTTAGTTAAAAAGACATATAAGCCCTTTTAGGATTTATTTTATGTTCCTTAATATTTAATTTAATTACGAAAATGCCACACCCAATCATAGCCATTAATTAATTAATCTAAAAGTCCTAAACGCTTCTCGCACTTTTCGCAAAAACAAAGCTTTTCGCATGAACTTTCCCCTCTCTCTCTCTCTCTCTCTATATATATATATATATATATATATAAATCTTACTCCTTTATAATACATTTACAACCTTAAAAACTCTTAACTTTAAGTAACTTGAATATACTAAAAGACCACTTTTTAACCATAGTTATCAAAATCGCGATCCTGAACATAGGATCGTACGATCCTACGATCCCACCAACCAAAAACGCGTCGGATCGTATTTGGGATCGTAAATAGGTAGGATCGTAAGATCGTAGCAAGATCGTAGGATCGTATAGCGATCTTACGATCCTACAATCCTAATTTTTTTTGTTTTTTTACATTTTTTAATTATTACTATTATTTTACATTTTTATTTTTTACATTTTTTGGTTATTACTATTATTTTATTTTATTAATTTTAATTTTCTAAGTGATCAAACTTGTGTTAAAAACAATTATTTATAATTTTCTACTCTATACACGTCACATTTTTCATTTTTCTTTTGTTATAAGAGAGAGGTTTACGAGAATAAGATTTTTTATCAATTAAATATTTAATATTGTGCACAATATGCTCTAGATTTATTGATTGTGTTTAAAAGTCACATTTTAAATTTTATTATGATATGTAAACCAATGAATTGTAATTAGTTGTTATCTATTCTTTTAAAATTTAAAATTTGGACGATCTGATGTTTTGTTATTTTAAAATTTAATATTTTATTCTCTCGTAAAAATATTATATACTTGGTTTTTGATAAAAATTATAGCATAAAAAAAACCTAAAAAAACCTTACTGACTTGTGGTAGGATCTTAAGATCCCAATCTCGATCTTATGATCCGATCTTGCAAAGACAAAAACGATCCTAGGTAAGATCTCGATCTTGATAACCTTGTTTTTAACCATTTCATTCTCTCTCCTAATATACTTTAACTTTTTATCTATTTAAAATATCTCTCTAATACTAAAACACTCTCTCACACAAACACAATTATCCACCCACATTAACATAATTTTCAAAATCTTATTAACTTTTCCTTCCTTATTTCATAAATATAAATCTTTTTCTTATTTTAATGTCTTTTAGAATTTATTTTTAAAATTAATAAAATAGTTGATACAAATAAAAAAACTGACATTATACGATACTTTTTCGTGACATTGAATTGCGCGAATAACATATTATTAAATTTTTAAAAGCAACATCATGTAAAATAGAAATTATTTGTCGTCGGAGCATTGCGCGGGTACCTTGCTAGTGTGTGTGTGTGTGTGTGTGTGTATATATACACTAGCAAAGTACCCGCGCAATGTTGCGACGCCAAATAATTTCTATTTTATATCATGTTGTTTTTAAAAATGTTATTCGCGCAATTCAATGTCACGAAAAAGTATCGTACAATGTTAGTTTTTTATTTTTTTATTATTAATTTTAAAACTAAATTATAAAAGAAATTAAAATAAGAAAAAGATTTATATTTATGAAATAAGGAGAGAGAAGTTAATAAGATTTTGAAAATTATGTTGATGTGGGTGGATAATTGTGTTTGTGTGAGAGGGTGTTTTAGTGTTAGAGAGGTATTTTAAATAGATAAAAAGTTAAAGTAAATTAGGAGAAAGAATAAAATGGTTAAGAAAGAAGAAAACATAAAAGTTAAATTTTAAATAACAAATAATTACTTAAAGAATAGAGTTGAATAAATTAATAATTACTTCATGAAATCCCTACATAAATAATTACTTCATCTTTGAGACTTTTAGTCTTTAAAAGATGGAACTACTCATGTTCCTCGATCAAAAAAGAAGAGAATTGAATAACAACTTACATCTTAAAGAATAAACAATCTACTTGCTAGTTTATAAATTTTAAATAACAACTTATATCGAAGAATAATTTTGACTAATAAGGGATTTAATAAATAGTTACAACATATAAAATCCGTTTGTTCTATAATGTTCAGCTTAAATAAATAGTTAAATCATTTAAAAATAAAATGTGAAGATTAAATCAATATAAAGATTTACGTTTAAGCTTAAAATATTTTTTAAATATATATAACTTGAAAAGCTACATCGTTTTTAATATATATTAAAAGAAAATTATTAAATGTCATCACATAACTTTTAGAATTTTTTCCAACTAAAATGACTAATAAATGAAGAATTTCTTACTTTAAAAGCTTTAAGCCGTGAATTATGAGTTGATATCGGGCCTTAAGTAGAATCGGATTACCCACCTTCTTAATCAGATTTCATGTCATTTAAAAATATTTTTCAATGAAATCATAATTCCTTATTCAACTATTATCTCAAATATGTTGGGAAAGTTTAACCAGCTATCGAATCTTATGTCAAATCCTAATTCATAATTCCACTAACAACTATCAGCCCAAATTATGTGTGTATATTAATTTTCTTTCTTCATCTTCTGATTTTCATGAATTTTTTATTGATTTGTTATCGATATATGAATTTATTATATCTTTAAAATTCACATTAACAATCTCCTATGTATATACACAGGGTATTAAACTAGTTTAAATTTAAATATAGAATAAAAAAAATAAACTATAATATAAGTAAAAGGTGATGGGTTGTATCATTTTATTTTAACTCTATAACGAATTATCATCTTTTTTTAAAAAATAATTAAAACAGTAACACGTAGTTAATCAAAATCGATGAGACATAACAAAAATATGTGAAATCTTACATTTTCTCTCTCCCCTTTAATTTGTTTTTTTCTTTTTTTGAATATATATTAGAGACAACTTATAAAACTAAAAGATTTAACGTATCGATAAATTTTGAGATAACATGTGTAAACAATTAAGTCCCTAACTAGTCTTGTACATATATATTTCGAATAACATTAAAGAAAATAAAATATTATTATTTGTTTTTCAATCTATCATTGAGATGTAAAGAAGGGGAATGAGATGGACGTACGTGCTGAATTAAAAGATTGATTCAATGAACAATGATGATGTCCTTACATTGCATTTAATTAAAATGAAATAATTAATGTCTGACAATTCAAAGATGAAATTATATATATTATTTGCATAAAAACATGAATATAGACAATCACATTTGAATTGGTTTTCAAGGACATGTGTCCTATCCAATTATATATATATATATATATATATATATATATATATATATATATATATATATATGCATGCCAAACACCAATCCAAACAAGGGAATTCATCCAAGACCATGCATATCCATCTATCAACTTTGTATATATTGTAGGTAGGCCGGGAGGGAGGGAGGGACCCATGCTTGCACGCATGTACGTACAATATAACTAGCACATGGCGCATGGATATATGGTTTTTGGGGTGTTTGGATTTGGGTCTAAGCAATGTACGTACGTACGTGTTTGTTGGATACTATTCTACGACTAAGTTTCAAGAAAATGCATGTAGGAGTTGAAGGAACGTGCATATATAATCCTTTAATCATGCTACCAAACACACAAGCTAGGACAAGGCCTGTTTGTTGTTTGTTCTTAGGAATTGTAATTATATTGGCGGAATTTGAAATTGGCAATTACTTCCCCTTTGATTAAAGTATTGACCTTGCATGCCGGAATATCAGCAACTTTAACATATTAATTAATTTCGAGTACGTTGTAGAAGAATTAATTTGTTATTGGATTCCATATATTATATATGAAAGCGCGCTAGGGTGTTATTAATTATACTACATGCATCCCTCTTACACTCGTTGTGTTAGATCACAATCAGTACACTAATTATATTAATGGAAAGAAAATAAAATAATATAAAATTAACGGAGAAAAGAAGAGAAGAGAAAGGAAAATGTTTTGTCATTTGACATTTTCGGATTCGAAAGAAAATAAGTGAAGAACTGAAATTTAAAGTGTTATTTTTGTTTCCTTCTAAAATATATCTTGCTTTAAAAGAAAAATCAAAAAATAAAATAAAGGATATTAATTTTCCTTTCAAAATCTTTTCTCTCTCCTAAAAATCTTGCAAACATAACTAGAGTTCATTTTTCTTTCTAAATTATTTTTTTCTCATCTAATTTTAACTCCTCCGGAACACAGCGTTATACCGACAAGGTAAAGAGGGTTGACTGGCCCATTGATATAGTGTGAGCGTGGTAAGGGATAAACGTACCACTCCAAATACTGAATGCAACGTACAATGCCTACATATATAACGTCGGTATAAGCCTCCCAAAGGCTAACAGCATCAATGGCCGATAGCAAAACCACCAACCTGTCTTTGTCTTCCTCTACCGCCGCTGCCTCAAATAGGTCGGACTCCGCCGTTTTACAAACTAGCAAGATTAACAAGCGATCACGTGGTCCAAATAATACGGAAGATGTGAAATGCAATAAGAATCCAAGGTACCATGGAGTCCGCCTGCGGCGATGGGGCAAATGGGTGTCGGAGATACGACAACCTCGTCAAAAATCCCGTATTTGGCTTGGCAGTTTTCCAACGCCGGAGATGGCCGCCAGAGCTCATGACGTCGCCGCCTTATATATTAAAGGCAATTCTGCTATCCTTAACTTCCCTCAACTCATACACACTTTGCCTCGTCCAGCTTCTCCATGTCCACGTCACGTCCAAGAGGCTGCCGCCAAAGCAGCCACCATGCAGCTCGAGTATTTCTCCTCGGAAGAAAGTACTTTGATGCAACAGCCACCGCCGTCGACTTCAAATAATGATGATTCTAGGACGTCGTTGTCTGGTGATCATAATGTTTGTATTAATGTGCTGCAGTCACCTGAGGAGGAGCTGGGTGAAATCATTGAGCTGCCGAGTTTAGATAATGGGTGTTTTGAGTCGTTGACCTCCGATCAGTTGGTGTTTGAGACGGTGGAGGGGTGGATGTATCCGTCGCCGGTGGTGGCTGACATTGATAATATTCCGGGTTACTCATGGGACCAGATGGCTGATAATTCAATAACTTGCGAGTTAGATTTACAACTGTTGTGAGTTGCGATCGAATTGGATTATTTCTCATTTCTATTAAATATTTAACGTCTTCTATGTTTCTCCTTACTACGACACCGATAATATATGAAGCTGTGATTTTTATTTTTTTGGAAGGCATTCTGAAGTTATGATTAGCTTCACAAACCTTATATACATAATAATAGTATCTTATGGAGTGCCTTTTTGTTTTTTTGGAGGGGGGGGGGGGGGGGGGGGTTGATTGGTACTCTTTTTATTAAAAATAAAGATATTTAGCAAAATTAGAAAATAACTATGTTTATTTTATAAAATATTAACTAAGTTTGAAAAATCTAAAAAAATTAACACGTGAATTAAAAAACACGTACAATCAGATGATTCAAAACACCAAACTTAATGACTCGTCTTTAATGAGAGTTTTGTAGGTCAGTCTAATGTCGTTGTTCTTTTTCTTTATGACGTATACGTTACTGAGGCACGTGCCAAATGACATTACTGAAGGAAACGGATTTGATAAATCAATTTGAGATTCAAACTTCTATACGTAGACATTACATACATACATACACAAAGAGGCAGCTAGCAACCTCATAATTTGTCGGCTGAAAATACCCACCAAAACCATATTTTGCTTCAACACATATTTCATAATTTGTGATATTATTAACCAACCAACAAATATTACAGGCCACCAATCTAAAAGCATAATTTATCTACTTCTTCGGACAAAAAACAGTACCAACCTATAACTATGTGTTTTTTTATATTTGTTTGTATAATTGTATATACATAATTATTATTTATATACAAAATTGCCACCTTAAGTCATGTTTTGAGAAACGTCGTGATCTTACCAATGCTTGAAGCTTAACCATGTCACGCCTCACGTTATTTAAAACCTTGATTTGTACTATAACAATAGTAAAACTAAAACCCATTGAAAGATTTGAGAGAAGAAATAGAGAGAGGAAGGAGAGAGAGAGAGAGAGAGAGTTGATTTTGTATATTTTCTGTTATCTTTGAAATGAGTGAGTACAAGGAAAGAGTATTTATACTCTAAGGAAAATACAATACAACTATCTCTAACACCCATGTATAAAACAGTGAAGATATATTTAAATACCTACTTAACAAGTTCTCCCCTGCTAACATATCTGCCAAAATTCAACCTCTCATATTGAGTTGAACTTCTTTTTTTTATTATTATTAAATGAAGATAACTATAAATAAGGGAACTTAATTAACCTAAGCTTCTTTTTCTATCCCGACCATCCAGCTAGCTTAGTAACCGTAGCCACCTGCTCAGAATAATGATAATCCATTTTAAAAAATAATAATGATAATAGGAATACACAACTCCCCCCCTAGAAACTAAAACTTGAATACGAATACACGTGAAAATCAAAAAATACCTGAGGGACTCCCAGCGGGCATAGACTGAGGTTCCTTGATGTCAACAACCACAGCATCTGATGTAAGGAATGTCTTCGCAACTGATGATGCATGCTCCAAGCAACATCTTACCACCTACGGACATAATATTTGCTTATACGATACAATTAAATGACATACTTTGGAATACAAATTGAAAGTTAATCGTGTAGATGAGCTTAAAGCTTGCCTTTGTGGGATCAATGATGCCAGCAGCCATTAAATCCTCGTATTTTGCTGTTGCGGCATTGTAACCAAACTTGGGATTGTCACTTGACAGAACCTGACAACACGAAACCAATAATATATCAACCAAACTAGCTTTATGTTTGAGGTTTAGGGTTTTAGGTAATAGCCACCGTAGTTAATCTTTAATAAATGGTTACCTTCTCGATCACCACGCTTCCATTGACACCAGCATTTTTGGCAATCAACTTCATAGGGTACCCAAGTGCTCTCTTAACAATATCAGCCCCTACCTGAAAAATATACATACTCAAATTGTGATTTTCACAACCTTAATTACTCTTACAGAAGGTACACATTTGCAATAAAGGTGCTACCTTTTGTTCTTCGTTATCAAGGGTATCTTTAATACTATCAACCTTTGCAGCAAGGCGTAAAAGAGTGCACCCACCCCCTACTACAATACCTTCCTCAACAGCTGCCTGTAAAATACGTCAAGAACTTATATTTTCGTTCGGATAAATTGTAAGATGACAAAACGTAAAAAATGTTTTCTATGTAACAATAGCTTCAGGGCTGACCTTTGTTGCGTTAAGGGCATCCTCTACTCTCAGTTTCTTTTCTTTAAGTTCTGTCTCTGTTTGTGCCCCAACCTGTAAATAAAATTAAACAGACATCATAAACTGAAATAAGATTGCAACTTGAGCAACAATCATAACAAAGATTACCTGAATAACAGCAACTCCCCCAGATAGTTTGGCAATTCTTTCATTTAGCTTCTCTCTTTCATAGTCCTGTTCTGCTGCCTGTAATATAGACCAATATCTGTCACAAAGCTTCACAATGACTATTATAATTAGAGGTGGGAACTTCAACCCATTTTCTTACAAATGGCCCGATTCGGGGTTATGGCCAAACAGGTCAAAAGTGTCGAATCAAAATATTAGCTAAAAGGGAAATAGGTGGAATGGGTTGAAAATTGCCTAAAGTGTAGTTCAAATGCCTACAACCTCCTAAATAGTTTTATGTTACAGGTTTAGATTATTATTGTAGGGGTTAGATTTGCTTTTGTAATCAGATTTAACTATTTATAAGAAGCAGACAGAAAATTACGACTTTACGAGCCAACCCAACATGACCAGGTTCGACCCGCGATAGAACAACGCGTTTCAACCCATTACCAACCCTCTGGTTTTGCTTCCTCTAATTTAAAGTGTCTTAAAACAAAACTAGAAATGCACCTCAAGAAGGTTTTTAATTTGAGTAACTCGTTTATTTACTAATTCCTGAGTGCTTCCATCACCAACAATGGTGGTTGTATCCTTAGTCAGCACCACCTTTGCAGCAACTCCTAAAACATCACTTCCAGCATTCTCAAGGGTTAACCCCACCTCCTCTCTGATCACAGTTCCTGAACCAAATATGAAAAGTGTGGAAACAATTAGAAATCTCATACATACAAGTGGCAAAATGAGTGGAGAATGCTCGGGGGGATTAGGTAGCAGGTCAAAGCATGTTTGAGGCAAGATCGGTACACTTTTGCACCAGTTAGTTCAGGTTGGATTGGCCTGGGTAAAGTTCTATTTTTAGAAACAATTAATCTGTCAACTATGATTGCAAAAATATTTTAAGAATATTCTTCATCACTTTAAGTAAAAAATTTGGGAAGTTCTATGCATTGAAAATACACTTTGGGTGACTTTCAGTAAGAACAGCACCTCTAAGTATAAATATCATACATTAATAAATTAAACGGAAAGGTCCTACCTCCAGTAAGAACAGCAATATCATCAAGATATTGACTCTTGCGATCACCAAATCCAGGGGCCTTGAGTGCAGCTATCTTTAGCGCGCCTCGTAGCTTGTTCACTACAAGAGTAGCAAGAGCTTCTTGCTCGACATCCTCAGCTATAATCAATATCGGGTATCCTCCTTTTATAGCATCTTCCAAAACACCAATCAAGTCTCGTGCATTAGTTACCTTTTTGTCAACTAGAAGCAACTGCACCATAAAAAAGCTTTCAGTGAAGATCTAAACAAAATAGTACGTACCCAGCTATTATTGAGAATGATATATCTTGATAATACTACCTTGCAATTTTCATACTCAACAGACATTTTCTCACTGTCAGTTACAAAATATGGAGAAAGGTAACCACGATCAAATTGCATGCCTTCCACAACATACAAACTATTTTCAGCGCTTTTCCCTTCTTCAAGAGTCACCACACCTTGCCTTCCTACTTTCTTCATGGCTTCAGCAATCATACTTCCAACTTCATGGTTGTTCCCTGCACTCACCGCTGCCACATCAGCTAGCTCACTATCTTCAACCTGCAATTTCACATAAAATGTGAAGTTTAATTGCAAATCAAATTTAGTAACTTAACATGTACCAACAGTAACATACAAAGAAACATATGGGCTTACTTCTTTTGACATCCGTTTAAGCTCTGCCACCAGGGCTTTGGTGGTTCTTTCAATACCCCTTGTTACTTGAATTGGGTTTGCACCAGCTGCCACCACCTGACAGACAATGGTTTCATGAATTAATGATCACTCAGCCTGCTAAGAACAATTGTACCAATGTATGATTCAGGAACTATAAGAATACCTTAACACCTTCAGTGATTAGGCCTTGAGCAAGAACAACAGATGTTGTTGTCCCATCACCAGCCAAATCGTTCGTCTTCGAAGCAGCTTGTCGCACCAGCCTGGCACCAATGTTCTCAACAGGATCTTCCAATTCAACCTATGTTTTACAAAAAAGAAATCATTCAATGTTCTTCCGGAACTAACTCTACTAATTCCAAGATCCCAAATTTATATGCCATGTATGCAATAGTAACATGCCTCTTTAGCCACAGTAACACCATCATTTACAATTTTTGGGGAGCCATACTTGCTCTCTAGGACTACATTGCGCCCTTTTGGACCTAGGGTGACCCCTACTAGATCAGCAAGCTTGTTGACACCAGCCTATACATGCATCAAACATATATCAGCCCGAGTCTCATTAGAAAAACCATATATTAGTTCCTCTTGGTTGAAACTCACCTGCATCTTCTTGACTGCAGACCCGTCGGTGTTAAAATACAAATCTTTAGCCATTGCCTTAACCTTGGGAATCGATTTTGTTTGAAGAACTATATTCCGCCTTCGGTTCACAAGACGTGCAGAAGATATAGAAGCAAATGAGGACAATGTCCTCGATGAACGTGTTACAGTGTTATTTATTTTAGTGTCAATAGTCCCATAAGTGCCAATGGACATCATGGGGGTGATTGACGTCATCTTCTACCAGTCTACAAAAAAGACAATTGGTGAACAGGAACATAACATAGCCAATCAAAATTTATAATGAACATTTTAGCTCCCACTCATCTTTATTATTGGTTATGACACCATTACTCGCAGAAAAGGGAATAAAGAAATATGAGTGATCAGAAAACGCATGCTCAAAACTATTGCAAAACTACACTTCATAACCAGTTACCTAATTACATCATGTGGATATGAAGTCCAGCTTCTAGATTAGATGGATTTCTTAACCAGTATTTTAGAGAAAATAATTAACAAGTTATTCCCGGTATCTTAACCAAGAGATATAATTGTTGCAATGTTGCATCTGTGATATGTGTTAAGCATCCCCTGCCACTTGGAATAGCTATAACAGCTTCCATTAAGAACTAATGATCGAATCAAACATTACAAATAAATAAAGGGTTGATTAATCAACTTCTCCAAACTTGTTTTCACCACAGAACTATTTTCGACAAGGGTGTCCAAGGCAATTCTTCCAACCATTTTCATTAGATAAATCAATGTAACAACAAAAGTAGTCAATTAGAAAGTAAACTAAACAAAAACAATATAGCATCAAGAGTTTAGTTCTCTTGGATAAACATGATCCAAAAAACAAACATTTATTATATTTACGGAAACCGCAAATGCACCCGCTTAAGCTGCTAATCACTAGGAGATCACCCAATCTCTAAGCTCTGCTTTACATTTTTCGTAACACTGAAGGTCCTTGTTGTGTAAGAAATTAGATAGTGCTAAATACAAGCTGGATCATATATTTCTATTAAGTTTTTGTGTAATCGTAATTACATAATGGCACGATACCTTAATTTTTTTCCTCTAAAAGTAAACATATTAAACCAACTCGTATATAGTTAACTAGCATTATGTAGAAGCACAACAGAACAATGACTTCGACAATGAACAGAACTAAAAAAGATTATGAATGGGTGCCGAAAAGCAATTTCAACAGAAGCGGCCAACAATTCGCAATAGAATACACATACATTCGGTCCTGATTGCAATTACAAGAAAAAACAGAGGTGCTAATTTGATTTCCAAATATAATTATTACAATGTCAGACAGAATCGGTTCAATTAAGGTAACGTGTATATGCGATCAGTAGGTGGAAGTTAAAACTTAGTTTTACGTTGATGAATCCCCGAGTGATTTGAGACTTACAGGAAAACACGAACAAAGCCGAAGGATGAAGGCGGGGTAGGTGGTGGGGAAATGAAACTACGACGAGGTTTTAGGGTTTAGGAAAATATGGGTCACGCTTTTGGAGCCCCGATCATTCGGAACCTTCTAGAGCTTCTGAACCATCACAGTATTATATAACTATAACTACAAGGTACAAACAGTCATGAATGAATGAAAGCAACCCTCTCCCCCTCCGTGCATAAATAAAAGAAAAAGTTTGTCCATGATATGAAATTTACTAATTTTCTATTTTTTATTTTAATATAATACATAGTAGTGAAAGAAAAAAAAGGATATATATATATATATACTAGCATCATATCCGCGTAATGCTGCGGTGATAAATAATTTTCGTTTTACAACATGTCGCTTTCAAGAATGTAATGATATGTTATTCTCGTAATTCAATGTCATGAAAAAGTTTTCTACAGCAACATGTCCGTTTTTTCAATTTTAGTTTTATTCGCATCAACCATTTTATTAATGTTAAAAATAAATTCTAAAAGACATTAAAATAAGAAAAAAAAGATTTATATTTATGAAATAAGGACTAATAAGGAGAAAGAAGTTAATAAAATTTTAAAAATTATGTTTATGTGCGTGAATAATTGTGTTTGTGTGAGAGAGAGAGTGTGTGTTAATATGTGAGAGTATATTTTAAATAAATAAAAATTAAAGTAAATTAGGAAAGAGAATGAAATGGTTAAAGATTAAGTGGATGAGATTAATTTAGATAGAATGAACGGTCAAGATTTTATCTTGATTGAATTTTAAGAACTCTTAAAATTAAAAAGAAGAGTGAATGTTAAATGGTTTATATAGTAGTATAGATAGGGGAAGGTTCATTTGAGAACCGTTTTTATTGCGAGAACCAACCTTAGCCGTTTATTTTGGATAATGGAATTCATGGATGAAGAGCGTGGTGGGATTGGGTGTGGCAGGGTGCATGTAAGGAATTCATGGGTGGGCAATCCAATTGAAGGAGGGGGAGTTGGACAGCTAAGATTGGTTCTCGCGGTTCTCGCAATAAAAACGGTTCTCAAATAAACTTTTCACTATCTATACTATTATATAAAGTATTTAAGCTTTTTTCTTAAAACTCTTAAATTTTAAGTCACTTATGATTACTATTCTACCCTCATCTACCAAAAAATGATTCTATAAAATAAACTTAATAACATTCCTTTTTCGTAAATTCCAGAATATTCCCTTTCCATAAATTCCATAGCAAAACTTACGATATTCCATAAACTTCATAACATTCCATAAATTCCAGAAAGGAAAAATATATAATATTCGTTTTTCATCTGCTAAATAAAAATTACAAAATTACATCTAAATTTCATTCCCTTTTCACATGTGTGTCCTCTTGATTAATACCTACCAAAACAACTCCTTACAAACCATTTTTATTCACCGTCGCTGCATTACGCGGGTACCCTGCTAGTGTGTGTGTGTGTGTGTGTGTATATATATATATATATATGAGAAATGTTCAATATAGTCTTAATTTAATTTATAGTCTCGAGGGACAATTTATAACCATTAGATTTTAAGATTCAATGGTCCAGATTCAATCTTAGATTATAATTAAAATTTATATATTTGTATAAAAGAGAGCATTTATGACTTTTTAACTATTGGTCCCCACTTTCTCTCTCCTCTAATTTATTTAAAATTAATTATCTCACAAACCGTTAATCGTTAGACGAAACGAATTATACCGTTGCGATCCTTGTGTTCCCCTCTTTTATTAGAGAGGTATCTTGATATACTTTCGACAAATTTTTTTTTCTCATTTTGTTAGATCGAACTTAAATTTTATTAAAGTATAAACACATGTGATTTATAGAGGTGTGATCAATATAGTCTTTATAAAATTATAATTTGGTGTTTGATAATCCGGTAAAGTTCTATGGTTTAGTAACAAAAAATCAACAATTGAAATTGATTCTAAGTTATTAGTTGTTTCATAACACATGTGATTATTTATCTCTTATACATGCACATAATTACAGGTGATTAGATTAAATGTAGCATTTTTATGTCACGTATTTGACAAAATCAATCACATGTGATTTTGTACAGAATCACATGTGATTGAATACCAAAAACATAAGATTTGGTATTCAATCACATATGATTGCATATTTAATCACATGAGATTTTGTACAGAATCACACGAGAGTTTGTAATAATTCAAATGTGAATGAATACCAAAAAACATGAGATTTGGTATTCAATCATATATGATTGCATAGGGGATTGTTCAGACGAGAACCATTCTTATTACGAGAACCAATATAAAAGACATCGAATTCGAAGGAGAACACATCTAGACCTTTGATAGAGGGGATATGGTGTTGCTAGTACACAATATATGTATTCATGGGTAGACAATGCAATTGGATTGGGTGAAATTGAATATGTACATACATGTATAAACGGTTTTAAGCAAACGTTGATTTATTTAAGCAAACATTCAAAATTAATAAACGTTTAATGATATACAATTTAAGAAGATAAAAAAATTAATAAAACAACACATTGAATATTGTTATGAATCACATGTGATTATACATTAATAAAATTTAAGTCCAACCTAAAAAAATGAAAAAAAAAAGTTTGTCAACAGTATATCAAGTGACCTCTCTAATAAAAGAGGGAAACACGAGGATCGCAACGGTATAATTGGTTTCGTCTAACGATTAACGATTTGTGAGATAATTAATTTTAAATAAATTATAGGAAAGAGAAAGTGGAGACCAATATGCAAAAAGTCAGAATTGTTCTTCCTTATATCAATTTTAATTATTATCTAAGATTAAATTTAAATCATTAATATTGAAATCTAATGGCTAAAAATTGTCTCTCAGGACTATAATTTTAATAAGGACTATATTGAACAAAATTCATATATATATATATATATATTAATGTTTTAAAACTATTAAGTAAATTATATTTTTTTCTCCTTATTTTATTAAAAATTACGGATTTGATTTTTAGGCAATAACTTTTATGAGTTTTTAATTTTCGATCCAATTTTCTTTCCCTATTTATCCCTGGCCTTCGATTGTCTGATGCTTAAGTGAAGTTTATTGTATTTAAAATAAAGAAGTATTTAAGACTTAGTGACTTCTGTTCAAACGTGTATCATAGATAATCATTCTTAATGAAATATTTTGATGTAATAAATAAGAGGGAAATCATCCGTAATGTTAAATTTACCTAACTTAGATGATGTTACATCACAAACCACTTTAATGAAGAGTAATTTAGTTATTTTCACAGTTACTCGTTAAACTAATTTGTAAGTATAACATTATCTAAGTTAGGTGATGTTAATATTACGAATAATTTTTCTATAAATAAGATATATAATGTATTTTAAAAGATCATTTGAAAACCGTGTTTAATTATATTACAATTTAAATCTGTTAAAAATTATATTCACCGTGGCAATCATCTATCCATATTATCATTCATTAATTCGAATGCACGCAAGAAAAAAAGAGTTTGCGGGTAACCTCGTTTCATTAGAACTAGATAAATACAAACATATATCCTTTTCATTAGTTAAAATAACCGGTGAATGAAGTCGATAATTTATTGTGGAAAGACAATTGGCACGGATTTGGAATTCGGCATATGGATATTTTTCCCTCGTCTATAGGCTCTTGAGAGTGTTAAAGCATTGGAGGTCATAGGGACGAGTTTTGAAGGATTTTAACTTTTTTTTTTTTTTTTTTTTTTTGCGCTAGGCTCTTCATCCTTCAAGCGAGTTTTGAGTAAAAGAAATTATCAAAATTAATACAAGACAAGTTCTTCTCGGGAGATCTCTGCATTATATATATATAGGGATGAATTCAAATAAAAAGAAAATTAAACTAAAAAGTATAAAATGAATGATTATTTGATCATTTTTCGGTATATATATCAACTGATAATCGTTAGTTCATCATCTTTATTGATTAAAACTAGTTCTTCATCAATTTCTTTTTGATGAATCAAGAAAGATGTGAGTTAAGGAGAGATGGAAGAGATGGACTGTGAAGACAACATCTATACAAATCAGTTAAAGGGTACTTTTGACTTTTTATAACCCATCCTCCCTGTAGGACCCGTGGTATCAAGTATCAATCAAATAATGAAGCAATCAACAATGATGAACTCGGTTTCTATGTGTATGAACGTGGAGAGAGCCGAGAACAAGAAAGATACGTACGAAATTGCTTATTGAATTAGGGCTTACAAACTTGTATTTATACCCCTTGGGTATTTACAATAGCTACCCTAAACTATGACTATTGTCATATGTAAACTAAACTTCACTAGAATAAATTGAACACAATCTAAGGGATCTAACAATCTCCCCCTTTGTGTTGAATTTGCAATTAAGCATAATAAACAAAGATTATCTTTTTCACTGGAACCTTTGATCTTGAATATAAACAGAGAATGAATGTTGAGGGAATCTTTAGTTTC
Source organism: Dittrichia graveolens (assembly GCA_038502395.1). Taxonomy (NCBI): domain Eukaryota; kingdom Viridiplantae; phylum Streptophyta; class Magnoliopsida; order Asterales; family Asteraceae; genus Dittrichia; species Dittrichia graveolens. The sequence goes on along the minus strand of JARJIL010000004.1, from coordinate 2,895,638 downwards.
AGCATCTTTGTAACTATTCATCAAACAAAAATATACTCTCTCTCGAATATAACTCTTGATCTTCAACAATGACTTGAAACTTTTTTATTGCCTTGCTCCCCCTTAATCTTTCGAACAAATATCTTCTTATGATAAACGGATGGTGAAAAGTGATATGCATTGATGCAAAATTTATCTTTAGAAAGTTTTAAGAGATGTTTGACAGAACGAACCACAAATGGATATTTAAGCTTAGGCAAGGCGGGAAAACGTGCATTTGTGTTAGCATTTGAGAAGGATCTTGTTTGACTAACACACACAAATGGACGAGTAACAGGACGAGGAGTAGCATGAGAAACATAGCCACAATTCTTTTCAAGAAGAGTTTGTTGTTACGTTTCTTCAAAAGTATCTTTACTTTCATTCCAAAGCTTTCTCCGAAGCTTAACCCTATTTATGAATTTCTCTGTGTAAAACTTGAAACTAGAATAATCATCCTTAGAGCAATTGGTTTTCGGATGCACAACACTTTTTGATGATTCACTTGCATGGACTATTACAGGAACCACCTTGATTTCTTTTCCTTTGAATGACTTACCCTTTTGAACTTTTTCAGAATCAAAAGATGTCGTGACCTTTTTCTCTACACAATTTTGTAAATCTTGTTCCAATTTCTGAATTTTGAGCACAAACTGATTCCTTTCGGTTTCAAAATTCATGCTTTCTAAGGTTGACTTGTTTTGAATATCCAACAATTGTTGCTCAAGATTCCTTATATTTGCATCTTCTTCAATCTTAAAATCATGATACTTCTTGTCTAAAATCTGGAGTTTTTTAGTCACGTTAGAAATTTCCAAAACAAGTTTGGCATTTTCTTTTTCCAATTTACCTGCTTTCTTTTTATGTTTTTGCCTGGAAGCTACATGAAGATGGATACTTTTACTAAGTTCTTCTAACGTCGTATCTGTAACCCCAGCCTTGCATATACCAGATTTTAGCAAAAATTTGCGTTTTTAAACAAACGTGAACTTAATCACGATTACATAACATTGAGCAGCGGAAATATTTACAATAACTTTGTTTCAGTATCTGGTGTTACTCTACAAAACAACCGACCATAATATATTTATTACAACACAAGTGTTCCAGCCAAAATATCCAGAGGCAGGGGACCCGGCTCACCAGGCAATCTACCTTTGATCTGCAAAAGCAGTTAACATGGCACCGTTAGCTACACTTAGCTAGTGAGCACAAACTTGGCATAAACTTCATTAGAGTAGGAACATGCATTTCAGGAATAAGCATACAATGCTATCCTATCACGTTGTGGTGTACTGACATGATCGGTATAAGTTGTTTCTTGCAGGATAGCTAGTCCCGCTCAACACCAATACACCGGGGGATCAGACACAACCCTCCGGGCTAGTGGGGGAGCATAAAGCAGTCCACCAAGCATCGTTAACGGAACCAGAGGCTCCTTAGGTAACTCAGCCATTTTTGACTGATTAACCCTCATGATATAAGGCACGACGGTTCTGCAAAACCTACGATCCGGAATGTTACCTCAAATCACCGTTAAATCCCGAATCTCCTGATCAAGGGTCCCTGGGATCCAGCTAACCGGCTGACCTTAACCATGCTTACTGATGTTCGTGAACACATACACATATCTTGTTCATTTACTTAGCATGCATATTCACTTACTTCTTTTAGCATGCAATTACATTCAGTTACTTCTTTATGGATCCAATCTGGATCCCTAGCATACATATCATTACATCTTTACTTAACTGATTCATTCAGAATCAGTATCATGCATAGCATTTATTTAACTAAGCGGTTCCAGTACTGGATCCCGCTGGCATACACTTAACTTACATACGACAAGTATTTAGCATGGCATTTGTACTTTAAGTAACATGGCAATTCTGACTTATCACTTATGAGCACAATCATACTCAAATTATCTAACACATAATTCCTGCTCTACTGAGGTTTATGGAAGTCGGTACTAACCTGAGTAACTTAACAGGTAGTTATTTAACTTCTTGCCTTGTCTAGGGTTTCAAGTTCACCTAGAACATTAGGATTTACATTAATATCTTAAAATACTTAAAATAGCTACAAAGCCAACACAGGAAATCTCTCAAATCCGGATTCCACGCAAATATGACAGATTGTTGGATTTCATGAAATCCGACACTTCAAAGGGAAATCCGATACTTTATGAAATATGACACTTATCGGATTTTCAACACTTATGAACTTGAAAACTTGGTCACAAAGTTGGAAATCCGACTTTCAATCGGAATCCGATTCTTTTATCGGAATCCGACACTTTTGTCGAAATCCGACACTTACATAGAAATCCGATTCTTTCGGATTTTGACTTGTAACTTACATGGACATTGGGAAATCCGATTATTTCGGATTTAGACCCATAATACGGATTTAAACACGCGGATTTAGACATGCGGATTCCGACACCCTAAAGTCTCGGAATCCGACACTTAATCGGATTGTCAACATGCGGATTCCGACACCTTCATGTCTCGGAATCCGATTGTTTATACATTCTGAAAACACTCATTTTCATTAGTATGACTTTGAAAACACATCAAACCCATACAATAACACCAAACAACCAAAACTTACTTGCAAAGTAAGCTTTGAATGTTCTAAGTAGTGTTTTGCAAGGATTTGAGTTTCAATCATGCTTTTAATCATAAAAACAGTTTCATATGTATTAAATCTTAACAACAACAAGAATTCACCTTTGAATGGAATCAAAACCACCAAAATTTGGGCTTCAAGAAAATCGAGAGAATGTAGAGAGAAAGAAAGAAATCCGAGAACTGCTTGAAGTGTTTGCTTTTGGTAACTTTGACCAAAAGTCAACATTTCCATATATATATCTTACCAAATCCGGAGGCACCGCCTCTGGATTTCTTTTATTTTCTTTTTCTTCCTTTTACTTTCATATATATATATACATATCTATACATATATACGCATTAACACATAAAACACACATACATACATTTAACCTTTCATTATCATAACTAGTTTACAACTTTAATTACACATCTAACAACTAGGCCCAAATCGAGGATGTTACAGTATGTACTCCATTAATTTCTTCTTCTTTGACACAAAACATGGTTGATACTTGACAATGGATCTTTTTGAGCAAAAAGTAAAGGTAAATGATGAATGGCTTAGTTAAATGGCTTGATGAATGGCTTGGAGTGAATGGCTTGATGAATGGCTTGAATGAAATGACTTGGAGTGAATGGCTTAGATCAATGGAGTAAATGGCTTGGATGAATGGCTTGGATGAATGGCTTGAAGAAGTGGCTTGAAGTTGTTGACACTTTCAAAGTTCAAGGTGTCGAACCTGTAATCTAATCTTGTGATCTTGATTCTTAACAAAAATGAATAATTTAAGTCCGAAACTCCAAATAAACACCAAACTTATCAAACACAACAATAAATTTGAATCAAACACCAAAAAATCAAGAATAATTGAAGCCCTAATATGAACTAGGTTTACCTATCAATAATAAGCACACTGTCGATCCAAACCAGAGATATAAACTTACCTTTGAATCACTCTCTAGCTCTGATACCAATTGTAGGACCCGTGGTATCAAGTATTAATCAAATAATGAAGCAATCAACAATGATGAACTCGGTTTCTATGTGTATGAACGTGGAGAGAGCCGAGAACAAGAAAGATACGTACGAAATTGCTTATTGAATTAGGGCTTACAAACTTGTATTTATACCCCTTGGGTATTTACAATAGCTATCCTAACCTATGACTATTTTCATATGTAAACTAAACTTCACTAGAATAAATTGAACACAATCTAAGGGATCTAACACCCCCCCTAACGGCCTGTTCTCGAGTTATTTTTTGGAAGGAAAGGGAGGGGAAGGGAAGGAAACAATTAGTGATAGGTGTTCTCAAGTTTTTTTTAAGGGGGGAAAGGAAGGGGAAGGGAGGAGGAAGGAGGGGCAATTTTACTATTTTTATGCCTTAAAACAATCCTCCCACATTTGGGATGATTGAGAGGGGGAGTTTTTCAATCCTTCCATTTCCTTCCCTTCCCTTGCTCTTCCTTTCCTTTCCTTCGTTTAAAAACTCGAGAACAGGCCGTAATAGTCGGCCTCACTGGTCTCTCTAACCCTAAGATACACACACGCTCCATTTTTTACCTCCCCTCAGGCTCGTCGACATTGAAGGAAGGGTCGACGAACTCATCACTCCCCCTTCTAATCTCCGTCCACCATCGCCGCTCACAGCCTCTGCTCATCCTTATTGGTAGCGACCTTAATTCGCATGACCTTGTAACCATTGGCGACATCCGGAACGACAACAAATGATGTTCTCCAGATATCAATCAAGTGGTTTTTTATGTACTCGGCTCACGATCGGATCTAATTTTGGCTATGAGATACTAGGTTGCAGCTACAAAACGTGAATCCCTACCTCCCTGAAGATTGTAGCCGACCAAACCTGAAATAACTTCCTGCCTCTAATCGTTGTTCGGTGTCATCGTGAAAAAAGAGCTATCGACGATTCTCCCCCTTCGTGATTGGCTCAATGTTGCTCCTATTCTTCATCAAAATCTTCGTTGATTTTGGTTGAAAGCTTGCCACCGTGTTTTGTTCTTCTTTTTGTTGTTCAATCGTAGATGGTGCAATGAATTTTATTGGTTGGTGGAGGTGATAGAAATTTCTTATGTTTTTGTGATCAGTAATGCTTCATCTCTAGTTAGGATTGAGAGAAGTGTTATGTTTGTGTTTTTTAAGATTTCTGCTTCTTGCATAAAGATTTTGGTTGGACCTCTCTTAGATGGTTTAATAGAATTTTGTTTGCCTTTTAAACAATTCTTTATTAATTGTTTTTTTTAGTTCAAGTTATTTTGTATTTGGTGAGTAACAATCTGAACTTTTTTGTGTAAATATCATCCCTGATTGAACTTCATAGCTTATGTGTGTTTGAAAATGAGTGTGCATCATTTTTGTGGTTAGTGTGCACCAAATTCCGCATCAAAAAGTTGCTGTTGTGGCAAACGTGAAGAGAATTTAGAAGGTTTTTATTGTGTGTTAATTTAGTGCTTTGTTTGTATTTGTGTTCAAATGAACATAATATCGTTGTGTGCATCAAGATGAGATTTGTGTGTTGTAACTATCATCTATCAATTAAATTGTCACTCATAATTGTCTCTCCAATCTCTCCTTAATTCACCTCTTAGAATAGCCTAACCCTATGTGTGTATATGTATATATATATATAAGTAAAAGAAATTAGAGGCCGGTATAATATCTTCTCCACCTGCAAATTGCTTGTGAAGAAAATGAGGAACTAATATAACATTGTTTGTTCCGGTACTTGAATATTGTCAAAGTGTGCAAGAAAATCTAGTAGCTAGCTAGTGGCATTCTTTGATTTGCATGCTTTGAATCAAAAAACTGTTAGATAACATAACTCCTCATCTATTCTATTATATGAAAACAATATAAATAGAGTATAAATAGGAAAACCCTAATAGGCCTTAAGTCTTAATCTAATGGACACAATATACACACTAACACTCCTCCACAGTTTGAGCGGAGTTTGATTACAAAGGCTCAAACTGAATTTAAAATAAAAAATAATAATATAATACAATTCAATAATGAAAGAAAATTAAGAGCTATACAAAAATAAAGAAATAACATGCACTTTATTTTTCTTTTTTTTCTCTTCCCGTTGCCTTTTTATTGTCTTTTCCTTTTCTCGATGTAGACTTCTCAGAGAAAAGGGAAAGGCCGGTAGGAAGTTTTATGAGATGGAGGGGAAAGAACGGAGGCAGTTTTATCAGAGGGCGCGGAAACAAAAGCACACGGCAGTGATGAGGAAGATAAACAGAAGTAGCGGCGACAATGGAGAAGCAAGGAGGACGGCAGCGACAAAGCGCGGCAGAACTTGTAGAACAACAACGGCAAGAGAGCAGCATAAGGGTTTTCTTAAGGGACAAAGAAGACAGCAACAACGAAGGTAGTGTTGGAGCAAAGAGGAAGGCTAGCGGCATCAGGGGAGGAAGGCATGCAGGGGAGGTCGTCACGGCGGGGGTGGCCGACGATGACTTTTTTTTTTACTTTATTAAATGAAATAGAAGATGGGAAGCTCCGATAGCTCAGGAGGAGCATTGGCCGGCTGATGAACAAGAAAAAGATTGTCCGACCTTAGGTTTTGGTCGGAAAAGGCTCCCGAATACAGGAGAAAACAGAGGTATGACCGGTGAGACCTAACACGGTGGCATCAATGGCAACGACAGTTAGGAAGACCTTTTTTTATTAAAGATAGATGACTAGAGAGAGGGAGAGAGAGTTTAGATATATGTAGGGAGATGGATGAAGGGTGGCGGAAAAAGTGAAGGGTGGCCGTAAAATGGAGGGGGGAGGGGAATATATGAAGCGAGGAGAGATAAGGAAGGGAGATAGTTAATTGCCGGAAAATTTAAGAAAGAAGGTAAATTCAGCGAGGATATCGCAGGAAAAATTAGGGTTCCGGCATGAGGAATTGGTAGAGCCTGAGCTCTGATACCATGTTAGATTACATAATTCCTCATCTATTCTATTACATGGAAACAATATAAATAGAGTATAAATAGGAAAACCTAATGGGCCTTAAGCCCTAATCTAATGGACTCAATATACACCCTAACAAAAACTTGTTTGTGAAAAATAAATAGTAACATGCAACAAATTTTGTGTTTAATCCTATATAGGTTAATTTTCCCTGCTAGGCGAAATATGTTGATGTTTATTTCCTTAGATCCAGTTTTAAAAAAAATTAGAACATGATTGTTTTCAAGATATATTACTTACAATAGATTGGTAATAGATGTTTTTACAAAAAAATAAGTTAGATTATAATTGTTGGTTTTATAATCCTCAAGATTTAATTTTCGAATCCAATTATAGTTTTTAGATTTGTTAAGATCATTTTAGGTCATGGTAATCTTAGGTTGGAGGGTATGCCTGCCTTTTCACCCTAACGGGGTTGAAGAGATCAACCAGGGTCGTCGGTTAATACTACCTACGACCCTTTTAGTGCCAAAAAAAAACGCCTCGTGGATTGTGCCACCCCATCGTGACTAACAGCACCCACTTTCATTTGCAAGCACGCATAATCGATTATGGTTGTATTACAACCTCTCTTTCTCTCAACCTGCAATCGCAACAATGTACCATGCATACTTTTGTCACTTCTTTACATCTCCTTTTTGTAACTATCGCCGTCATGGCTGCTACTGCCTCCGCCAAGGAGTTCCAAGTCGGAGATGTTGTAGGCTGGTGAATTCCAGCCACCAACGAAACAAAACTCTACTCTACAGTTTATAGGCTTCAAGACGCCGTTTTCACATCGGAGATTCTCTTCGTCGGTTTCTCTCTTTCTTTGTTAAAAAAGATGAAAATTTTATACTTGCTTTTAGTACCGATTAACTAGTTTTGGCGTTTTTGTGACCAGGTTTTCGTTATGATAATGATTCGATGGTTTTGGTTGATAAATGGAGGTTTTATCACTGTGATCCAAGGCATGCGAGTGAGTTCTTCAACGATGGTGATACCCTTGTGAATCTTGATAAAAAAGGGTGCTTTTTATTTCATAAGTGGGAACCCAGATCGTTGTGATAAAGGACAAAGGACGAGTGTGAACGTGAACAAGTTGCACCACTTTTCACCATCAATAGCTCGCACGTGAACAAGCTATACCGCTTTTGTAACACTCAGATTTTTATTAATTTAATTAAATGCGAGAAATTTACAAATGTTATATGTTTTATAAGTGAATATATGCGATAAGATGTGATTATGAACTAGAGGGGCCAAAACCGTCAAAATAGAACTTGAATAGTCAAGGGACTTCTTATGCAATTATGAAAAACTTTATATATATATATATATATATAAGTCTTTAGATTTCCAATTATTCATATTTTCAGATGTATGTCAAGATTGTCGTAAGGACAAGTGTAATCAAGATTGTTTAATCAAAGAAGGTACTTTATCATAAATCTATTTGTTGTTAATATTGCTTGCCATTATTATTATTACTACTTATCACTATCACTCTGATAAATGATCTTTCACTCTAATAAATGTCTGATAAATGATCCTTTTACTACTTTGGTATCAGAGCCATGGGCTCTTAATTATTCTTCAAAAACAAATTTGTTATTATTATGTTATTTAGAATAATAACAATCAGAGATCTGTCTCTAAAAGATTTAGTTTTAAAGGTACCTATGATTTCTAAGAATATTAAATCTCTTAATGTCTTTAGTATAATAACGTTAGAAGATCTATTATTGTCAGTGATAATCTTTATTGTTGGTTGGATTAGCAAAAATGGCGCAACTTATGCTTGTAAGACGCCCAGCCAGACCACAACAATAAAACACTGTAGGTGTTCTTCGTTATATATCTAGAAACCATTAAAAGATATTAATCTCTTTTAAATCATTAGATCTCTAAAACTAAGATTTAAAGATTACAGATAAGATGATGAATTTATTCTCTAAAAAACATAACTTAGACAAAGATGTTAATGAAGAAACTAATTTACATATGAACTCTGTTGAAGTTCATATATCGGATATAGAACAAAGTTTGTCCAATTGGACTATTCCAAAGCAAAGTTTTAACACAATATATAAAATTGGAAATCTAAAGACTTGGAACATTTGGTAGTAGAGAATTTGAGAGAGGGTTTTGAGGATTTTGAGTGTGGCATTTATGGGACTATATAGATAGTTTAGTGGAGCCTTGGCTACTAGGTAATATCTTTTAGCCTAGTGGTAAAGCTAAACTTTCCATTTGGTATCAGAGCCAAACCCCGGGTTCGAATCCCGCTGGTGCTGAGTATGCTCAATGAATAGTTCCGCTCAGTTACCGGTAGTATCGTTCGAAATGAATTTACGCGAAGCCTTTACGGGGGTAGGGATCGCTCGGGGGTGGTTATGGGACTATATAGATAGTTTAGTGGAGCCTTGGCTACTAGGTAATACCTTTTAGCCTAGTGGTAAAGCTAAACTTTCCATTTTATATATATATATATATATATATATATATATATATATATATATATATATACTAGCAAGGTACCCCACGTAATGTTGCGACGACAAATAATTTATATTTTACATCATGTTGTTTTTAAAAATGTAATAATATATTATTCACGTAATTCAATGTCACGAAAAAGTATCGTACAATGTTAGTTTTTTATTTTTTTTATTTGTATCAACTATTTTATTAATTTTAAAAATAAATTCTAAAAGACATTAAAATAAGAAAAAGATTTATATTTATGAAATAAGAAGGGAGAAGTTAATAAGATTTTGAAAATTATGTTGATGTGGGTGGATATCTGTGTTTGTGTGAGAGGGCGTTTTAGTGTTAGAGAGATATTTTAAATAGATAAAAAGTTAAAATAAATTAGAAAAGAAAATGAAATGGTTAAAAGATGTATTTTAAAAGTTAAAGTAAATTAGGAGAGAGAATAAAATGGTTAAGAAGAGAAATTTTAGTACATTCAAGGTATTTAAAATTAAGAGTTTTTAAGGTTATAAATATATTATAAAAGAGTAAGATATATATATATATATATATATATATATATATATATATATATATATATATAGAGACTTTCAAGTCAAATAATGTACAAGAAACTCAAACTCACTTCACACCAACATACTTACATACGTACAGCCATAGTTCATCTCTTTCTTTTCATTTTTTATCAAGAACTCAGTGTGGTTAAGCTTCCATCATCATCATCTCCAGCCTAGTATACTTGAGGTATGTTTTGTTTATGGATTTTTAAAGGTTCAAATGGGTTTTGATAGATTTCAAGATCAAAGCTTGCTAATTTAGAAGTTTGATGTTGTTTGTAGTTGTTTAGGGTGTAGGAGAACACCCCTTTACAGTTAGAATAGTTAAAAATAAGTTTACATGGGTTTTGATTCTTATAAATGGCAGAAATATGTAAGTCGAACGACTTACTGGTTCAGACAAGAGGAAGGCACGGTGGCTAGTCATTGGTGTGTTCACTGAATCATAACCATCTGTGGACTGTTATAATTTTACTGATTATAAGGTGAGCCTTCTAGAATATTATTCATATGTGCAGCATGTGTGTTATTACATTGGAATATAATCATGTATTCATTATGTGTTATATCAGCATAGTGCAGTAGTGGCTCAGAGTACAATACTGTGACTCGGTTTGTTGCCTTGGGTCTTGAACCAACGGCTGGTAGGTTCTTGTTATATGTGATTTTATACATGTGTTTATATGATTGACAGTTTCGTTTGCTCACTAAGCTCTCGCAGCTTATTAAATATTATTTTAAATGTTTTACAGGGCACAACAAGGACAAGGGCAAAGCTTCTGTTTGAATACTAAACCTTTTTAGAAACAATTAACGCCTGATTTATAAATATTAAGTTTTTGGTACCAAACTTGTGATAGTACACGTGTGAGTATTTTTTGATACATCAGATTTCCGAACAGCTTACGCTTCCGCTTTTATGTAAAACTTTTAGTATTTGAAATATTATTTGAGTTTTTAGCGTAAATGATCAGTTTTATAAATTGGGGCGTTACAGCTTTTCACCATCAATAGTTGATTCACCGGTTAACCCTTATTTCTCTACGTCTCCTTCACCATCTTAGGGCTCGGGTACAAGTAGTTCTTCAGCTTCTGGCCTTGGGATTTCAGTTTCTGCATCAATCGTGGCTCGTGTTTTTGCTCTAGCAGGCTTAGGATTAATGTGGTTGGTGCAGTCATATATTTTGATTATAGCTCACAAGTCACTAAGTTTATTGGTTTATGTTATGCATCAAGATTTTGAATTATTGATTATTTACTTTGTTTATGTTTAGTTTAGTAGGATTGAATTGAGATGGGTATCTAATTTCCTTTTTCAAACAACTTATTATTTATAACGTCAATGCGTATTAACTTTGTTTCTGAATAGTTGATATGCATCTTTTCATATTTTAACCTTCTGAAAAACTTGTGACAAAGTTATATGTGCAATCAAGTGGTACAATATATAAATGACTTAACATTTTGTGGGAGAGTTTATTAGTTACTTCATTGCTATTTAACATTGTTTTGATTAGATGATAGGGCAAATTGCATTAGAACACAATGAACTTTGTCTTAGTTATCATTATATACAATCAACTTTATTTTTTTAAAAAATAATACAACCAACTTTCATAATCCTCACATTGAATTCAACTTGTTGTATACTATGAAAGTTATGACAAAATTCATTGTATACAATGATAACTAAATAACAGAGATATAAAAAGTTATTTGCATACAATGAGAGGATTATGAAAGTTAATTGTATTGTTTTTAAAATTTTAAAGTTGATTGTATACAATGATAACTAAGACAAAGTTTATTGCATTTTAATGCAATTTGCCCTATATGATATAATGAAGTCTTTTTAGGACCATGTAAAAATGTGTAAAGAAACTATTATATATAGATTACTAGAATTGATCATAAAAAATGAAACGGATTTAAACAAAAACATAATAATATTAGATTTTTGATACACTTTTCTTTCAAATGGTATGGAATCCCGTCTTTTGGAAACTATGAACATCTGAATTTGTGGAAAGTGAGAGGTTATGATGGTTTGGATCACGAGCGATTATTTCCATCAATCGTAGTTTCTGTTTTCTCCACTTGTTTTTTTTCAATCTGTGCCTAATAAACAAGACCCCTAAACCAAAAAAAGTGAATCCAAGAGTCCCACCACAGATTGACAGCAAAGCTTCAAAACTCCAGTTTATCTTGTGGCTTTTGTGGGGCATTGGCATAATCACCCATGTTGCTGCAATGTATGAAACAGCCATGAATGATAATGCAACCCATGTTATCTTGTGAGCTACTGATAATATCAGTTTTAGTGGCTTTCTTCTGAAAGGAATTATGCTTACTAGTACCACAACAATGCAAAGGGATACAAACAGTGCAATGTGATTGCTGATAGCAAAGATCTTAAAAGCTCGACTTTTTCCCATAATCGACTTGCCCTTTAGGGCTCCATCTTGGTAGACACCCCCAGGAGGGTTCACACCTGCTGTGAATGTAACCGTTGCTATCAAAATGGCCACTAGTGTGATTGTGTTTCTTGCATTTTGTAATCCTTCTCTATGTAATTCTACATGCTCTTTTTTCGGGCGATTCTTGTAAGCTTTTGTCTGTTTTTCTTCTTGTTCGCTTCCGAAACTTGTATTTCTATTTGCCTGGAGCTCTTCAATCGATTCTATTTCGTCTTCTGGAGGAGTCGATGCATGAATATCAACCCTTCGATGGTTAATGAGGTCTTTTGTTTTACTGATGATGTATTCTGCAAACTGTAACAAACATGGATGATTATAAAGGCAGAATACGAAGGATTTAATTTTTGAAAAATATAAACATTCATGCCTGGTGTAAACCTCTACTCTGGGCAAGATGCTGGATGGTATTACCAAATTTGTCAGGTTGATAAAACAGGTGTGTGTCCTTGAGGACACTATCAACAAATTTAAAGGCATCAAACTTGTTGAATCTTATGGTTAGATGGAATACACTTTCTCCATGTTGTGATAGGCTTTGAAAGGACAAAGGAGCTATAGATGCAAACTCCTCTAAGATCGCCAGGTTGCCGTTTATGGCAGCTAAGTGTAATGGTGTGTAGCCATTGTTATCGAATTGCAAAGCTTGGTCAGGGTCCATTCTTAAGAGCAGTTTTGAAATCTCCAACTGCCCCCTTCTACAACCACAATGCAATGCCAAGGATCCATTCTTGTCTTTCTGATTGGCAAAATCCGGACACTTTTCTAACAACCTTTTAGCAATATCTACACCAAGGTTGCAAATTAAACTAAAAACAATGTAATAAATTTGAGTCAATCGGTGACCAAGACCGGTGTGCTTGTTAGTTATTACCTGTTCGGCCTTTTGAAGCAGCAACGTGGAGACAAGCTGCTTCATCAACGATGTCAAACAACCAAGTGGCATGATTAAGGAGGAAATCAACAACGTTAAGATGCCCATAACTACAACCCAAGAACAAGGGGCTCTGGTTTTCAAAATTGAGCTTTCCAGCCACCCATTGATTCTTCTCAATAAGCAACTTGACAACTTTCACATGTCCAGCACGACACGCTTCATGGATTGGAGTCTCTGAGCTAGCGTTCACATCAGCCACCATTTCGGGCCTCAGTTCCAGTATAAGTGACACCATTTCAACATTACCGATTTTTGAAGCAAGGTGCAAGAGCGTAGTATTTCCGATTCTTTGTTCAAGCACTTGTTCATCCTGTTGGAGTATACGCTGAAAGGCAACTATGTTGTTTTCGACGATTGCTTGTGTAACCATCCAATCTACAACTGCCATGGATCACTTCCTAAAGTTCACTATGAAGTTTAAGAATTAACAACTAAACAAGTGTTGTTGTGAGAAAAAACATGTCTGCTGGAACAAGTTTGGTTCAATGTATCTTCTTTTTGTAAAAGTGCCTTTAATAATGCAACTTGTGAGTGTCGATGAAATATACTATTTATTCTACTTTAAAATTTTATGAATACTTATGGGATGTTTTTTCTTTTTTCTTTTTTTTTTTGGAAATGGATTTCTTCGTCAAATAATCACATACACATTTTTAATAAGCAATCTCAAACGTCCTGATGGTCATAAATGTAAAATTTTACATTACACGAAAGAATTTAAAAAATATTAAACACATTTTACCGATTTTTGAATTTAGTTTTGACGTGAACACGGATAAATCTCGCATAATTAACAGGATAAAGCGGCTATACCCTCCTACGACTATAATATGAATATAGGCAAAAGTTCAAACGAGAACTGTTTTTCGTACGAGAACCGCGAGAACCAATCTTAGCCGTCCAATTCCTCCCCTTTCAATTGGATTGCCACCCATGAATTCCTTACATACACCCTGCCACACTCAATCACCTCACGCTCTTCATCCATGAATTCCATTATCCAAAATGAACGGTCAAGATTGATTCTCACAGTTCTCGTCCGAAAAACAGTTCTCGTTTGAACCCTCACCTATTAATATGAATACGAGTGAAAAGTTCAAACGAGAACTGCGAGAACCAATCTTAGCCGTTCAATTCCCCCTCCTTCAATTGGATTGCCCACCCATGAATTTCTTACATGCACTTTGTCATACTCAATCCCCCCACGCTCTTCATCCATGAGTTCCATTATTCAAAATGAACGGCTAAGATTGGTTCTTGCAGTTCTCGTACGAAAAACAGTTCTCGTTTGAACCCTTCCCATGAATATGAAATCTATAATATAAGTTCAAAAATCAAACTTGGATTCATGTTTTTAGTTATATAATTTATATTACTTAATTAATTATGAGACCAGTTGGTGGGGGCCTTGGAGGTAGGCCCGACCAAGGCTAAGGTTTTACCTAGGAAGGTTTACACAATAAAAATAGTTATCATATATAAGAATTTTATAAATTATCAAATTGTATTGAGTAGGAGACGATAAGTGGGAGACGTTAAGGAGTTGGGGAAACGACAACTAACGCAAGAACTGGAAGTCTGAAACAATGATCAGGAAGCGAAAATGAAGAGAAAATCAGAATCAATACATGTAAAAGGTGAGGAGTTGAATGAGGATGTCCTCCCGCTCTCGATTGATGAAAAACCTACAAAAAAACCCTCAAAAAGCAAAAGCCTCCAAGTTCATTTTTTGTAAGTTTTAGTACTAAATAAATAAATAATTCTCTGGTTCATTCAATTTCTCACTTAGAATATTAAAAAACCATAGAAATTGTGTATATTTCATGTTAAAATCAACTTGCAAAACCGTGTAGTCATGGTTTGTTGTCTTCATTTCGCCAAAAAGAATGCAGAGCACTTGGTAAGGCTCGACATTACAGTATATTACACTCATTTTTCATATTAAAATCTTGGTTATTAAGTTGTAGTGCTTGGAGTTCTTTTAGGGGTTGTTTGTTTGATGCTTAATTGAACCATTCAACGCTAAAAGTATTCAGCATGTTTGATTGCCGTCACTAAATAAAACAAAAGAATATTGCTGAATCATTCTACCTTAAAGTACATTTTGAATCATTAAGCACAAAGTATTTTACCCTAATACTCCTTTCACACGTTGCCTTGTAAAACAATTATATCATGTCTTATAATATATCATTATTAAGGTTAAAATCATAATTTGCATTATTCAAAACCTTTATCAAACAGCATGTCATAAACGTTTTTTTAAATTTATTTATTGAAACAATCAGAACATTCACCAAAACACATTACATTTCTGTGTCATAAACGTTTTACAAAACTTTGGCCGGACATTATGCACGTGTGCTAATGATTGATAACTCCCGATTTCAAATTCAGACGCTCACTTGACATGACTCTACTACAGCTTAACCGAAGGGTGGTCCATCACATACAGCAGAAGATATCAGCTGCACTCGTGTCCTCCCAATTTCTACCCAAGAGCATCTCCACCATAGGAACAAGGTTTGCCTTTTTGAACCTACGGACAACTATCATCATAATCATCACACAGAAGATAGGTACTCAACTTCTGTCCAATTTCCATTCAAAGGGTAATAAAACTTCAAAACTTGAACTCAACTGAAATGGGCAAACTAAATAAATAGGGAGCCAGCTTCTGTCCAACTTCCATTCAAGGTACCAAACTTTTTTTTCATTTGAAGGTATCTATCATATAAATTTGATCAAACCGACGATCTTTTTAACCTTTTGCCTAGATATAAAGTCACCTTTCTGTTACCTCGAAGGCAGAAACAAAGAAAAAATTGAATACAAGATTCCCCTAAAATAACCGAAAGAAAAGGTTGGATACCTCAGACAGAATTAGTCTCGAGTAGTTAAGTTTAATCCATTTGCGCAAAATGTATCTTAAAGGCAGTTAATGTGCCAACTAGGCATAGTTCAAATAAAAAGGGTCAAATAGATAGACCAGGTCAAAATTAGATATCTTTATTTAACAAAAAGAAAAAATTGATACCTCAATGAAAACTGGAAATAACTTGAATACCATTTGGGCATTTTCTTCAAATGAAGAGGGGTCAAATTGATAGGCTGGGTCAAAATTCACCCAAAATGCTTTTGTTTGTAACAGTATAGCAGTTATAATCCTACTTAATGCATTGACTACTTATAATATTTATAAAAAATGGACAAAACGTGTTGACAGATCAGCCCGACGCAACACAACCCATTTGGGTTCATATTAAAATTTCCCAGTTTGACCGGTCATACAACCCATCCACTTTTGCCGTCCTATCAAACCATTGATCTAAGCAGGTGCCCTTATTGCTGAATCACAAGATAGAAACAAACAAAATAAAAAAAAAATTACCTTAAAATTTTTGAGAAACTTGACGTATGTAGAGTCACGTGGCGACCTGATTAGCTTCTTCCTTGTGCTTCGTCATCAGTGATTGCATCTGGGCACGTTTTAAATCCCGCATATCAAGTATACTTGGCGGGCTGGGTTGAATACAACCATGCAACTCAACTAGGTTAAGGAATTCTTGCTTGTTCAGACTTTTCTTCTCAACAAGTGCATCAACAACAGCATCCATTAGTTTCCTATTTTTCTCCAAGATCTGAGACAGAAAACTATTGTTAACTTAAAATATAAAAAACCTTAAAACAAGATCAAGCAGTGCCTAAATACATAACATGCTATATAGTATATACCTCTTTTGCACGTGCATAACACATGTTGAGGATCCGCAATGCCTCAGTATCAATGTCCTAATTTTCAGATATTCAATTAGAGATACAAATGAAAAAAATAAGGTATTGATAAAGTTACAAGTAGAAAAAGAATCCCAAATCAGTACATTTATTCGATCTGAAACCCAGAAATTAGATACACCATAGTATTTGTCTGAAAGGCCACCAAGAACGAGTGCACGTGCAGCTGACCTGGCATTGTCTGCTGTTTCTGCCCATATGGTACTCAACTGCAGATTAAATGTCATTAGTCAAGGTTCATCTCAAAAGATAAGAGAAAAAATACTATAGGAATAGAGCCGTTTTGACTAGGACCCCTTTTTACCCATTACCCAACCTGTATGAGTGTATGACCCGCCTGTTTTGTATATATTCAGATTAGTGAATGCAACAAACATGCTGGACATATATCATATTTACTAGCATTTTGTGAACAATCATATGCTTAATCATTGCAAGAATCATATTATCAAAAAATTATCGATCTGAAAGATTCTTGAAGCAGAATTTTTTTTAAAACATTGTAAGAAAGGTTTACAGTTTGGAGATACAAAACATGCATAAAATTAAGGTATTCTCACCTGACCCTCACCATGCCAGATCTCATCAGCTGCCCGTGGTGCTAATTGAACAGTAATGTGATCTAACAGCGACTGTCGACTATATGATATCATTGGAAAAATGGAAACTAGAATTAAACAAGAATATTTTCTTTTTTTTTAAAGGTAGACAAATTTAGAAGGAATATGCACCTCAGCAAACCTTCCTTAAATTTGATGTGATCCATTTTCATCCGTACATAGCCCAATTCCCTACCAGCTCTTGGAGCGATATTAATCTGTTCAAAATAGTAATAAAAGTCACTCGGATATGACATAAAAACAAATAATATAAAAAAGGTATACAAAATTGTATCAAGTGAAATTTGAGAATCATACAAACTCAATATTCCTAAGATCATTAAAGTTCACTGCTACAACAGCCATAGCTGATTCATTGATAGCTACTTGCTTCCAAATTTCAGGGCTCCTCTCCTTCTTATCAAGCATTCCTCGTTCTTCTATTTGTGCCGCTTGTAATAAGTCATCAGTGGTGATCTACAAGCAATATCATGTCGACATTAGCATTTAATCCAAATATGTATCTGTTAATACACACACATGCTAACACACTTACAATATAAACAAGAGTGATTAAAGTATACCTCAGTCCTTCCATCACGCATCATGTTAATTGCAGCAACCTCAACAATGTTAGCCAACTCAGCACCAACCATTCCATCAGTCATAGCAGCAACTGCAGCATAGTCTACATCTTCAGCCATTGGTTTCTTACGAGCATGCACCTATTCCAATAATAAAACAAAAATCACTTGTTAGTCAGATACAAAAGAGGATATTGATACGCAGAAGTGGGCAAAATGGGCGGCCCAGGTAAAAGGGTTTGGTACTGGTCAAATCAGGTCTGGTCAAGTTGACCCAAAACACTTCCCACGCAGTTTTTTAGTAAATTAACAGCAACTAGTGTGGCATATAATGATTACATAATTTCTAATTCCTTGGTTTAAAAATACGCTTGTGGATACTTCCAAACCATTTGGACAGTTTTCCTTTTAGCTATTTTATTTTACTTTTACCCGTTTGACACGTTAGAGAGAAAACATTACCAGAATCAACCCATTCATAACTAAATAAACCACCATCTCTTAAATAACTTGATCAAACCTTTAAAATCTCGATACGTCCTATTAGGCCGGGTTTGGGTATAAATATTTTTCTATCAAAACGTCCTGGTCTCACAAGTGCAGGATCCAAGATATCTGGTCTGTTTGTGGATGCAATCGTGATCACGTTTCCTCTGCCTTCAAATCCATCCAAGCATACAAGGAGCTGAAGTATAGATAGAACTAAACTTTAAGGCATGCTTGAAATTATCATTCTAATGACAACTAATAGCTCACTTTAGTGCTATAATATCAGCAAAATCCAACCTGATTTAAAGTTGCATCACGTTCTTGTCCACCAGAACCCTTTATTAAACCACGTTCCCTTCCAACAGCATCCAGTTCATCAATAAAGACAACAGATGGCGCCTGTTTAGGTTTTAGCCAATATCAACCATTAAGATTGAAAGAATAAGTAAGCGTGATTTACACAAAAACTAGAGAAAAGAAACTTGTAAAAAATATTAGGAAGGCATAATAAGAGCAATGTAAAATCAGATAAATAATGAAAAAGTACAAAACTAAGCGCAAGTGAAGACAAAAAAAGAATTTCTCACACTGTCCCTTGCTTCTTGATAGAGTGCTCGAACACGTGATGCACCAACCCCAACATAAATTTCCACGAACTGTGATGCTGATATAGAGAAAAAGTTCACACCTGCCTCACCAGCAACTGCTTTTGCTAACAAAGTCTTTCCCACACCAGGGGGCCCACAAAGAAGTATACCACCTGATAAAACATACAGCGTAACATCTCATAGATAATGAAGTAAGAATTTGCAAAACTCACAAAACAGTAATAGAACACACTTAAAGACTTGTTTTAAACAATAAAGTTGGCATTCTTATTTGGTACTAAACCAAAGCTTATGTCAGAGTGTCCGACAGTCAAAGCAGAAGCAATGCAGTAACAGTTTTTCATCACAAGCAGTTATGCAATCATGCCCAAAGAAACACACAACATAAGCCAGGATAAAAAAACGCTATAATTTAACATTTGGGAAGGGACTCGATGTACCTGGTATTTTGACTCCTCGCCGACGGTAAATTTCCCCATGTGTGAAGAACTTCACAATCTCCTCAAGTTCAAGTCGTATTTTCCCGAGCCCAGCCACGTCCGAGAACTTCACATCCACACCTCTTTCTAAATACTGAGAAAGTTTAGCACTCTGTGCACGGCGGACTCGAGCACCAGATTTCATGAACTGTGCAGCCATCTTCATGTAGGGGTTATCATCACCCTGTTTTCCTTCTTCTTCCTCATCCTCTCCAGGTTCAAGTCCTGCCATTCCCCTCTCTAACTCCTTCATCTTTCTCTTCTCCTCAGCTTCTGCTTTCTCAATCTTTAACCTATCTTCATAATCTTTTTTCTGTTTTTTATAACTTAAAACTACAGTCTGGTAGAATATAACAAAAAACAACAATCCAATCCCCAATGTAACATTGGAGTCACGAGCCAATTCCTTCCACATGTTAGACATGCGGTAGTATTTAACACGAGCTTCAAGCATCGCTTGCTCGCTATTAAGCTTTTGTGCTTCCATCTTCTTCTTTCTCTCTTCCATTTTCATCTGTGCTCTTGCTGCCTTCTCCTTACGTGCAATTTCCTTCTTCATACTCAACGTTTCACTAATCCTACTCTTCTTGAGCTCCTCTCTTTGCTTCCTCAACTCCAATACCTTTTTGGACACAGGTTTCGGTTTCACAAACGAATACATCCATAAAGGAAATCTTGACAAAAAACCTAAAAAGGGCCGAGGAACAGCTGGCATTTTGACAGGGGGAGTATATGCTTGAACACATATCGAATCAATTTCCAGTGCATCCCATGATTCCCAAAACTTCTGATCACTCTCTATAGAAGGTACCACAAGTCTAACAACCTTAGAATCCTCTAAAACAGCTAAAACAACAACAGGCCTTTCCTTCAAACCTTTACCTGGGGGTTTGATTATATGTTTAAGTTTTCCATCACGTTTCAAATTCAGAATATCAGTATATGGAATTCGATTAGCCACAATAGGGAGCCCTTGTGACCATGTTTTCCACTCTTGGGGTGTTAACGCATCTAGTTTTTTCGTAGAACGCTTCTTTTGTGAAACTTTGGCTGCTAATACAGGCTGGGGTAGTGAAGCTGATATTATTGTTAGGGTAACAGAGATTCGCAGCAAATTTACTGCATTTATCTTATTTTTTGATCCTTCTTCAGTCTCTGAATTACATAAACAACACGTAATTGTTGAACTAGGGTTATTTGAGAGTTTAATTCTTCGAAATTGTAGTCGGCGTGATAAAGAAATAGGGGGGAACAACGAAGAAGCGGAAATACAATGAGATGCCATATAATTGAGTATGGAAACTGAATAGAGAGATTGAATGAACGTATTGTTACTGTTAAAATTGGAGGAAGCGAGTCCGGCGTGCAGATTAGATCTTCGTAAATCTCATGATAGCGTCATCCACAATACCAGAAATCAGTCAGCGAGGAAGGGACCGAGCTCTGCCCATAGTTGAAGGTGAAATTACTCAGTGAACTACTAACTGGACGGTGAAGGGAGCCGGAGGTCTGGCCGGCGTGAGTTTTGAAAGATGGTTTGTAGATAGGTTCCATTTTAGCGGCTTACTTATTTACGTTGTTAAATCACATATTAGATGCCGTTTTAGATTAAAATAAAATTAAAAAGAGTTCATTACAAAAATAGTCGATTCCATTTATTTTTATTTTTAGTTTTTTAACTTTAAAATTTATGAAAAATATCATATTAGTTGTCATTTTATTTTATTGTTAGGTTTTTATACTAACTTCTATTAAAGTTAACTGTTAGTCAAAAGATATTTTTATCAATTCCTTTATTATCTTTATTTTCAAACACCCTCTTACCTCTTTTATACTCTTTTGTTTTTCTTTTACTTTCCAATTTCATTTATTTATATTAAATAACATGTTTAGTAATTTAAAATGTATAATTAAGATTTCATTTACTCTTTGAACCAAATTAAGAAATTATTCAAACAAAATTAGGATTTAAATTTATCTATAAACAAACTTAAATACATCAATTTTATATATTCTAAAATCATTTTTAATCAAGTTATTAAAACCCTAATCTAAAGGTGCTATTTGAAATATTTTTACATGGTTTTTGTTTTAATCCAAATAAAACATACACATTACACAAATAATCTGAGATATATTCTTCCGCAAACATAAACGGTTAGGAGAATCTTTTTTTCGAAAAAACAAATACTACCACATAATCAATAAGAAAAGAAAACAAGATTTACAATGTGAATTAATATTATTGATCTTATAAGGTTTAGTTATAGTTAATATAAAAGTAGAATTTTAATCATACTTGTAAACATCACAAGTATATTTTCTAATAATATTTGTACATATTTAATTTGTAAGTATAGGATATGGACATCAATTCCATATTTATTTATAACACCCTCATTGGATGTCTATTATTTAAAAATATTATGCCTCGTTGAAACTTTACTAAGTGAAATCACGTGGGCAGGAACGAAAAAATAAGATTACCTAATATTCTTAATACGCATGGAAATTTTGTTCTATTAACATATTGTTAGGAAAACTCAATGAGATATAACCATGACTAAGAGAAGTTAAGAGTGCAAGAGTAGAAGGGGTTGGGGTGTGTGATAGGGTAACCACTTGACTGGTAGATGTGATGCCACACCATGAAGGTGTGGTAGAAGGGTGTATGTGGTAACTACCACATACTAAAAGGTAGCGTGGTTGATTAATGGTGGGCCCAGATTAATTTATCACTTTTTTCTTTTTTCTTTTTTAACTTTTGATTGGTTAGTGAGTATGTAAGTGAGTTTCAGAATTTGATGTGGTGGAGAGTGACCATTACAAAACTGAGTGGTATTAATAAAAAGCTGATGTGATGATGTGATGGGTGTGATAGAGTGTTACCATTCCTTGCACTCTAAGTGCAAGATGTATTTCTTTCCTCGTATCACTTAATCTTCTTGAGTTGACATGGCCCAATACCATAAACTAGATTCCTTATAAGGTTAGAAATGTCTTAATAATAAAGCGGATAGGTTCTCGGTTTGAGTGAACTTCTTAGGGTGTGTTTGATAGAGAGAAAAGAAATAGAGAGAATTGGTTTCTCTTGTTTAGGAGAAATGGTTTCTCCACCCATTTCCATTTCTCCCTTTCCTTGTATTTTCATTTCTCTTCAAATTGTGGAGAAATTGAGATAAATGACAGCCAATGTCTACTTATCATCGTCAATGTCTGGTTGTGATGTGTTTCCGGCGTTCTATTCATCATCGTCAACATCCGGCGAGACGGCCAACGCTGCAACCGTCGTCCGGTGATTTGAGCCACCATTTCTCTGTTTCATTTATTTGATGATACCAAACGTGGGAATCAATTCCAATTCTCCACACATTTCTATTTCTCTCCATTTTCATTTCTCCCCTATTTTTATTTCCATTTCTCCCCTATTTTTATTTCCATTTCTCCCGATTTCTTTTCTCTCTACCAAGCACCCTTAAATGTATTGTATTACATTCCTAAACCAAACACCCCCTAAATGTATTGTATTACATTCCTAAACCAAACACCCCCTAAATGTATTGTATTACATTCCTAAACCAAACACATATTCTGCTAAACTATTTGTTTTATGCGCTGCTAGATATCTCTATAATTACATGAAGTGATTATTTATTTTGTATAACACCATTAATTTGTGGCATCATCGATTGTAAATAGAAAATCTAATTTCATACTACTAAGTGAAATATATATATATATATATATATATATATATATATACATGTGTGAAAAAGTTTAATCGAGAATTGAGAGAACTGTTTGTAACACCACTAATGACTCATTAAAAATGGTATTTTGGTCATTTATATATTTACGCAATCGTGTATTGTATCCGAGTGAACCGTCATTAATTTGTGAGACTTGATTTTTTTAAATATCCCTAGTTAATGTGTCACTAATATGCCATTAGTGAATCACTAATGAGCAACCAAAGATTTTTACCCATTGATTAGTTTTAATCAAGGGCTAAGATTGGTTTTCGTACGATAAACAATTACATTATATATATATATATATATGTAGGGGAGTGATCAAGTAATATGGGATTTAGTGTACGAGGTGTAAGAGGTAACAAGGGATTAACACATATCGAGGGTGTTTTAGGTAGGGGTGTAAACGAGTCGAATCAAGCTTGAGATTGACTCGAGCTTGGCACCACAGCTAGACGAGCTTTCAAAGTTGAAGCTTAACTTAGCTCGACAAGGTACATTATTAGCTCAAGCTCGGCTCGAAAAGCTCAAAATAATATTAAAAAGGTAATTTCAAAAACCAAATTAATCAAAATATACATAAAATTCGAAATTAATAATTTTTAATAATTACTTTCTATAAAGGGTTTACTTCACCAACATGTCTTAAACTATACTCAAAATGTTAATGTGTGTATCCACCTTTCAAAAATGTTATTGTGTGTATCAAATTTTCAATACACACAATAACATTTTTGAAAGGTGGATACACATTAACATTTGAGATATAGTTTAATACATTTTGAATAAGTAAACCCTTTTATAAATAGTACGTATAGAACGTAGATTTGTTTCAATAATTACTTATTTTCAATGTATTTTAATATTAGGCTCTCACGTATACATGTTACACAAAAAAAATATACATATACTATTCAAGATTCGAAAAGCTCGATAAGAACTCGAGTCGAGCTCTTTGAAGTTCAAGCTCGACTCGTTATATAATTTGAGCTCTTTTTTGGGCTCGAACTCGAGCTCGATAAAGTTAGACTCGAACGAGCTGAACTCAAGCTTGAGTTACTCGATAAAAACTCGATTTGTTTACACCGGTATTTCATTTGATCTTAACTATCTATCCCTTAAATCAAGTTTCAATCTCTCTCGCTAAACTTCCTACCCCAAATCTGGAACGATGTTGGTCATCGTCACTCATCTTATCCACTCAAACGATCAGTGTCAAAAAAAAGGGATAACAGCGTTTGTCGCCTCCGGAGATAGGAAAGTCGCAATGATCGGACCATCCCCTATCTCGTCATTCGAAGGTAAATCGACTATCACAATTTATTATGTTTGATAGTAAGAGATTCAAAACCGTTGCCACCAAAAGGATTGAAGGTTAGAGTTTCACAACTATTTCAATTTGCATATGTTGTCGAAAAAGGGATTAATAGTGAGGTAAGTTGTAGCCCCTAAATTTGGTTCGAAGATGGATTGCCAACCCTTTTTCTCTCCAAAATAATTGTTGCTACCCTCTCTCTTCCTTATGCTGGAGATCTCAACGACCATTCACAACTATTGTCGTTTAAATCTCAAAGGGCAGCGGAGTGGAATATTGAAACGGTTGTTGCAATTACTTTGATTTATTTATGCTTTTTAGTTTATCAATGTGATTCAATTGTTCTTGATGAATGATACTGACGAATGTTATTGGTTCTCTGTTCATCTATTGGATGAATCTGATTTTGGTTTCATCGGTTTTATTATATTTCTACCATATGTTCGATCATCAAAAAACTGTATATCAATTTTAAGCTATGAATCAATTTTCCTGGTAGTGTATTGTTTATAAAGTTGGTTTATTATTGTGTATCATGTTTTAGATTAAATAATTATTGTTTGTTATCAATGATTAAATCAGCTTGTGTATTGAACTAGTATATTGAATTGAAAATTGGGTGTTTTCATCATTTTTTGTTGAGTGTGAATCATAGTCCTAGAAGTTCAGTATCATCCAATTATTTGTTAATGTATTATGTATACCTATGGGTATGATTATTGGTCATAAATATCTGATTTTGTGTATGATTCTTCTTTTGGTTTTGGGTATGAATCCATTTTGTTTATGTACTTATGTGCATCCACGTCATAAAAGATATATTCTTATACCTGTTTTAGGTTATGCAACACTTTTTTGTTTATCAATTTTGTTGGTTGTAAATCATAGTCCTAGAAGCTCAATATCATCAATATGTTGTTTGTTTATGTATTTCTCCATATGTAAATATGGTTGTTCATCAATTTTATGTATTCATCGATCTATGTCTCATCTAAAATTGGTTCTTCATCATTTTTACGAAAACTATAGCAGGGTTTTCATCATTTTTAAAATTAAGAATAGACGTGATTGTAGTTAACTTTTGATTTTCTAATTTACCCTTAAACTTTATTAGATTCGTAGTTTCTATTAATCAAAATTTAACCATTTCTAGTTGACTTTTGATGAAATTCTATGACTCGTATTTTTTCATATGCGTCTTATGATTATTTACCCCTTACAAGTGTATCCTAGCTAGATTTTTATGTAATATACGTAGCTTGTTGGATTTGAACCGAATTTGATCAATCAAGTGAGTCTTTGATCCATTTACTTTATGGATTAGATTTGTACTCTAATTCGTATTAGGGTTATTTTTTATGTTATATAGGGAGCATATTATCCTGTATATATATATATATATATATATATATATTTATATATATATATATATCTTTACTACCATATAAAGCATTTAGCTTTTTTTTAAGACAATTTTTTAAGTTAAGTAGTACAAGTAATATAGCATGCTTTACAATAACTTATAACAACAATCTTAACACTATTAAAATAGTACAACTCAAATAACATTAAATATATAATTAATACTTTACAATAATTTTCAGCATTTAAGACAATTTAAATACATAATTAATACTTTACAATAAATTCCAGCATTTAAAACTGTCAGAAATTAATTATATTTAACTCTTTTTTAAAGACAATTTTTAAAGTTAAGTAGTACAAGTAATATAACATGTTTTACAATAACTTCCAGCAACAATCTTAACACTTTTAAAATAGTATAACTTAAATAGCATTATTTACAATATGTTCCAACAATGATCTTAAACACTTTAAAACTGTCAAAAAATTAATTACAAAAAACTGTCCTGAATTTAATGATAGAAATCAGACCAAAATACTTTGTTTATATATACCTTATAACTGTCTACAAAGAAGTGTTGCGTGATGAGTGAAGTACATATGTATTTAGCATGATCTAAATAACTGTCACATTTACTTACTGTTTTCAAAAAGTTTTATATTCTACCATGTAATATGATCATAAAAGATACTATGAATTCGTTCATACAAGAATAGAATGTTGTCATTTAAACGTAAGTGTTGCGTTAACTTAATATTTGTACAAAGATCACAACCACCATATTCTCCGGCAACATCACAAATAACATGTTGAATTGACAAGTCGACAAATGAAACTATTTTACTCCCTGCATCGCGCAGGTAAAATACTAGTATATATATATATATCTATACTACTACTATATAAAGCATTTAACACTCTCTCTCCTTCTTAATTTTAAGACTTCTTAAAATTCAATCAAAACAACATCTTGGCCTTTCATTCTATTTAACTTAATCTCATCCACTCAATCTTTAACCATTTCAATCTCTCTCCTAATTTATTTTAACTTTATTTTCAATTAAAATATACTCTCACACAAACATAATTATACACCCATAACAACATAATTTTTAATATCTTATTAACTTCTCTATCCTTATTTCACAAATATGATTTTTTTCCTTATTTTAATGTCTTTTAGATTTTATTTTTAAAATTAATAAAATAGTTTATGCAAATAAAAGAAAAATTGAAAAAAATGGGAATGTTGCTAAAGAAAATTTTTTGTGACATTGAAAATTGCGAATAACATATCATTACATTTTTTAAAGCGGCATATTATAAAACAAAAACTATTCGACTCCGCAGTATTGCGCTGGTACGATGCTAGTATATATATATATAGTATTTCTTTGGTTCTTTTGTTCATATATCTCATACTAGTTCGTTAGTTTTTCTTTATTATTCGCAGGTTTAGATTACATTAATGTAACCTAAACTCTTTATATTTTTCTCATATAATGATATCATCGGTTTTGCCTGTGGTTTTTTCTCGTAAATGGATTTTCACGTTAAATCCTAATATTCTCATTTTATATTATTTATTCGTATTTCGTTTATACGTGATTCGATATATTTATTTTACAACATAGCTCATGACTTTGAGATGTGAACGACAAATGACCTCATCCCATTTCAATGTATGCATTATTTTTTGCTTTAATTAATACAAACTCGATCATTGATTAGTATGATAATCCTTCCACGCTCACGCTCTTCATCCATGAATTTCATTATTCAAAATGAACGACTAAGATTGGTTATCGCGGTTGTCTCATAAAATTGGTTCTCATGGATGAAGAGCGTGGAGGGATTGAGTGTGGCAGGGTGTATGTAAGGAATTCATGGGTGGGCAATCCAATTGAAGGAGGGGGAATTGGACGGCTAAGATTGGTTCTCACAGTTCTCGTATGAAAAACAATTCTCGTTTGAACTTTTGCCTATATATATACGGTGAATATCGCTTGCGAATACATTTAAAAAGCGAACGATTTAAAATCTCTACAATTGTGCACGTCGATGGTTTTACACGCTTTAAATTTGCGGCCTTGTAGTTCATAAATCTCCATGACAAAAAATGCATGATAATTTGTGAAATGGTGCAATAATTGTTCAAACGGTGGACTTATATGGTGGATTTAATTTTGACTTAATTTTTTTAAGCTATTAATTTTGATTTTGATGACAAATTTATTAGATATTTGTTGGTAAGATGATGCGAAATGTTTTTTAGATAAGATCTAATTGTTTTGGAGTAGACGTAGTGAATTTGCAATCTATCAGCATTATATATATATTTTTTTACAGAATCACTATATTTAACTTAAAATTACTGTATCTTATCTAAAAATACCGCATCTTGACTATAAAATCACTGTATCCGGCTTAAAATTACTGCATCTCTTCTAAAAACATAAACTCTCTGTTCTCGAGTTTAATAAGGGGAAGAAATAAAAGAAAAGAAAATCATTTCCTTCTAAATTATCTTAGGTTTGAGATGATAGATTTGAGTTCAAAATAAGACTAAACTCTCACATTCAAATTCCTTCATTTCCTATCCTTTTCTTCTTTAAATGAAACCCAAGAACACTTTCTAGAGTTATTTTCTTCCAAATCATCTCCTTTCGTTTCCTTAAAAAGTTCGAGGAAATGGCGAAAGCCTCCTTAAAATTTATGTATCTTGGTTAAGGATTCAATATTTCTCCATTTAACTTGCTAAGTCTTGTCTAAAAATATTGCATCGATCTCGTTTAAAAACACTGCGTCTTGTCTTCACGTAACAGTATTAGTAATGATGATGATGATGATGATAATAATAATAATAATAATAATAAAGACAATTAGACAATTACTAGATAAATAAAACATAGATACACTACATTCTTTTATGTTCATTTCATGATAACAAAAACTAGTCTTTATAAAAAATAGAAT
Organism: Dittrichia graveolens; assembly: GCA_038502395.1. NCBI lineage: Eukaryota > Viridiplantae > Streptophyta > Magnoliopsida > Asterales > Asteraceae > Dittrichia > Dittrichia graveolens. Next base: position 2,866,611 of record JARJIL010000004.1, on the reverse strand, counting down.
AATTTTCTCAACCATTATGTAAATGGTAGCAGGCGATCACTAAAATTTAAGAAATAAATATCTAAAAATTCAAGAAATAAATATCTAAAATGAGAATAATGGATATTCAGCCACAATCTTTGAAACCAAAATTAAATTCATCGCCAAATTCGTTCGCATTCGATCCATTATGAAGTCTTAATTGGGCGGGCCTCGGTCACAACTCATGATCGACGCACGACCTTCAATTCGATCGATCAATACTTGGATAGCCAAACCACATCAAGAACCGTGGACATGGCAAGCAGGAAGCAGCCAAAGAATACAAACGCGATTGATACCGCAACTCTATCACAGAAACTATGCAATGGCTTGCAGAAATTGGGCAGAGACGAGTGTTTGATCCCTGTACGGTTCAGATTGGTGACACCTGATGCCGCTGATCCAGCACTCATCATCGCATACGTAAAAACCTGCAGTACATAATTAATTAAGTGTGATCGATCAAGTAATTAATTATATTTAATTATATGACAAATTAAATACCAACCAAAAGGATTCATAAATCATGCATGATTAAGTTTCAACTAAACTCTAAGATTGATAAACTACTAATTAATTACCTCATCAGCAGCAAAAAGAAGCCATGCATGATTCCTAGAAGAAATAGTTGATGACTTTTTTATAAGCAGCATTCTTGATGCCATGAGAAGCTGAAGAAAAGAGTGAACCGCTACCGCTGCTGATACTCCGACCAAATAGCTGATCGATCGATCGAATTCCATCATCAAATGTTAGTTAACTTAACATGCATTTATATATTCTCATGAAAAACAAGATTCAGATTTAATTTAATTTTGTCAATGGAAACTGATCGATGATATTATAGGTATTAAATGTAATTAAGGTTCAATTAAGCAAGATTTGGAGGCTAATAATCAATAATATTGGTTGAATTAATTACACGGAAAGATCGATATATGGAATTAATCGAAAAGGGGCGGGTGGGCAGCTTACTCGAAAGAATCGGAGAAAGACCATTTGGAGTAAACAGGGAGGTCGAAGCCGTAGAGTGAGATACTAAAGTCGATGCCCTCGAACTCATATTTGTAAGTATTTCGTTTGCAATATCTTTATGCAATTTTTACCTTTTTATAATGAGAGATAATCGAACTCATATTTGTAAGTATTTCGTTTTCTTTAGTGTATTTGATTTATGTAATATGGGATCAAGTTTTTGATGATCATGATATAGTTAGTTGAGTGTTGTTGACCACGACAGTTGTTGAAAAGTGGAAATAATAAAGTTGATATTTTATCGGGGCATCACGGGCGACCGGAGGTTCGAATAGAAAAGATAGTGGATAGTGCATATACGACAAGACAGCATGGAGAAAGTTTAATTAGACGTCAAAAAGTGATAATCATCCCTCCTATGAAATGGTTGAAGAAACCCATTACATTTAATGAAACTCATAAGACAACTTTTTCTAGGCAAGCCACAATTAGGACACGTAATCAAATGAGAAATCGTAGAATCTAGGCCTAAATCAAAGATTAAAAGTGCTAAGTTAGCATATTCCTTTACTGAATTATTGAGAACTAAGATATAGCATCATATTGCTAATTAGAACTTTGAAAGAAACAGACACGTACTATTGTCATAACTGACCGATCATTCGTATCTTACATAACTGCAAAAATCACGTACTATTGTCATAACTGACCGACCAATTGTATCAAGTATCTATTTATATTGAAGTAAATTACACAATGGTTATGAACTTAGTGCAATTGTATATGAGATGATATACCAAGAACACACACAGTATTTGTATGTTGAAATGTTTAATTAATTGATTTAGGGTAAAATACAAAGATTATATATATATATTCATAGAGTATTTACATATTCTATCCTGTACTTTTAGAAAATACAACTAGAAGCAAAACCAGAAGAGCAAATAGACACAACTTGAGCATAAAATGTTATGTTAAGTTGAACATCAACGCCAATTTACTAATTTAGTCGCAAAAGCTGTGACCCATTTTTATCCCTGTTAATGAACACATCCACGACATATATTTAGAACACATCCTACGCTACTTATTATGGCACGGGACCTGAGTGACAACATGAGTTACTTTTGTCTCTTTCTTGGTGTATATATATATATTAAACAATTTCATGATCTCAAAGTTGGTCCGTGAATAACGATAGGCTACATTTGATTTTGCCAACCTGGACCGGATAAAAAGTTAGTTAAAAACACACTTCAACCATCACAAAAACTATACCTATTTATTTATGGCACTAGACCCTCCTTAACAAAACCTATGGCTACCTTTTGTTGCCCAATTGAAGCCGAGCCCAAGACCATGAACCAAGACGAACTCAACCAAGCCCGGGTACGTTCCTCTTTATAAAAAATAACATTATGTGTAATGTAAATTTGAGTTGTTTCTTCTTGTTATAATTACTAGGAAGTAGCTGTTGGTGTCTTGAAAGACAATAAACCATCTGAAGCCTCCCGTATCCTCGAAGAGGTAATTAAAATGGTCTCTCTACCCTCTGATAGATGTATGACTGCCTAGCTATAAACTCCGCTAGGTTATATAGACAGGATTTGTGTATTGTTGTTGTAGATGATGTTGTTAATGTTGTAAAATTGCGAGATGGAAGATGTTGATGTGTTTCTTGGTCTAAACGTTGTAGGGAATGAAACCAGTGATGGGGATTGAAGAGATGGCTAAGGCTATCGAGAGAAAAGACATGATTCACAAGCTTCAAGGAACAAGCACAACAACTAGTGATGCAGTTTGCCAATGCTCTATGGTTGGTGTTCCTTCTACTCCTGATCAATGTAACTTGAAGGAGCCTCTTTCTGCTCCTTTTTGATCATGTTTAATTTTCCGTCATTACATGTTCTTTTCGGTCAATATAGTTTGAAGGAGACATTTCTTATGATGTGTTTTTTTGAGCTTAAGTTTGTCATCATTATGTATATATAATGATTAATAAACAATCATCTATATATAAAATAAGTTCTTAAGATGTCTTGATTTTTAGAGATTCTATTTTAAGAATTATATATGTAACTCGCACTTAATTCATTCACCCTCACTAATTCACTATCTTATAAGGTGACATACTTTTTTTTAATTTAAATCAAACTCATCAAATTTATGTTATAAAAGTATGTAGGTTAATACGTACATAATACCTTTTCACATATATAATCATATTCTCTTCCAGTTTACTAAGAGGAAAGGAAAAGAAAAGAAAAGTGTAAAAGATCACTTTCATGAAAAGTTTAAAAGGAATTAAGTACGTTTTTAACAAAATAAAAGTGCGTAATTCTAAAAGGCAAAAGATAAAATATTTTAAAAGTTTTTTTCTGTAAAATCTGAATCTCTCATATACTCTATCATGTTCTAAGGGTACCTATAAATCCATAATATGGGTTCCACATACGAGAGGTGTCTTTCCTCCCAACATAGTGTGTCAGCGAGGATGAAGGACGAAAAGAAAGTGATTTGTCTAATAGTTTATGCTCATTGACGGAGAAAAACAAAAGGGAATTGAGGAGGAAATGATCCCCTCATACTTTTTATCTAGAGTTTGTTCAAACAAAAATTTTAAGGGAAGACAAAAAATCTTATTCAACATGATATTGATCAATACAAAGTTCATACAAGTGACAAGTAAAAAAGGGGTTAGTTCACTTTTAAATTTAGTGATTCCTGCCGTTTTCTGAGCATCTTCAACAATTGTTAGGTTTCAAATTCTAGATTTGTTCATATGTGTTTGTGACATACCCTTTCTCTCTCTCTCAATCTCTCACATCCACTTCTCTCCAAACATATTTGCTTGTATAAACTGTTTTTTCCCAGGTTATGATTGCTTGTGTTTGAATGATTGTTTGACTATATATAGTGTGTGTTTGAATTTTTGTTTATTAAATCTGAGTTTTGGATTTGTTTGTTGAATGTTGATGTTTGAATTTGTTTGTGTTAAATATGTTTGAATAGTGTTGATACGTTGCATGTATATCGATTCATAGTTAATACTAGAATCATTGAAAACATATATAGAAATATATAAATATTAACATAGTATCCGTGTAATGCAATGACTAGAAATAATTTCTACTCGATAACATATCTGTTTTAAATAACGTAAGACTATTATATCACGCATTATAATGACATCAAACCATTTTTGTTTGCAATGTATCTATTTTCTTTCTCATGTTTCAATTTCTTTTATTTCTTTTTTCTTTATAACTCTTTTATTAATTTTTGAAAACAATAAAATGAGAAACAAAAAGAATATTAAATATACTATAAATTAAACATTTTATAATAATAGTATAGATATAGATATATTTTTGGAAAGATATAATATACCGTATAATATCAACAAACAGAGTACAAAACAAGGTGGCCTCCACTTAGAGATGTAAACGAGCCGGGCTACTTGTGAGCTACTCGAGCTCAGATCATTAAATGCTCGAAACGAGCCGAGCCTTAACGAGCTCCATATATAATATAATTTATATTTTATATATTTAATTTTTAATAATTATATATATCATTTTAATAAAAATATCAAAATAATACCCGAGCCTAAACGAGTCTAGCTTAAACGAGCCGAGCCCGAGCTTTATAAATATTAAACGAGTCGAACTCGAGTTCAACATCTAAAGCTCTAAACGAGCCGAGCTCGAGCTTAAAAAATCCCAAACGAGTCTGGCTCGATAAGTGTCTGGCTCGGCTTGTTTACATCCCTACCTCCACTCAATTTCGCGAGCAAGCAAAAACAGAGAACCAAATAAACAACAAACATTCAGAAATATTTAAACATATTGATTCATGAATGAAAATTGAAGAATAGTTAAATAAATTAGTAAATAATTAAAATAAATTCAAAACAAATGTAAGAGACTAAAATAATCTTTTTATATGAACTTAGCAGACGTTCATGAATATTAACGAATTCGAGGATCATTTTTACAGCTACTTACTAAAATAAACACTACGAAATAATTTTCAGTTTAAGAATTAAATTTGAAAATTGAATACAAATCATAAAGAAAATTTTTAATGTACTGAAAAAAGAATTTATAGTATATTACTATTAAAAAAAGAGATGTGATATATATCTTCTAACTATTGACTTCTATCTATAAGATCAACATAAATTTTAAAATCAATGAAAGAAATGAGAAAAAAGACAAGCAATAAAAGAAAGGGTTACGATTTAATCATCAAAGTTTCTCTTACTTTTCGGGTTAATTATCAAAGTTTTTTTTAAACGATTTAACCATAAAGTTTCATTTACCTGTTATTTTAACCTACTTACCTGCAATTACAAGTAAAATCTAACCAAACACTCCCTAATCTTTAAAAACTAAATTATTTGTCCTTATTACCACCACCAAACACTCCCATTTTACCAAAAAAATATTTACTATCATAACATTATGTGGATATGATGCTTGTTTGAATCCAATTTTTCCTTTTCAAAATTAACCTAGACAATTCTCCCTCATTTTTGGGTCAAGAATATAATAATAATCGAATCATTTTTCATTTGAACATTCAAAAGCAACTCAAAACCCTTCCTTGTCTTCATTTCTCCAAGATCCAGCCTGCGTGTAGGGTTTTTGAACAACTAGACGCCTGAAGGGCGGAGCTACAGCCGCCCTCCGCTTTCCAATTATCACCGTCTTTTAATTTGATCATCTCATCTATCAAAGGGTGCACAATGAGCTCTAGTATTCACAGAACACCCAAATCAAGCGGCAGGCAATCCTTGTTCTTCAATGATTTAGCCACTCCTGTTACTAACCGTCGAAGTGCATCCGGTAAATTCACTACTCCTGGCCAAGCTGCCGCTGTCTCCGCACTATGGCGTGAAAATTTCGCAACTTCAGATCTTCCTCCACCGCCCATGTTCACGCTCGAAGACCGGTCGGATTTCTCACCCGAATCCGGGATTCAAGACTACCCTGTTGGTTCACCCGAACACAATTCCAACCCCAGAACTCCTGCGCGAACCCCGTCCAACAAGTTGTTTCCCTCGAGTCCAAACAAGTCACCTCAACCTAACTCACACCCTAGCACGTCCTCCTACGGGTTGTTCGGGAATCAGCCATTACATCCTACTCAGAGTCCCGCAGGGAGTTCAAGTTGGTGGTCCGCAGGGGGGAGGAGTGAGGGTGGAGGTGATGATAAAGGAAAGGGTTCTGGTCCAGGTTCTCCTGTTGATGGTGTTGTTCATCGTCAGCCAGAGCCTTTGCTTACCTTACCACCACCTAGGGAGGTCGCAAGACCGGAGGTTCAGAGAAATTCTGTGCCTGTGGGTACTATTGATGAGGAAGAATGGGTCACTGTTTATGGGTAAGTTCTTAAACTTATTTCTGTTGATCCTGCTATATAGGTTAGCTGATGGTGAAGTTAAATTTTCATGTATGTATATTATAAACATGATTTGGGGCGTATATCACAATCCATGAGGCTGAGATTAACATATTGATATGCCAATCTGCTTCTAGTATTATAAAACCTGAACATATAATCTAGTCGTGGAACATTAGTCGGATGAATTACATAGCTTGACATTCATTTTGACAGTAATTCACTAATTCGCTATCTTGTTTCAATACATGGGTTAACCCTTTCATGTTTTATGGACACTAGTTGTAGACCAGCATTCCAACAATATTAGCCTTGATTTGAATATAATACGTTTAAGGAATGTAGTTGATTTCTGGAGGAACAAGAATTGTCCATCTTGTTGCAGCCGAATAGGTGGTTCATGTTTTGTTCCTAGTCTCATTTGTATAAAATTTCATGCCTCTAGTACGAAATATTTTGCTTTGGGATTGCCTTCCACTGCATTGAAATGGTTGCATTTCGAGTTAACACATGGTTAAGTGCTTATATGTTGTTTTATAAGTGGATAGTGAGGACTAGACTGTTTACTCCGAATATCAACAAATCTTGTATCCTAAGTAAGCTTTGAATCCTCGTTATTCTCTCTTATCTGAAGAAAGTTTTAATTTGGAAACCTGAAAGCAAATATTCCTTTTGTTACTTTTCAATCAGCTTTGTCTTCTGCATCCTTTTCACCTCTCTGTTCTTATGCTACAAACCTAGTTAGTAGTTACTATCATGAGCCAGTCCACTTCAAAGTTGAAAATGGTCTCTCCTAAGTGGAAAAATCTGACAATCATATAGTCTGGGATGTTTTCTTGTGGTCTTTTAGAAGTTGGCTTATTTGGACCTTCTATAAGCAGTAATGATATGTTAGTAAGGGATGTAAAACAGTCATATCTGATGTATAGTGCAGATGGTAGATATAGTTGGCATTGTTTTGTGGGTTGAGGTCAAGAAATTTGATAGGTGGAGCTTTATAGAAGTGGGCTTATTTAGACCCTCTTTAAGCAATAATGGTATGTTAGTTAAGGATGTAACTAGGGGTGTAAACGAGTCGAGCTTTTATCGAGTAACTCGAGTTCGAGCTTGGCTCATTCGAGTTGAACTTTATCGAGTTCGAGTTTGAGCCCAAAAAACGAGCTCGAATTATGTAACAAGTCCAGCTCGAGCTTCAAAGAGCTCGGCTCGAGTTCTTATCGATCTTTTCGAGCCTTGTATAGTATATGTATTTTTATGTGTAATATGTATAAATGAGAGCCTAATATTAAAATACATTAAAAATAAGTACTTATTGAAACAAATCTATATTCTATACGTACTATTTATAAAATGTAATTACTAAAAATCATTAATTTCGAATTTTATCTATATTTTGATTAATTTGGTTTTTGAAATTACTTTTTTAATACGAGCTTTTCTAGCCGAGCTCGAGCTTCAACTTTGAAAGCTCATCGAGCTGAGCTTGAGCTTAACATAAAAACTCGAGCTGAGCTCGAGTTTGAGCTCGATTCGACTCGTTTACACCCCTAGATGTAAGTTGTAACAGTCATATCTGAAGGATGGTGCAGAAGGTAGATATTATTGGCATTGTTTTGCAGTTGAGGTCAACAGTTTTGATAAGATTTCACAGGCGGGGCTCTTTTGTACAGTCGAAATCTGGCGTCATGGCTCATGCTGCAATGTTAAGGATGAACAATGCTATAAAAATCAGCATAGGCAGCCAATCACTCGGAGATCGGTCCATGATTGAGGCAATTAAAAGATAATTGGTCCCAAAAATTGGAATTGATCAAAATTGGCTACGCGTTCAAACTCAGTCAATTTTTTAAATCAGTGTAAGTAGTTTACCCTAACTCTCTTCTCTATCTTTCATAGACACCGACAAGCACACAAAGACCTTTGACATATCATCTCGAAGCAGTTCTAAATCAAGATAACTTTTTGAGGAAGAATTCGAGGCTGGGAGTGAGGAGGAAGTAGATGAAGAGGTTGAATATGAATCTGATGGAGTTCATATCCTTAAACAATATGGAGAAGACGAGGATGTAGGATCAATATAATAATAATGAATGAGTATTTATGTTTGAGTATTTGAACAATTGTGTTAATGTTTCTACACATATTTCTAGGGTCCTATGAACAATTGTGTTTATGTTTGAGCATTTATTTTTATTTTTTATTTATTTGATTATTTCTATGGTCCTTTGAACTTGTCACACATATAATTTTGAAATTTCCCTAATATATTCCAACCCGAGTACTCCATGCTTAGGCCAATTACTTGCTACACCCTAGTGACCAAGTCAATCGCTCAACTAGCGCTTAGCGAATAGCAAGTCTTACAACATTGTGATGAAATTATAATAACTCAGAAGTTTCTTGTGCTTCTTGACACACATATAACATGCAAAATTGGCTGTCTCTGCATTGTGATTTAATTACTGGTGGTGACTGCAAGCTATAGCTTTGCAAACAGTTAACATTAATCACTCTCTCTCTCTCCCTCCTTATGTTGTAGATGTATAATTAGTTATTTACTGTGCATTTTCAGGTTTTCACCAGCAGATACAAATTTAGTTCTTCGGGAGTTTGAAAAATGTGGCGTTATTCTCAAACACATCCCAGGTCCTAGAGATTCTAATTGGATGCACATTCTTTATCAGGTTATGTCTGCATCCTTTAGTAGTAAAAGCTTCAGCTTGTTGCTTGGTATTTTTGTTTCCAGTCTAATTTTTTTTCATAATAATGTGCATATTACCTTCTGTATTTCCCCAGGAAAATAGGAAATAGGGGTGCTTCTACCCCTTTTGGGGTGCTATATTGGTTGCGGGGTTAAATAGTAATCATGAATATACAGGGATATGGGTTTATGATTAATAATTGCATTTAACTGCTAGTCAGATATCTTATATGTAGAATAATTGTCAATTATGATGAAGAAAGAATCTTGTGGGCCAGAATCAATCATATGAACATTTCGTAAACAGTGAAGTCATTTTAGTTTGAAACTTTAAGGGGTTGCTAAAGTTTGTGTTCTTTGGGACACACCAAAAGGAAAATTTAAGTATTATGGATAGAGGATGGATTTCGAGATGATTTACTATTGGGAGAATTGATTTATATCCTTGTAAACTTTGTTAATTATGTATATATCCTTGCAAAACTTGAAAATCAAAATTATATCACTATCCTCCTAAAACCTTTAAACTCTGTCGCATATCCAAATACTTGATTTAACTATAATAAAGAAAATTTTAAAATTAGAAAACATCATCTCCAATTTGATTTATATGTAAAACTCCCCAAATACCCTTGTTTGTTTGATTTAGTGATAAAAAAGGTGGACCATCATGAGGTACTCTTTCATTTTCTTCAAGCTGTTGTAGAAATATTAGTGCACAGAAAAGTTTCAATGATCAGAAAAACTCATTACTGTATCGTTAATTCAATATCAAGGCTATTTTTTCTTTTTCTAACTGATAATATTCATCAACTTATTGTCTTACTATGTGGGGAAAAAAGTGGACACCTGTTGGGGTAGTAGACCAGCAAATCCTGCAGACCTGCACGCATAACAATAACCAAAAATCCCAAAATCGAAGCTACAAATAGTCATTGGCTTTTCCTAATTTGAATTACCAATATAAGGAAATGTCAGTTGTATGCTCACCGGGCTGCCGGCTAAAATTGATGACCAGAATTGGCCACTCTTCCTAATGTTGAAACTGAATATGATTGCAGCTTCTTCTTGTTTCAAAACAAGGGAATTTGAGAGATTTTATATGTAAATTAAATTAGAGATGTGTTTATATGTTTTCATTATAATGAAATTAAGTATTTGGATATATAAGAGAGTTTAGATGTTTTAGAAGGATACTAAGGTAATTATAGGTTTTACAAGGATATATATGTAATTAACTAGGTTTGCAAGGATATATATGAAATTCTCCCTTAACTATTTGTATCATGTAGTGATTTAACACACAAATACACAACATACCGTTTAGTTTTTTATTTATTGAAATCTTAACTCCCAGTATTCATGTATCATGCATGCAGTAATTTGTTTTTGTTGTTTTTGGGTGCTTGTATATCTTCTTCTCTGACATTAATTTGTCACATGATTTAGCAAATAAAATGAATTATGAATGTTAATAACTTGTACTACTTTATATATGCTTCTCAAAACTGTGAATCTGGCAGGCTTGTAAGGTTGCATACCTAGAAAAGATCTGTGGTTGGATAGTTGATAGCTGAATTAGGATGACACTTCCTAAAACTTGGTACTATTTCTTATTAGCTGTGGTATCACACTTTCTCACAGTAAAATTTATGTTTCCAAATTCATACCATAAGAAATAACTTGCAATGTATGATATAAACTTTAGTTCAGAGGGTGATACAAGGATTAAAAAACCTGAAAAGAATAGGCTCATTCTGGAAATAATATTTTGTTTTTGCTCTTTTGGGAATGGATTACCATTTACCAGAGTCTTAAGGGCCGTGGTTCAGGGGTTATTACACATTTCCAAGCTTTAGATGATTGCACTTTATAGTTACATGTGATGGGCGGTTAAGTTATCCTTAGGGCTCTTGTTAATTACCCCCCCTCCTCCCCTCTTTTTTTTTTCTTTTTGGCCAACACTACTGTGGTTTCTGAGGTGGAATTGGTTTTCATTGTTATTTCATCAATACAGAGTCGGTTTGATGCTCAAAAGGCTCTCAGCAAGAACGGCATGCAACTAAACGGAGCTCTAATAATTGGAGTGAAACCAGTCGACCCAATGCAACGTCAGTCTCTTAGTGATAGACTGCACAATCATGGATTTATGCCAATACCACCACCAACTTCCATCCGCAAATCAGACTCAATTGCCTTTAATGCCTCTGCTCGCCCTTATCATCAAAATGGTACCGCCAATACCTCCCAGTCTACAGGAACCATGGCCTCCCCTGCAAAATCAGTCGTCTCGAAAATTGTTGATTTGATGTTTGGATTGTAATGTTGTCCAATTAATTCTTCAAAATTTAAAGTTTTTGGCATCAGAATTTATATTTGTATGTTTGAATCAAGCGAATTTTGATATATTGGGGTTAAGATTCAGAATGGTGTATTGTGTTGTTTATGATGGTGTTTGGGATAAGAAGAGGCGGGATGATGCATATGTTGGTTGGTTATCTCCTGGGCACATGAAAATGTTTTTGGGGTAGGCAAATCATTAGGCATAAATAAGGCATAACTACCAAACTAAACCTTCCTTTTGCTTTTGACCACGTGATATGCGTTTTGTTGACTTTATCGACATGTTGGTTTCCACTTTCGAATGACTTTGCTTTACAAAAGGGTGCCTTAAGAACGGTTAGTTATAAATAAAAGATCCAGCATGCATCTTATTTGTAATTCGTTATACATGTCATGATGCCAAATTATTTAAACATATTTATGAATAATTAGGTCATATATATATATATGTGTGTGGAAAGTTAAATCGAAAATTGTTTTTTAAACGAGAACTGTTTATAACACTATTAATAACTTGTGAATAGGGGTAGTTTGGTTATTTATATATTTATCAAACCGTAGATTGTGCTCCGAGTGAGCCATCGTTAATTTGCGATGCTTGGTTTTTACAAAATGTCCTCGTTAATGCTTCATTAATAAGCTATTAATGAATTATTAATAAGCTGTAAAAAAAATTTAGTCATTAATTAATTTTAATCAATGGTTAAGATTAGTTCTCGTGTGAAAAATATTTCTCATTCCTACACACACACATACACACATATATATATATATAGAGAGAGAAAAGTTCAAACAAGAACTGTTTAACTGTTTTTCATACGTGAACTGCGACAATCAATCTTAACCGTCTAATTCCCCCTCCTTCAATTGGATTGCACACTCATAAATTTCTTACATGCATATTGCTACACTCGACCCCCCACATACTTCATCCATGAATGTCACTTACCACTTGGTTCTTGTAAAAAAAATAATTCTTGTTTGAACCCTCCCCTGTGTATATATATATATATATATATATATATATATATATATATATATATATATATATATATATATATATATATCAAATTTGTGTTTTGTTTAAACTTTATATTAAATAAGTTTGATAAAAAGAAGCTAAAAATTAGATATAAACTTGTTAGAGCATGGGAGTGATGTTGGTGAGGGTCAGCGTGTCAACCGGCTTGCCAGTTTGTGGCAAGGTCAGGGTGGAAATGGCTTAGGATGCCGATTGGGGTGAGGTTTAAGGGCTAGCTAGCTACGTGATATATGGATACAATATAAACATACATAATGAACAAAGACAAACAAGACTTTTGTAATATGAAGGAATTAATTACATGATAATAAAATAACACACACACAATATATATATATATATATATATATAATCTTTGTGGAGCATATATATATATCTTGTATGGATTACACTGCCACTTCTCCATAATATTTTAATTATATTGCATTGTCTTATTACTTTTAATGTAATATTTACTTTATATTAGCTATCAAATTTATTTTGATTTTTTATTTGTGTTATCAGTAAAAGTTAAAAAGAAATAAAAAAGTTGTCCGGAATCTAACTACACAGAGATTCATGTTGTAACAAATTTTAAAAAGGAGAGGGATGTGCACAGAATAACATTTGGTGTGGTTTGTTTTGAATCCATCAATCACTCTTCATGCTCTTTTATATATATATATATATATATGTGTGTGTGAGAGAGAGAGAAAAGAGAGTGATGGTGGGGGTGGTGGTTCCATATATCATCCATGGTCAAAGAAAAATAGCTTGAATAGAGAATGACATTCAAATGGAAGCTCCTCAAGTCCACATTGCTTGTTGTGTTGTGTTGTGTTGTGTTGTATTGTAATAATAAAGTATGATGATGTAGTAGTAGTAACATGGAAGACAAATAGCTATGGTTGAATGGATCTAATTTCCTTTTTTTTTTCTTCCTATTTTATTTCGCCATTCACGTACCTCAATTATTGTACCATGTGCTTCTCCACATGCACGTATGCCCCCCTTCCACTCTCACTCTCTTTTCATGTGTACATGCATTGTACTTTCAAGTACTTTTTTAAATATTATTTCTTTCTAAATTTATTAATAATTCTATTCTATTCCATTCCATTCCCCTCTCATGTTAAACAATCGGGTTATAGACAATTCGGTGGGTTGTAACAATCTCTTCATTAATCTCTTTTCAAACTATAATGATGTCTTTGTTTTAATGCATTGATCACGAACACTTGATGATGATATTGCTTTAAACCGTTCGGAATCCTGAAAATTGGAGGGAAATCAAAATTGAAGCTTTAAATTATAGAAATTTGGACCTAAAAGCTATGAAAATCGTCTATAGCGATTTGTTATAACATTTTCATAAGCTTTACGTGAAGGCAAACCTCGTAACTTTAAACAAGCAAAATGTTATGGTTGTTTAAAGTTGAGTCTCTTTTGGTCTGTCTGATTTTTTTTCATGTTATTTGGAAAAGCTTATGGTAACTCGTGTATTTGGTCTTTTGCTTCAAGCTAAACAATGTTTGATTTCAATAGATACTAAAAAAAGGTTTGCTTGATTTTAAGGGTTCCTCACTAATTGATGAGGTTTGCTCGCTTGATTTGAGACAATTGTTTTGGTAGTGGTAGGAAAGAAACACAAAAGCAAAACATTTTGTTTTATAATGAAAGCAAATTAATATGAATCCTTATAATTTTTTAGTTGAAATTAATTGTTATAATTAAGTGCCACACCATCATTTTTACCGGTTAATCAAGACACTTTCTATAAATACAACTACTTAATTAAATGTCATTAATTAAATCTAAAAGTATTGGTCCCAATGATCATTTATAACCATTTTTATAAATATTTGTTAAGAACTATATATCTTCTTAATAATTGAGTAGTCTTCAAATCCGATCAACAACTTCAACTAAAGTTTATAAAAAAAAGGAGAGAGAGAGTGTGTGTGAATGAAACCTTCAAGTTAAGTAAAACTTAAATGTCATGATTACACATTTGCTTAAAATCAAAGTCTTGATTTATTAATTAAAACTATATATATATATAAGGTCTCATGCATGTTATATTGTTATGTTACGACTAGAATACTTTAATCTGCTGACCCAATGGCTTAACCGACACTTATTTAACGTACGATATCATATATAATCATACAAACTATTTGTCTTAACATCTTAATTGATTAATATCACAATTAGCACACAAACCATAATAAATGACCATATATCTTAGTTGAACTTCAAGTTAATTAATGAGACAGGGGAGTTGTGACTCACCTTCTCTCAATTTTATTGGCTCACTTCATCATATTTTATTATAATTTATTTCGGTTATTTTATAATAAAATATTGACTCTTTAAAGAGAGTTAAGGGTGGTGCCCCTCCATAACAAAAGCATTATATTTAGCCTCTCCAAGAAGGATGATCAAGTTTGCCATTGACATTATATTAGCTACATTAATTGCTTAGATTATGTGTCATTCATAGGTTTGGATTTATAGTGTTCACTGTTTGTATAAAATCATATTAAACATTTTTTATTCAACCTTTTTCTTCTTTTCTTCTTCCTTCACTATCAACTTGATCGACACCACTGCCGACAACACCGTCTTGTCAGCATTACATGTTCACCATTCAATCTAATCTATGATGTGGTCACTTACTATCATATTAAATTTTAAAGCCCACATATCATACAACTCACCAATCAAGCTCAAACACCAAAAAAAGATTAAAAAAAAGAAAACAACACCACACCGCGGCCTTTTATGTGACCACCACCACACCAAGCCACTGATCCACCACAATGCCGTGATGGTGTGGCACGTCCCTTTCAACATGCCGTTTCCCATCCACTACACGCTTAAAGCTCTTCGCACTTCCTTCGCTCTTAATAACCTAGTGATTAACTTAGTCATGACTACACTTCCAAACCCTCCCCTAATGAATTTGCATTACATTTTGATAATCAATGTAGCATAAATGTGTATTGAATGTTGGCTAAGAAAATGTGTATTGAATGATGAAGTTAAAGGGTAGTAATGTAAAATGAGTGAATTTTATTTTAGCCAAAGTCTTGGAAAATGAAATGATAACAGATAAGACTTTGATATAAAAGTTTGAGCGGTTGCATGTGCAATTGAGTGCAGAAGGATGGACCATACCGCTTACGTTACTACTTACTAGTGCACCGTTTGCGCTCTTATTTTCTTATAATTTATTTTTAAAAAAAAGTTAAATAAACAATCTCAAGCTCGTGCTTAGTTAAACATTTGTATCTGCTTTTCTATTTATTATTTATTACGTTTTAAATAATTAAAAAGTATGAATTTTGTTATTTTAATTAAAACTCTAATAAATAAAACCGTAGCCAAATACCCGGCTATTATCTTATAAAAATTAAAAAGTAAATGAATAAAGAATTTCGGTACGTGATATTTCGTTGCTAAAAGAATAATTGGGTAGAACCAACAAATCAATTAGTGAATTCGATTACACAGGTTATAAAATTCTACAATGAATTGATCATGTTAACATTGTTTTCCCCTCTTTTGGGTTCTAAACGAAATTAATCCTCAGAAAATGAAGAATGGGAGATTATAGAAAAAGCTACAGGATTGGTTGATTGATTCTTCTTGGAAGACTAATCTTACTGCTAAAACTGGTTCATGCTAATCTCAATTTCATGATCCCTCTAGAATCAGATCATGTGAATGAAGTTTGGCCCAATTTGAGGGTGAATTAAGTAATCATCGCTGCCGGAGCACCCGTCGTAACCGGAGTGTTGATTAATCAACTGTTGTTGTGAGTTACGGAGCTCCATTTGTCGTCGGAGCTCCATGACCTTGCGGTGAGAGTTGGAGTGTTTTGCGGGCACAAACGTCGGGCTAGCAGCGGGTCGGTACTCGGGCACTAACCGACCTGACTTGTAACGGACACCACATGCGTTGCATAACGTTTTGGGACCCATCGGACCTCTCCGCCACTGAGGTGTCTTATCAGAACCGCAATGCAGGCATCTTCGGACAGAATTATCTGCACCGTCGGTCCTCTTCGCCGGCGTCGTTTTAGGCTGGTGGATGTCAGCGCCGGAGGTCGACGAAGACGGTTTGAGTAGGAGAAGGCGTGACGACCAGTCGCAAGGAGCGGCGCGTGATCGTTTGCTACGGACTTTCCCGGGGACTAATACGTCGGTTTGAAATATAGAAGAGGTGATTCTGTTAGGTACGGCCGTTTTGTGTTGGAATTCGGGAGTGGTGTCGGAGGAAGACGTGTCGGTGACAGGAGGTCTGTTCGCGGCTGATATTAGTTGGAGATTGTGCAGGTCGTCGCTCGAAAATGATTCCTCGGTGAAACTCGATAGCCATTCTAGCTCCGCCAGATCATCATACTGTTTGATTTCAACACACAGATCATTAGTTATGGCTCCAGTTAATTAATTAACGCGTAACTGAAACAGAAACCGGATGTAATCAAATTGAGATTACTTATTACTGATTACCTACCGGAACACAAAGTTCACCGCCGGAAAATTGAGAGTCGGAAAGGCTGTAGGAGCGGATATTGCCGGATAAATGAGGTTCGCCACCGGAAACAGAGGAATTAGAGCTGGAAATATCAGCTGAATTAGAAGTGAAGCTCTCGAAAAAGGCGTCGTTCATGGCGACATCTTCGTCGTTAGGGAAGTCAACGAGCAAATCATCAACTATGAAATGGTTACCGGCAGTGATGAAATCGGCGGGTGGCTTTTGTTGGTCAAAGTAGCATTCTCCGACGCCGAAGTAAGTTGCCATGGATTGGATGCCTTAATTTTTGTTTGGGTTTGGGATTGAGAAAGTTGAGAGGAGGAGTTGGGATGGTGTGAGGTATTTGAGGAGTAACGGGAGAGGGGGGCTAAGTGTAAAATTTGTTAAAAATATGAAATAAAAGCATCTTTAGGTGCTTAAAAAAATTAAAAATAGAATCTAATTGCTCAATTCACTTGCTTCTTCTGTAAAGTTGTTTCCCATTTCTATATTTTCCTTCAACTCGCTTCGCCTTGAAATACTATTTTGCTTTTTTCTTTTTCTTTTTTTCTTTTTCTTTTCCCACTTTTCTTTTTTAATAATTCACATGGTTTTATTTGGAAGGGTATTAAGGGTAAGTGTTGTGGTTATCGTTATTGTATTTTTATGATTATCTATAAACAAAATATTACTTATAAAAGGATAGAATATATAATTAGTTATGCGTGTTTTGTTACCTATGTTAAACGTGTATTTGTTGTATCAGAATTAAATTCATGTATACCGACATATGATGTACGTGTTATTAATTCCAAGATGAAATAAAACAAAGAAATTGAGAGATGGATGCCATGCATGGTGGTGTTGTATTGAAAGCGAAGTGGAAGGCAATTAGGTTTAGGATGAAATTAATTAGAGATGTGATATATTCTTTACTTTTATTCATACGATTAACACAAACGTCAAAATTAATAGATGGGTGAGAAAAGAGAATTAATCAATTTCACATATTATTTTTAATATAAGTAGAAGAATGAAGTAGGAACGAATAGTAAGAGAAAATATCAAATTTTAATTAATTAAAAGGGTAAATAAGAATAGAATATACGCGGGGTAGGAATTGAGAAAGAAAATGGCAAAGTATCGATCCAACCCTGAAAGAGTTAATTAAGTGGCTCCCTGGATGAGGCCAATCAGGTAGCTAGCAATGGTTATGGTCCACGGGTGAGCTGTAATTGCGCTCATTTTCTTCTCCCAACACCATTTTACATTCCCCATTGTCAACATCAATTGAATTTCCTTATTCAAACGCGTTACATGCTAATACTAACTTAGTTGTAACCTACCAGAAATACTCGTTTATACAAGCTACTAAGCTCTTCATCCATAAATTTCATTATCAAAAATGAATCGACTAAGATTGGTTCTCGTAATAAAAACGGTTCTCAAATTAACCTTCCCTTATATATATAGGGCACAATGCATGAAAATACAAAGAACTTTGTCTTAATTATCATTGTATACAATCAACTTTAAATTCTTAAAAATAATACAACCAACTTTCATAATTCACTCATTGTATGCAAACAACTTTTTTCTGTGTCTTGTATTTAGCTACCATTGTATACAATGAACTTTTCTATAATTTCCATTGTATACAACAACTTTGCATACAATGGGAGGATTATAAAAGTTCATTGTATTATTTTAAAAAAAATAAAGTTCATTGTATACAATGATAATTAAGGCAAAGTTCATTGTATTTTTATGAAATTTACCCATATATATGTATATATATATATAAATAAAATTGAAGAGCTAGCGTGAAATTCATGGATGAAGAGCATGAGGGGATTGTGTGTGGCAAGGTGCATGTAAGGAATTCATAGGTGGGCAATTCAATTGAAGGAGGGGGAATTGGACGGTTAAGATTGGTTCTCGTAGTTCTTGTACGAAAAACAGTTCTCGTTTAAACTTTTTCCTATATATATATATATATATATATATTAAGAGGTGTAAGAGTGATTGTGAGTCGTGTGATTTAATCAAAAGTCAATAAAAATGAGATTTGCGTTTCATGATGGGATTTGCATTTAGTGGATTTGTATTTAGAGGGATTTAAAATCCCAAATGGTGTTTGGATTAGATATATTAGGTGGAATTTGTCCCTCTCTTGTCCAAAACTCCACCACCCCACCATGACTAACACCCACAACCTCTACTGCCACCACCAAGTACCAGCTCCATCGCCACCACCGACCTAGGGACAACGAACAGAAGTGAAGGGATGTCACAAGATTTCGAATGGTAAGAATGGTTTTCGGTTTCTGTCAGATGGCAACAGTGAAGGATAGTTTCCGAATTTTGTCGAACGGTAGCGAAGTGTTTCGAACGGATAACAAACTGGATAAATGGGTTTCTGTCAGAGGCCAGTGGTATTTCTAGTTTCATAGAAGGGCAGCAGTGCAAATCGGAGATGAGGAGTTTCTGTCGAGGAGGTTCTATTCATCGGTGGTGTTCGCCGGAATTTTTGTCAGAGGGTTGCGGGAGGAAATCTTGCAAAGGTGAGATTTTAAAATACCAGGGGTCATGAGATTGAAAAATCTCTCATTTATGGGATTTAGATCTCATGTTAAAGTATCTATGGATTTAAAATCTAACCTCGGTTTTCAAACCAAACATTGCATTTGAATGGATTTAAAATGCAAACCCCATTAAAAGAATGAAACAAGCACTTCCTTACACAACCCCCCCAACACTAATCTGTGTAGTTATTTTTGTAAACGGCTAAATACACACTCATAACCTAATTTTAAATCCACACTTTTTTTTCACAACACAACTTGAACCCATAATCTTGCGAAATACCTAAATATCAAATACTACTAGGCTATAAGCACTTTGATAGTAGCTATGTAGTTGATTCATATATTTCTATTGATCAAAATACATGAAAATTTAAAAGCTATATAATTTAATATATACGTATTCTGTAAATAAAAATAGTTTGTATTCATCTTATCTTCATAAACAAGCAAGCAAAAATCATTCTGCGCGCACAAACATAAATTTGGATGAACAGTTGCATATATATAATTATAATTATGAACGTTGATTATATTTATTGATAAAAACCAAAGTTCGTAAAATATAATGATAACTTATTTAAAGTTTGTTGTATTTTGATAGAATAAACCGTTAATGTTATTGTAGGTGAAATTTGCATTGCATTAAAAAGTAAATAAGCAATAATACAGGAGACCTGTTAAATAAACCTATTAATCCAAACCATTAAATTAATATCTACACGGGGTGTCTCGTAGATTTTGGAGACCCTGTGCGAAGTAAAAAAGTGGGCCCCTTATATATACACACACATATAAGTAAAAATGCACTAATACTACGATATTTATTATATCAAAAACTAAAATAAAAGAAATGTAGTAAAATAGTTTATCTTATATAGTTACATAAATTGTAATTCTCCTAGCATTAGTAGAAACAAAGTTAAGAATCAATTATTCATAAACAATACTCTCCAAAATATTGTTCTCAATAGCTATCATTGTCAATCCATTAAGTCTTACTTATGACATTTTGGACCGTAAGTAGCATAACAACAACTTAAGTTTTGAGAAACTTTTATCTGCAGTGCAACAGTTACAAGAATAGTCAACAATGCTCTATATACAATAATTGCATTAGGAAAACAATCAACTTCTTACAAGTATTTTAAGACATCGTTAGGTCGGATAGTTTTCACAAGTAAAAACTTGTCAAGCAGCTTCAACTCCATATAAAATCTATTTGTATCGAGATTTAATTATCCATCATACTTAAATACGAATTCAAAATGATTACAACATCATGACTTAAGATCTTTTTAATCAAATTTCTTCAAATTTTTAGGATACAAAAAACAAAATACTTTTTCATACTTTTTGTACCATTCAAATATGTTTTTAAGAGAAACATTAGCTTGATCAACAATATATAAAAAATAGTTAACTTTATTATTCTCCTGAGCTGAAAATAAGATATCTTGATTACTTTGGTTCTTATCAAATTATTTTTTTTCTATGAACCTGCCATCTTTGACAAAATACCGGATCAATATTCATTTCAATACAAGTTCCTTAGCATTATCAATAGCCTTAGATAACCATGTTTCTCTGAACTCCTTGAAGTATTCGATCAACATGTTCATTTCTTTAATATATTAATCAAAGCATGGGCTTTCTAAAATTTTATTTTTTAAATTGTGAGTGTTAAAAAATTGATATATATATATATACACACATATTTATATATATAAAAGTGGGCCCCCTTTAAAACGTAGGCCCTATACGATCGCACCTCCTACACTCCCTCAAAAACACCCCTATATCTACACATATATAACCCTTTTGTTTACATGTAACTAACTGTATTTACATTAATTTGTAAAAACATCTCAATATATCTTGAAGAATTAGCAATATATATCGCAGTACGTACGTGTTATATTTTATTTTATATTATATTAAATTAATATACCGTGTTTTCTAAGGATCGATGTGATGTTGACCAGCATGCATGTTCTAATGTTAAAGATTCATTACATTCCGCCATGTTCATTATTTGTCATATTATTAATTAGATCTCATATATATAACAAAATGAACTAGTTAGTGTTATGTCTGTGTGTACTCGTCAAGATAAATAAAATTTTTATATTTTATATACAAACTCTTTTAAAATATATAAAAGTATGTTTTACGTCTAAAAGTTTTTAATATAATATTAATACGTTTCTCGTGTTTACTATTATTATTAAAAATAATATAAAACCATGAAGAACTACCCTGATATTATCAGAGTAGAGCATGTGAATGAGAAATATTAGGGTAGTAGATTTTTGTTATTTAAAAAATGTCCCTTTATGATGCATGCCAAATATCAATTACATATATATAAATTTTCGCTCTTTAATGACAGTTCAACCATACGCAACTCATGGTTGTAAAAGTATATAAAAGATCAAAATACCCCTATTGGTGAGTTATTAATGAGCATTAATGATGATTACAAATAGTACTCGCGGTATTCGCATTAAGAATGGTTCTCAAATTACCTTTTATATATAATATATATTCGTTAAATTGACAACATATATAAACAATATAAAGAGAATTCTAACAAAGTTAAATTAAAAAAATGACCTTGTATGCATTATCTAGTACAATAATATAATCTTTTTTTTTTTCTTGAATACTACAATTTCTAAGCATGTCTAATTTTACGTGATAGAGTTTTGTTCCAACATTGTAAAGGCATAACCATGATATTATTATTGATGTTATGACTTAACTTGAGCACACATATTTTTATTAACCAATTATATATTTGTATCTTTAGAATTTAAACTAAATTTATTAAAAAGTAAATAATAATGATATCAATCTAAGTATACTCAAATTACATCACATAAAATTAATATCCAAACATAGAATAGATTACGTTTATATATACGTAAATTGTTTGCATATTGTTTATTATTTAAGTAAATAAAATCGAAAACACAAAATAACATTGAATTAAGATATAGATGCAATAATTTTAACTTTATGTACGAAGCTTTTAGTCAAAAAATAAGAAAACTTGAACAAATTAAATCTTTATATAAAATTTCAAATTGTAATGGTGGTTATAAAATCAACTAACATGACGGTTGTTCCACTACCCGGTAATCATGTTGAGTTATAGTTTATGGACTTTTATTTATGCACCTGTTGAGACATGTGCTAAAAAAACCCTAATAATATACATGTGTGCTCATATTTGATGTTATGCTGGAAAAAACCCTAGATATGATATAACTTTATTAGTGAGGATGAAAACTTTTATTAGGGATGGTGAGGACTTTAAATGCCTCTAAAACATCACATGGTCATTAGAATATATTTTTATAGTTTATTCCCAAATGAACCAAATTCCCAATTGTAGAAACAAGATAAAGTCCTGGATACATCATTACATATGTAAAAGAAAAAGGGAAATTAATGGTGAAAGTGTGGCAGAGGCGGTAGTTTTGATTTGTCGGATGGTGAGTCGGTGATTGACGACGTTCCGATTAAACCTAGACCTATTTGTACCATTAATAAACATAGAATCATGTACGGACACGAGGATTCACAAGAAAAACCCGAACACGAAGGCAAATTCGTGAAGACAAAATCAAAAGCATTGAAGATCTACAATGAATTGAAGAAAGTGAAGCAGCTGGAGGTTATACGGAGTCGGCGAGGAGTAGGTTAGACCAAAAGTCAAAATCAGCAAATGGCCCAACATAAATATTGAGTGAAAGAAGAGAGACAATCGACAAATTGGTTCTCGCTGGCAAGCTTGGAACGCATTCAATTCATATGGGTTTTTGAGTAAAAAATGAATATTGCAACGGAGGTAACTTGTTGGTGGCAAGGTCGTCGGAGGGAATATCGTCGATGGAAGGAGCGTCAGAGGTAAGGTCGTTGGTGGAAGGGTCGTTGGAAGGAAGGTCGACGGGTTAGGGTTAGGGTAGGGTGTTGGTGGTGATAATTAGGGTGGAGAGTAAAATTGTTTAATAGGTGTATTTGGGAATTGTTGTTGGGGAATAAAAAGACCCTCGCGCCCTTTTTAATTTTAAAAAAGGTTTAAAGACAACATATAAATTGATTGATCCATATTAGTTCTTATACGAAAAACAGTTCATATTTAAACCCTCCACTTCTCTCTCTCTCACTCTCTATATAGGTAAGGTTAGAACCCTTAATATCAAGAGTTGAACAAATTAAATTCTAAGAAAATGAAGATTTAAAGTTGACTTTAGTTTTTAAAATCGCACCTAGCTAGTATATATATTATATCACTATTACTCTATTACCTATGTATCGTGTTACACTTACTTCTTGACATGTAATTTGGTCAAACCTTGGGATGTTTCGATAGTACAATGCTTAGAAAATGAAATCTATTTCATTAAATAATTAAAATTTGAAGAAAATTATAAAAATGTGAATCTATTTTATGTTTAACTGACAGAAAGAAATGTATATAATTCAATTTCGATTCATTCTCATAACACTTTTTAGTTTGTTATTTTAACTAAAAATAAAGTTATGTCAAAATTATGCCTTTTAACAATATTAAAATGTAAGAAATAAATATACCTATATATTAAATTTTGTATTGAAGATAAAATCATAGTTAGAGAATTAAATAAAGTATCATTATATTACAAATGTATTACATTATACACGTATTTGGTGAAATACAAATTCAAATTTTAATTATGTTTTTTCAATATATATTTAAATATCGATGTTAAATGATATGAACTCTTTTGGATTGCAAACTATCCACTCATGTTTAGAATGGACGATGAATTTTTTTATAAGCAAACGAATTTGATGAAGTATGAAGAATTCTAATTCACACATATTATTCAGAATTTCAATTTCATAAGTTTTCATTAAATTCCATGAAATAAACAAGTTGTTCGTATTATTATTTATTATTTCTAATGTTATATGGTATTAGTAAAAAAATTAAAGGTTTTTTTAATTAAATAAGAGACAGTTATTAGTTAGAGTTAGAAATTATTGGTATGGTTAGAATGGTGGTAAGTGAAAGGGTGAAATGGGGGTTGTGGCCTCCGCTCCTCCACACCCGAACACTAAAGATTTTTCTTTGAACGGCTAAATACATTCACTCTTTAAAACTAAACATAATTCTATACCATATTGATTTAAACTCACAATCTTGTAAGACACAAAAAAGATCAGATATCGCTAGACTATAAACACCACCATAACCGTTTAATCTACGGTTATTTTCGAAAAAACTCCAAATGCGTTATTTTTTTATTATGATCTGAATCATTGTATACGTTACTATCTAACTAATTTTACTTTAACATAACTATTCACTTTTGTAAGCGAGTTGTTATATTTCACATAATTTATTTTATTGTAATCTCAATTACTGTTCTAATTAGTAATTACATACCCTCACTTTCCTAAGTTAAATGATATCTTAAATGACTTGAGGATAAAATTATAGATATTGGGTGTGTTTGGTATGCAGTTTTTTGAAGTTTTTTAAGTTGATAGTCTTTTGTTTTGAAAGAAAGGGTTACAAGTCATGTTTGAATAAAAAAACTGAAATTCTTTTTAAAATAAAAATCTCTATGGCAAAAAGTTTTTTGAAGTAGGCAAGTAGCTTTTAAAACTAGCTAAAGCTTTTTATATACTAAATTACCTAAATACCCCATTTAATTGTTTTACAATTCTTTCTATTTTTTTATAATTTGTCATTTTTTGTTATTTTACACTATTCAGCTTTAACTACCATTTAATTTGTCAAACACATATATAACTAAAATTTACAGCTTTCAGCTCCAGCTACTGGTTTTTAGCTATTTTCGTTAAACACACCAATTCTATTATTTAAAATTTGCATGAGCTAAGCATATTTAAAGTGCGTGAATTTTATCTGTAAATAATTATTTTGAGATATAGTCCTTAATATTTGATAATTGAAAAACATAATGTAGGAATAAATATAAACAGATAAAAAAAGTATTTATCGATAATAATTGCATTTGAGTTTTGATGGATGGAATTCGTAGATTTTGAGCGTAGTGGTAGAGCATATGAAGTGGTGTAAGAGCGTGGGGTTTATTCATTTTGGGCATCTCATGCTTCATGTTAGATCAACGTCATATTATCATAATCTACCTCATGCTTTGGTAATGCTTAAACACTCATATTATCCATGCTTCGCATGCTTCATCTTTTAAAAAAAAGATACCATCTCTCCTCTTTTCTCTCTTTCTCTTTCTCTCTCATCTCTCTCTCACCTCTCTCCTCTCTCCATCGGCATTTGAATACCAAGAATACCACAATGGTTTTTGTTTCGGTATCACAATGTGGGGGGTGATATTCAAATTGGTACCAAAGTGCCAAATAAGCATACCAAAGGAATGCTTCATGGTACACTCATTGCTCTAAAGGTGTTTAATATGAGACCAGTTTAAATGTCCGTGTAATAAATGGGTAACCCAATTAAAAAATAATGTTAATTTTAACTAAATAAAAAGTATTAAATTCTCTAAATAAATTAATTAACTTTAGCTTTTATTAATATTAATATATATTTTATGTATTTGGCGGATTAAATTAGTGAAGTGGAGGTATTTTTGAATTTTAGTCAGTTTTTTATTAATCATTTCGTAAGCATTGGAAAATTTTCGATCTTAGTATTGGATAATTACAACTTATTAAATTTGAAGAGCGAAAAATTCACAGAATAGTAGCTAAGTTTGAAAATTGTTCCATCAAGATCACTCACCCTTTTATTTCACAATGTGAAATAATTCATGAGTAATCTTGGTGAAACACTTTTCAAACATAGTTTCTATTATGTGAAATAAACCTAATTTGAATATTTCTTACATTAATTTGAAAGTAATGCAAATTAAATTGATTTAAAGTTAAAATTGAGTTTCATTTTGACTAAATTAATAGTTATGATTGCTCAATTAAATAATGATGTTAATTTTAACTAAAAATATTAAGATTCTTTAATTAAATTGATCAAAATTAATGTTTATTTATATTATCTTCTAATATAAACTAAAGACTAACGAACATCAAATTTATTAAATGATCTTAACTTTTAATTTAATAAAATAAATTTAATTACTTAATTTTAACCATCCATTTAATTAAAATTTGAATTATAATTTTGACTTTTTTTTTTGTCAAAATTGAATTAACGTTATTAGAGAACATATATATCCTTCATAAACCTTAAAATATCATATTTGTTTACCTAAGTTTACAAATAGCGTATTTACACTTCAATAATATTTTAAAATATCATACTTAACCAAATTCTTAAGTTTAGCAATTTAAAATATTTTAGAATAATTTAAAAATCTTTTTAGTTATAGTCACTAAACACTTAACCTTATTACGCTAATTGTAATAATAATATTGATCGATAATTTGTACAAAAAATACAATCATATCTATTCGTATCATGATATCACGTTTCAACCATCACGTCGATCTACCCTCAACCATGCGTCAATGCTCCACCGCGGGTCTAGTGTTGATACCATTTGTTATTATTTTTTTTAAATTCTCATTTATTTCGTGTTTTTTAATCATCTAATATATTTTATTATGTTTAATATTATCATTTTCTATAAACTTAACCCGTGTATTACACAAGAATTCAATCTAGTATATAAATAAAAGAAAATATAAGAGACAAGGAAGAGATGAATTAACTTTACGTAGTATTTGGTTTTTTAACCTCTTTTAAATTCTAGTCGTTTATAATTAAGTAGTATTTGGTCTTTTATAAACTAATTTTACGTAATATTAAAATATGAATTAAAAGACTTAATTAACTATAAGTGAGATGAATTAATTTGAACATTATTTTTTGAATTTAAATAATATTTCTTTTATCTCATATTTAATCACATATTGTATTTGAAATACACAAAAGTATTTCTTATCAAGAGTTAAATTTGAGTTTTAACTTTGTTTGAGTTTCAATTGTGACTATTTAATGTCAAAATCTAGGTTTATTTTTAGACCAAACGACTGGTTATAATTTGATTTTTAATAAATATAAAGTTAGGATTTTTTAATTAAATTAATAAAAGTTAGTTTTTTTATTTATATTAGAAGATGGTATGATCAATAATAATCATTTTTATTATAATGAACATATAGTAGGATCTTATAATATGTTAAAGTAAAATGTTTTGGTATTATAATTTAAAAATAAATTCGTATATATTGTAATAATAATAATAATTTTTTATAAAAAATATATTTTCTATTCTTAATTAATTATAATATATTACACACACTAAACAGTTTGTGACTTTTTTTGATGAAAAGGTATAAGTATGTTAACTATGTTTTATTAAAGTGTTTTTGCATTATAGTAAATGTGAAAATATTCATACTATGTAGTTAAACGTATTATAATATAATATATATTTTTAAAACATAACAAATTTATTGTATTAATTCCTAACGTATTATAATCATAATAATGATACGTGTGAAAGTAACCAAAGAGAATAAATATTATAAATAATAATTTAAAGTATTAAATTAACGATCAAATTGTATATGGGTTAAAAATATTAGTGTATTACGTAAATAAGTTAAAAGATCCAATCAAATTATAGAAATCGGATCATTCTAAATGAGATGGTGAAAATTGAGTTTTTTTTGTCAAACTAGAAAAATGAAAGGCTTGTATTGGTTGATTGGAATTTTATTTAAAAATACTTTCTCAACATTGATTTTCTTTATATAGATTGTATGTGTTTAACTCGAAAATCAAACTATTTTATAACTCATAAAAAACCAAATTTAATTGATCTTTAGTTTGGTTATGGTCTTATGCCTTTTAGAGACGAGTAAAATAACCGAAATTTCTAAACCAAATTACCGAACCATTTATAAAAACTAGTGATTCGGTAAGTAGAATTTTTGAAAACCATTAATTTGGGTTCAGTTTCGGATTTGGGGTGTATGTATGTAATAAATATGTTACCTCAACTTTAATATGCAATATATTTCCTCAGCTTTTTTAAAAAATATCAGTAATGCAAGTATATTATTTCGCTTACCGATTCTAGAATTAAGTTTATTTTAGTACAAGTATGTGTGGCTTATTAGTTCTATATATATATATATATATATATATGATTTGTGTTAAATAAAATCAATGTAAAAAATATATTCATAAAATTTTAATATTCAATCATAAGTGATTTAGTATATAATCACATGTGATTTGTACAGTTACAATCACATGTGATTTGTACAGTATACAATCATATGTGATTTGTAAAAGCATCACATATGAATTACGAATATGTCACTCCACTCAAAATTATAAAATGCAATCTGGACTATTAATGTTATTGATCCAAAGGCTAAAATTAGTCCCTTGGGCCTATGAATTAAGTATGGAGTATATCGAATAAGGGTGTGTTCGGTTCTGGAACCGGACCGGAACCGAAATAACCGATAACCGAAATTGGTAAAAGCTAGACCCGAAAACCGAACCGATATAAGGGAACCGGTTCCGGTTATTAACCGGTTATTTCGGGTATAGAACCGGATAAGACCGGAAATTTACTTTGGAACCGGTTTCAAGAGCGTGAACCAAAATAACCGATAACGGTGAATATTTTTGTTATTAAAAGCAAATATGATACATTTATATTAGTTAATTTTTACCTATAAAGGTTAACTAATAACTAAAAAACTAAACGGTTTAATTTTAACACTAAATATACTTGAAATCGTAAGTGAACATGCGTGCATCGTCGACACTAACATATGACCAATAGATAATAGTTCGTTGACTTCGTTCTTACAAATAATAACCATTAGCCATATCGCTAATGATAATAGTTTAATAACCAACAATATCACCAAAAATAATAGTTCATAGCCAACTATATGACAAATACAAAATTTCACACAAACCGGTTCCGGTTCTAAGACCGAATTACCCGATAACCGGTGGAACCGGAACCGAAAGAACCGAAAACCGAAAATGAGGTTTTACGAGAACCTATAACCGGACCGAAAACTCTAATCCGGTTCCAACCGGTTCCGGTTTCGGTTCGGTTCCGGTCCCGGTTCGGTTTTTCGGTCAAAAAGCTCATCCCTAATATTGAACATATTATATATATATATATATATATATATTCACATTGTTGCAAAAAGAAAATAATAATAATGTAGTCATTAAAACCGAAATTGAATGTATAAATAGTTTTACGTTTGGTTATGGTTTCATATCCAAAAATGCAAAAACAGAATAAACTAAACCATTGAACACGTCTAGAGTGGTTTTTCCTTCCGGTATACATTTTTTTGTTATATTAGCATGAATATTTTTAATTAAAATAATAAAAAAATTCAAATGAAGTACTATCATACACGGACAAATTACAATAAACCAAAAATTCACCTTTCTCATCCTCCATCCCCTCTCGGTTTCCCAACCACACTAACACTTCGGGGTGTTTGGTAGAGAGAAAAGAAATGAAGAGAATTAGTTTCTCTTGTTTGGGAGAAATGATTATAGTTTTGGGAGGAGAAATGGTTTCTCCACCCATTTCCATTTCTCCACTTCCTTTGTATTTTCATTTCTCTTCAAATTGTGGAGAAATGGAGAGAAATGACAGCTAGTGTCTACTCATCATTGTTGATGTCCGGTTGTGATATGTTTTCGGCATTCTAATCATCATCTTCGATGTCCAGTAAGAAGGCCAATATCGCAACCGCTATCTGACGACTTGAGACACCATTTCTCTGTTTCATTTCTTTCCTGGTCAATCCGATAGTCACCCAAGTAACTAGACAAAGGGTAAAATCACAATTAATTTTTTTTAAAATGAAAGACGGGGCTACATAGAGACTTAAAAACTCTACCACCTCTCTAATTTATTCCCTTTATTCTCATTTCTCAATGTAGACACCGTCATCATTGAAAATTGAGAATTGAGAACACACCGAAAGTTGAAACAAAACTTATATTCGAAATTAGGATAAAAATAAACATGGAATTCAAAAACAAAAATTGTAGTAAAAAACCAAAAAATACTCATCAAACACATTTAGTTAAAATGGGTTGATACTATAAAAGAAAATAGATATGTCAAAAGTGGGTCGACTTGAAATTGACATGATACATAATAAACATGAACCCGATAATTAATACTCAAAGCCGACCTGAATTATCAGCTTTCTACGTACACTCTAATACTCTATATGCTCTAATTAATTGTGTACAAAATTTAGGTTTAAAGATTAAGATTATAACATAGTAAGTATATTTAAAATATATCCAATTGATTTATAAATAAAATAGTTAATGATACTGAAACTGGTAATCCTTAAAAAAATGAATGTAAATGATAATGGGATCCGACTAACCACGTGAGAGGGGTGAGGGGTGCTTGTCAGCCGTCATGTGAGATTGTTCATATATAATGTATTTTTTTTATTTTTTTTTCCTCTCCATTATTGGACATTACTATCTTAATCTTCCTTCATATATATATATATATATATATATATATATATATATATATATATTCTATCAACTTTTGTTTTATTCTTTTTTCCTTTTACGACTATTTTTAAAGAAAAACGATCAGTAATATTAATATCATCCAACTTAGGTGGTGTTACACTCACAAATAATTTTAATGAGTAAATATAGAAATGACTAAACCATACTTCATTAAAATGATTTGTGAGTATAACATCATCTAAGTTAGGTAATGTTAACATTACGAATAAATACGAAGAAAATGGGCATTTGAATTATTTCTTCTTTCTTTGCTTAATTCATATCGATGGTTCAAAGAATAATCAATAAATATGGCTTCAAATGATAATTTTTATTATTCCTCTCTAGTTTTGTGTTACAGAAAATTTTGTCTATACTTTTTAAAATGTCGGTGTTTAAACGATAATAACCTTAAGCACGCGGTTTAAAAAAAAAGTTAGTAATGTGTAAAAATAAGCTTCTTGTATACAAACTTGATAGTGTAGTGAGGTAGTTATAATAGGATGAAATTCCTTCATTATAATATTATACATAGGGTAAAGAATTAGATATATAGGTAAAAACAAGAGATTTGTTCAAAAAATATAAGAGTACTATTTATTGCTTGCAAATAAATAAATATATTATTAGTTACTTGCTGCCGTTAGCTAGCGTTTAGGTTTCTAATTCTATTGAATGGCCCAATCTGTATATAAATGCTGGGCTCCCAATCTATCTTTATTGTTATCGTGCAGTTTGCCATGTTTGGGTATTATCCATATAATTTAATTTATTATTTATTTTTATCAAACTTTCCAAGATCACACCGGCCTATCTCTAATAAGAGGCATAAATGTGGTTTTCTTATCCTGAAGGTGTATGTATTGCTTTACCCTCGCACACTATTATCATTATATTTGATTAGGTTCTTCTCTTCGGTTTCCTCTACTCGAAGACACCTCACCCCACCCACCCCATCCTCTTTCTCTCTCTTCTCATCTCTCTTTTTCTCTCTTTAATATTATTAATAAAATGAAATAAAAGTGTGGGTAAGATTGAGAAGAGTAAAACTATGATTGTAGAAAAGGGAAAGGAAAGAAAAGGAAGAATGACGTGACGTGACGTTGACGAATCAAAAGAAAAAGGAACGGAAAATAAGATGTAAAACTAATGGACTAATTATATGCTCAAAACCTCATTAGCATTAAAAGCCCATAGAGGTCCAGACCATCCCCAATGTCTAATAAGATTATATTGAGTTAGAAAAGATTGAAACCAACTGCTCAGGGTTGTTTCAATTTGAATTTAACTGAGTTCGAGTACCAAAAAAAAAAAAAAACGAGCTAGAAACTTCACCTACTTATATTGACTTATCGTAGTCAAACTCTGGACGTCTTAAGAAGTCAAAAATTTATCGAAAACTCGGGAATTATTCTAAACTTGTTTGAGTTGAACTTGGACCTTCAACTTTCAAACTCGGATTTATAATCGGGCTTTAGCCAATGGTCCTTCTAACGTTGCTTACGCCTTACCTGCTCCTGGGCCCGTTTTTCCAAATGATTATTGCTACTTTTTAAAAAAAAATTCAATTACAAGCAAAGATATGTCCTCGTATTTCGTTTTCATAGTAAATAACGAGTTTCATGATTTAAATTATATTTACTATTCTACAAAATATAAAGATTCTTAATCAAGTTCTTGAATTACAAACTGATATTGGGTACATGTTTCACAAGATAATAATAATAATAATAATTGTAACACTTTATAAGATAATTTTATATGATCCCATCACTCGTATTCAAAGAAGACAAAGTATACTAGTAACCGTTGGCACATATATATAATAACTTATATATAAGTAATATCTCTTAGCTCGATTATTATCTAGATAATTATACCCCACCCAGACAAGATTGAGTTCTGTTATTATTGTTGTTATGGATTTGATGTTATTTATACTTCCCTAGAAGTATACAAGGTTATACGATGGATATATAGGATTATGATTGTGAATCATATATTTATATTCAATCTTTTTAGTTTAATAATCACATTAAGATTATTTTAATGTAATTATCGAGACAAGAAAACTTTAACATGATTTTCTATGTAACTTGTACCAGAGAATATAAGTTAGGGTTTAATATAAGATGGTCCAGCCCTATTATATAATTGAGCTAGAGCCCATTAGGTTTCTCTTGTAACTTTTATACTATATAAATAGTTAGTAATTAAAAAAAAATACTTACGAGGTTTTTATTATTTTACAACTTGTTTTAGTATAACAGTATATATTTTGTTGTTATTACACTATAGAGATCAAATTGTTACATTTCAAATTAATTTAACTTGATTGATTACTAAATACGGGTTTGGTTACTTGAGAAACTTAGCACAAATATTTATCAAAATTTAATAAAACATGAACCGAAAGGTGAATACCTACCTACCTACCTATAACAAAAAATGATAATACATAATTCAAAATACTACTACTGCAGGTACTATAGCTCTAATGCTATATAAAAAAGTGAATAGAAATGAATTGGGCAATAAGTTGTGTTTAATATATAATGATTGTAGTCCAATAGGAAACCTAGAAATCAGGAAAAGTGTGGCATTAACTATATATATATATATATTGAAAAGTTATTTGAGAACCGTTTTTATTGCGAGAACCGCGAGAATCAATCTTAACCGTCCAATTCTCCTCCTTTAATTGGATTGCCCACCCATGAATTCCTTACATGCACCCTGCCACACCCGATCCCCCCACGCTCTTCATCCATGAATTCCATTATCCAAAATGAACGGCTAAGATTGATTCTCGCAATAAAAACGGTTCTCAAATGAACCCTCCCATATATATATATATATATATATATATATAATTTGGCAAATGCAAACGTAACCTAACCCTTTCATGTCACACTCATTTCTCATATGCACACTTTTTTCTTTTTAACTTTTACTCTTGTTTTTACATTCTACATAGATTCCTCTCTCTCTGGTATAATATTGTTCATATCCGGCCAGTAAAAATAACAAAAATCAGAAACAGTTAAACAAATATCCATCCACTTTAAGACTATATATATATGTAGTAATGTGATAAAGTTCTTGAAATTAATATTACATTTTCAAAACTTCCACTAATTACTTTTCTTTTTTTAATTATTTTGTTTGCTGACTTGAATTTGACACATCCATCATTAAAACATGCCACCTCACTCTTTTATTAATAAACAAATCATAATTTATTTAAAACTACTATTAAAACAATTCTTAAGAAAATAACAAAAGAGTCTAGAGTGTCTGCCATCCATTCATTTGATGCAACATACTTTTTGAGTATCATTTGTAGTTGTAACCGAGAAATTTTTAAATAAATTCATGAGTCTGGCCTGAATTCCTAAAAGGCTAAAATGAAAACTCGTGGTTGAAGTATAAACAAACAAAGTAAAGGGGGCAAAAGTGAAAAGCTTTATATTTGAAAGAAGCAAAAGTCACAAAGTTTTTGGAAATGTGAAATGTATTATAAAAACATGGAAATGTTAATTAAAATAGAAAAAAGAAGATAGAAATCGAGGCGCATGCAAAAACCATCATCATCATCATCATCATCATCATCGTCTTCTCTTTACTTCCCTGCCCTCATCCTATTTGTCCTATTTTATCAACCCCTACCATGCCTATATATTTACCTTCCATGCCATCTGCTCTAGAAGATACTAGCCCAAATCAACGTTGAAGAAACCTAAACGGATGTTTGTTTAGTTGGCAAAATATTTTAGACAAATCATTAAACAACATATAAAAAATATAATATGAAATAATAAATATTTCAAAGAAATTAGAGCCTGGAAGAAACTAAAATGTACAGAAATTAAAATCTAATATTTAGAATTTTAAAAAATTAAAATCCATCGTATGTTTGATTAGGATCTGTTTGGTTCATAAAATTTTAAGGAATTTCTTAGAATTTGTATTTTAAATTCTTTGAAATCCCATGTTTGGTCGAATATAAGAAGGGATTGAAATTTTAAATCCTATAGGTATAGGATTTTAAAATTAGGACTTATCTAACCAACAATTCACAGTTTGCCATCACCACATTAACCGACTCTTTACTCTCGCCGTTGCTACCGTAATCGGTCACCGCCATAACCGTCATCGGCATCACCATTGTTGGCCATCACCACCACCGTAACTGTTGCCCTTCACCGTCTTCGCATTCTTGTCATCTCCCCTTATCTATCATCTTCGTCACTACCCTAACCAGCCACCGCTGTAACCTCCCCCGTCTTTGTCGTCGCCTTTTTTTGTCTTCATCGTCACCCTTGCCCATCACCGCTATCGTCCTTCACCGCGCCCTCTGCCGCCGTCGTTTCCCTTCGCCGTCTCCGAGCAAGTCAAGTTGTAAAGATGAGTTAACTCTTTTAACATCTTTGCTCTAGAAATCTCATTATCTTCTACATAAATCAAACAAAAGATTTGATTAGATTTAAAATTATTTAGGATTTGAAATCCTTAAGATTTCAAGTCCTTAAACCAAACACTCCGTTAAAAGTTTAATCAGGTAACTCCTCCCACTCCCACTATTTTGACTCCTACACTCATGAATGGCAAGATTGTAATTTGAACAAATAGACATGGATATCATGGGAAGGAAGGAAGGGAGGGGCAAAATGGATGAAAGAAATCCAAATTAATGGTGCAGCGGAGGCAGGCAGGCAGTTTCAGCTGGTGGCAGCGTTAGCATAGTATAGATGACAGTAGTAAAGCGAAAACAGGTAAAAGCTAATAAATTAGCAAATGAGCTTACCACCACCACCACCACCACCACCACCTTCACCTTCCACTCCCACCCAGTCCATCATCACTTCTCTCTTCTTTCCACAATTAGGGTTCCTAAACACACATCTCTTCAGATTTCCTTCTCACACCAACATCTCCCCAATCTCCTCCCTAAATACATCATGTTTGGTTGCAGCCTGCAGGATAATTAACATGCTACTGTGCTCCCCCTGCTTGAAAACACGAATTCAAGATGTTTCAGAGGTTAGGGACGATTCTAATAGCCAAAATTGATGCAGATTTCTGCGTGTTTCTCTGGTTCTATTAGGTTTGAAATCATCAAAATCGAAAGCCCGGTTAGTGCGTGATCGTGGGTATTAATTATTAAGTTATCACAAGCTCGATAAACATATCTTTCTTTTGTCGAAGAGAATGATGATGGCAATGTCATGCAAGGATGGTCAGGGGGGAATACTTGATAATGGAAAGTACGTTCGTTACACACCTGAGCAAGTCGAAGCCCTAGAAAGGCTCTATCACGACTGCCCAAAACCCAGCTCCATCCGTCGTCAACAGCTCATTCGCGAATGCCCTATTCTCTCAAACATCGAGCCCAAGCAGATCAAAGTTTGGTTCCAGAATCGAAGGTATTTTATATTTCTTCAACTCCATAGCTCTCTAAGGTTGATTTTATGTAGAGATTAATGTTTGTTCATGTTTTGTTGTATAGATGTCGAGAAAAACAGAGGAGAGAGGCCTCGCGTCTTCAAGGTGTGAATCGAAAACTGTCAGCGATGAACAAACTGCTAATGGAAGAGAATGATCGACTGCAGAAGCAAGTCTCACATCTGGTGTATGAAAATGGCTATTTTCGCCAGCATACTCAGAATGTAAGCGCCAAATCGTTTCATATTTCATCTGCTTTTTGTTTATTTGAATCGACAGAAATTTAGTTTTTCTTTTTGGGTAATGCAGACGACACTGGCTACGAAAGATACGAGTTGTGAATCGGTGGTAACGAGTCATTCGACTCAGAATCAACAACATGATGCTAGTCCTGCTGGGTTAGTTGTGACCAGTCATTCGTTTTCTTGTTTTAAGTTTTGATAAAAATTCTGGTCGTTTGTGAATCTTGATTTGTGTTATTATGTTCTTTCTTAAAGACTTTTGTCCATCGCTGAAGAAACTTTAGCAGAGTTTCTTTCGAAGGCTACCGGAACTGCTGTTGAGTGGGTCCAAATGCCTGGAATGAAGGTATTCCTCTTGTCACTAATTTCAGTTTCAATGAATTTAGATTACTTATTCAAAACAGCTCTGCTAATGCTAAGGGGTAAACTTGTATTTTACATTTATAAAAAATCTCACTTTATAATAACTAGAAATTCATAGCACTAAATAAAAGATTACTTTTTTTTACTTTTTCTTTTTTCTCTAGAGAAACGATCCATGCAACCAACAATTCCGACTTATTTGATGTTATGCAGACAAGCCACTTGAATTAAGCAGTTAAATAACTTTTTTTTTTGTACAACGAACTCACACACACCCTAGTTCTACACTTTGTCTCAAGCCAGACTTGAATACTCAACCTCAAAGATTTGAGAGAAGAACACTTTACTCACCTTAGTACCGCCAGGCCAAAGGCCCTTTTACCATTCATTTAATTGTGACCCAAGTTAGGTTTGGTTCGCTACATGAATCATTTCCTTTTAATTTTTTTGTTAAAACGCAATAAGCATATAAACCAATTAAATTAGCAATCCCAAACACACCCCTTTGATTTATTTCCTATGCAGTTTATGTCTAATATCTGTTTATTTAATTGTTTTCCTTTATTGTTTGTTGTAGCCTGGTCCGGATTCCATTGGAATCATTGCTATTTCTCATGGTTGCACTGGTGTGGCAGCACGAGCCTGCGGCCTGGTTGGTCTTGAGCCTACAAGGGTGAGTGCTATTTATGGTAGATTATGAAAAGGAAAAAAGAAAAAAAAAATTCAAAAACTCAAAACTTCAACAGAAAATCTTGATAATTGGGGGAATGTAAAGACTTTTGAAAGTTTAAATTTTGGTGTCAGGTTGCTGAAATCCTTAAGGATCGCCCCTCATGGTATCGTGATTGCCGAGCTGTTGATCTGGTCAACTTGTTACCCACCGTCAATGGTGGAACCATTGAGCTTTTGTACATGCAGGTTGGTCATATACTTATTATATGGTGGTTGATTAACACACATTGTATTTTCTTTCACTTATGGTATTTCTATATCTAATGGTGTAGCTTTATGCTCCAACAACTTTGGCTACTGCTCGTGATTTCTGGCTGTTGCGTTATACTTCTGCTACAGAAGATGGCAGTCTAGTTGTACGTAATCGTTTTTACTTCTAAGATTATTCCACATAACTTCATGATTCTAAATTTATCTGTAGCACTTATGCCTATTTTATTTGGTGGGATTTTTTAGGTTTGTGAAAGATCACTAACCAACACTAAAAATGGTCCGAGCATGCCAACTGTTCAGAACTTTGTGCGAGCTGAAATGCTGCCTAGTGGTTACCTTATCAGACCTTGTGAAGGAGGTGGTTCTATCATTCACATTGTTGATCATATGAATCTAGAGGTATACATTATATTCATTCATAAATGTTATAATAATTGCATGAATCAGGATCAAATAAATAGTAAATATATGGTAAGAGCTGTTTGAACTATTCCTGACCCACAAGCGAAATTCTGATGCATATGCATCAAATTCAGATGCTTTACACCAAAACTCCACTCGTGCATTTGAGATAAATGGTTAGAAATAGTTTTTACAGTCTTTACCAAAATTATTAGTTGTTCTTGGAACCCTTCCTCTATTTTACTTTGTATTTTAGTATAATTGCGCATGCATCATTAACTTTAGGCATGGAGTGTACCTGAAGTGTTGCGTCCATTGTATGAATCAGCAACCGTGCTCGCTCAAAAAACAACAATGATGGTAATATTCCAATTCAAGTTTAAGCAAAGTTTATTTTATATTTTAGTATAAATGTGGATCAGATGCATTTAGAGCCAATTTTCAACAGGCTTTACGTCAGCTCAGACAGGTAGCTCAAGAAGCTTCCCAATCCAGTGCCCCTAATTGGGGTCGAAGACCTGCAGCATTAAGAGCACTTAGTCAGAGGTTAAGCAGGTATGTTTTAAAAGCACCATTCTACTCTTTGATGGATTTTAGGGTTCTTAATTAGCGCAAAACTTTAATTCACAGGGGTTTCAATGAGGCCGTAAATGGTTTTACAGACGAGGGTTGGTCTTTAATCGATAATGACGGGATTGATGATGTCACCATTCTTGTGAACTCTTCTCCTGAAAAGCTTATGGGAATAAATCTGCCGTTTACAAATGGATACACACCAGTTAGCAACTCTGTATTGTGTGCAAAAGCATCAA
Source organism: Dittrichia graveolens (assembly GCA_038502395.1). NCBI lineage: Eukaryota > Viridiplantae > Streptophyta > Magnoliopsida > Asterales > Asteraceae > Dittrichia > Dittrichia graveolens. The sequence goes on along the minus strand of JARJIL010000004.1, from coordinate 2,827,266 downwards.
TGCTTTTACAGGTCAGTTTTTGCTGCCAGGTCAGCTATTACAGGTCAGCCCCTATTTGAGCTGACTTTTTGTTTGTTTTTTGGTAGAATGTCCCTCCAGCCCTCCTCCTGAGGTTCTTAAGGGAACACCGGTCAGAATGGGCTGACAATAATATCGATGCTTACTCAGCTGCAGCGGTCAAACTTGGACCATGTAGCGTAAAAGGCTCTCGAGTTGGTAATTATGGAGGTCAAGTAATTCTTCCTCTTGCTCACACAATTGAGCATGAAGAGGCACGTTAGATCATGTTGGATTAAATTCATTATTTCCTAAAATTTAATATCGTGTTGATATTGTCAGAAAGTAACTCTTACCACTAAGCTTGTATTTGTAGTTATTGGAGGTTATTAAGTTGGAGGGTGTTGAACATTGCCCTGAAGATGCACTAATGCCGAGAGACATGTTTCTTCTTCAAGTATGTGTTGTTTCTCTACATTATTCACTCCTCTCTCTCTAGTCTCTCCCTATATGGCATAAGAAAACATGCAAATATTTGTCTAGTTGTTCAAACTTGTGTATATGTAAATGGGGAAAAGTTCAAACAATAACTGCAAGAATTGTTTCTAACACCATTAATGACTCATTAATAGGGGTATTTTGGTCATTTATATATTTTACCCAACCGTGAATTGCGTCGGGATAGATGAGTCATTATTAGATTGGCTTAATTCTCATAATACCCCCCCATTAATGAGCCATTAAAATTCATTGCCATTGATTTATTTTAATCAAGGTTCTAAGATTGGTTCTCACGAAAAACAGTTTTCGTTTGAACCCTCTCCTATGTAAATGATGTTTATATTAACAAATGTGGAGTAATATAATAGGTCGTACAAATTCTATGCTTATAATTGTAAAAAAAGATGTTTGCACTTGTAAGAGTGTGTACAAAGTTACACATAAAAGTTGTCATACACTTTCTTTTGGGTGTAACAAATTGTCTCAGTTTTAAGTGTACACAATTTTAATGCTTTTACATGATTATAAGTGAAATATTTGTTCCTACAAACTATAAGGGAATGTTCTCATCCCTTTTTATATATTTATGCACTTATAAGTATAAAAATCTTTTACATGTTAGTGTCATCTTAAATCTTTTTTATGATTGAAAACAATAGCTATGCAGCGGGATGGATGAGAATGCTGCTGGGATGTGTGCTGAACTTATATTTGCTCCCATCGATTCTTCTTTTGCGGATGAAGCACCTCTTTTGCCTTCTGGCTTTCGTATCATTCCTCTCGATTCTGGCAAGGTTAGCATTTATATATAATTGTAGATACCCATGGAAAGTAGTGGATCATTATTCTATTTTTCATTATTTTAGTCTTTTAAATGTAATAAATGTTGTTTTAAGTGAATTCTTTCTATTTGATTTTTAATTGTATTTGGCATATTTTATTGGAATTTAACTTGATAGACTTTTTTGTAGAGAGCTTGTTTGTTAAGGAACTTCTAGTCTCTAGTTATTAAGATAATAGTATATAAGCATATAATTGACTCAATTTAAGTTGGTTTATGGTTTCCATTTAGTTTGATATAGAGGGTAAGATAGTAACTTAAAAATAAGCGATTGAGGTATTGAACCAATTGCTTTATAATATATTGTTGCTAGGCAGGGATGGCAGAAAAAACCGAAACTGACGGGGAAAACCGAAAACCAACATAAATGGGGCTGGTCGGGGAGGATAGACGGGGACGGGGAAAACCCGATTATTTTAAAAGGTGACGGGTTTGATGATCCCCCTCCCGATTACCCGATACCCGGCCCCGATTACTCGTTACCCGATTATAATTTTATTATATATATATATGTGTGTGTGTGTATGTTGAAAAGTTCATTTGGATTGTCCACCCATGAATTCCTTACATGTACCCTGCCACACCTAATTCCCCCACGCTCTTCATCCATGAATTCCATTATCCAAAATGAACGGCTAAGATTGGTTCTCGCGGTTATTGCAATAAAAACGGTTCTCAAATGAACCCTCCCATATATATATATATATATATATATATATATATATATATCTATACTAATATATAAAGCATTTAACACTCTCTCTCCTAAATATCTTAATCTCTTAAATTTTAAGTCATTTGATATTACTAACTTACCCCTTATTTAAATCTTAAAAGGAAACTATTGAATACCATTTTAATAACTAAACTTTCTATAAAAATAATGTTTAAAAATGTCAACTCAATACAAATTAAATTTCAACCTATAAGATATTTACACAAATTAAAAATTGAATAAAAAAACCTCCATAGAAATATTATTTTAAATATTATATCATATACCAAATAATTTAATTGAAGTATTAGAAAATTCCTATAACTAAAACTCATAAACTTGATAACATGTAACCGAATTTATAAACACACATATAAGTAAAATAAAAAGTTTAATTTATAATATATTTAATATTATTTTACTTGAACTCTTAAATTTTAAGTAATAGAAAATTACCAATATAGTCTTAAATATATTTACATTTTTTTAAAATACACCAACCCAACCACTAATATATTATCTCATACCTACACAATTTCTCATTCAAATCAACAAAATTCACCAAGTCATTGATATGTTTTTATCATCTTATTTTATAAGTAGAGATTGTTTTTTTTCTTATTTTATTGTTTTTCAAAGGTTATTTTAGAAATTAACGAAAGAGTTGATAGATAATAAAGAAATAAGTAAAATGGAAAAGAAGGAAACAAAATGGACATACCGCAAATGGAAATTATTCGACGTCATCATAGTGTGTGTATACCATACCCTACGTTACCGAAAACGGACATGTTATCGAGAATTAATTAGTTATCGTCGCCGCATTGCGCGGGTAACATGCTAGTATATATATATATATATATATATATAGAGGGTGAGGATCCAATAGAAACAGTTCTTAAAATAAGAACGCTAGGAACACTGCATCTTGTCTATAAAATCACTGCATTCAACTTTAAATCATTAAATCTTATCTAAAAAACATGGAGTTCTCTTAAAACTAGTCCATTATGCGTGAATTAATTTGTGAATTCTCATTTAAGAACCAATGCATCTTGTCTAAAAATCACTGCATCTAAGCATAAAATCACTGCATCTTGTCTAAAAACACTACATCTCATCTTTACACACAAATAATAATAATAATAATAATAAATAACAAATATATAATAATAATAATAATAATACACCAAATACATAATAGCACACATTCTTTGACTTTGGTGCAGTTTTGATGCATTCGCACACGATCCTGTCATCCTGTTACTATATATATATAGGGGAAGGTTCATTTGAGAACCAATCCTATTGTGAGTACCACGATCATCAATCTTAACCGTTTATTTGGTAAGTGGAATTCATGGATGAAGAGCGTGGGGGGATTGAGTGTGCTAAGGTGCATGAGATGAATTCATGGGTGGGTGATGACATTGAAGGAGGGGGAATTGGACGACTCAGATTGGTTCTCGTGATACTTGCAATAAAAACGGTTCTCAAATGATTTTTTAACAATATATATATATATATATATATATATTCATAAAATTAATTTTAAATAGAAAATATACAAATCTTTATACACTTTCATACAACCTAATTTTAGTCGTTGTCTTTATTTGGATTGTTTGGTTTTGATATATTGGATGCATTTAGACTTTTTAAGACTTAAATCTCGGTTTAGATATGTTTGTATTCCATAATGTTGTATAATTTAGTATAATCGTTTTCTAAAATTCGTGGCAAAATCTTAATGGTGATGATCCCTGTGGTGAAAAATCACATTTTTACTTTAACGAGTATCTCCGTGGTGAAAATTACCAGTTTAATCACTTGTTTACATTAAATGGGGATACCCGTTTCCCCGTGGTTACCCAAAGGGGATTCCCTTTAAATCCCCGCGGTATTTTAAGCAGGGACGGGGATGGTTTTATCAGTGTTGTAGAAGTCGGGCTAGGCGGCCGACTAGTCGGCGCCTAGTCGCTCGGCGGTCCTTGACCTTGCAGTATATATGCTAGTCGGTCTAATTCCAAGGTCCTGGTCAAAGTCGGTCAAAGTTGGGTCTAGGCGGGTCTTAGGCGGGTCTAGGCGGGTCAATGGTCAAAAGAAAGTTTTTTTTTTAATATTTTAAAGCCTCATAAAAATTAGGGCTAGTCAAGGTGGAGTTCAAATTATTGAACAATACGGGCAAGAAGATGAGTGACAAGGAAGTAGATGAAATTTGTGTTTGAACTAGTATTTAATGTCTTGAACAATTATATTAGTGTTTCTATTTTCTAAACGTATGTTGAGGGTCTATGAACAATTATATATATATATTTGACTATTTATGAACATGTAGTATATATAATTTTGAAATTTTTACATAAAAAAATCCAATCCGAGTACTCCCCGAGTACTCCCCGCCTAGGCCGAGTACTCACTACTCCCCGCCTACCGCCCGGCTCCCGCCTAGCGACTTCTACAACCATGGGTTTTATTAAGTTATAACAGATATAACTGTCAAAGTTTCATAATTTATGTAAAAGTTAAATACCTAAAATAACTGGCTTTCAAGCCCCACGTCAACACCATATTGGTGCCATGTCAGGAAAAAAGTTGGTTATCGTGAATTGAAGATTTTGGAACATTGATGGTTTTTTCTGGCCTAAAAAAGTTGGTTACGTTTACTCAATTAGCGTTGTTAGTTATTTATATGTTTTGGGCTGCAATGCTTGTTATTGATCTGTGATAATGATATTAATACATGCAGGAATCTTCAAGTCCAAATCGCACTCTCGATCTTGCTTCTGCCTTAGACATAGGTGGGTCTGGGAATAAGTTATCTGATGATCATGGTAACGGCACTGCAAGATCAGTGATGACAATAGCTTTTGAATTTGCATTTGAGAGCTACATGCAAGAAAGTGTTGCTTCAATGGCCCGTCAGTATGTTCGAACCATTATCTCATCAGTTCAGAGGGTAGCATTGGCTCTATCTCCTTCTCACCTGAGCCCAAATGGAGGTCTGCAGGCATCAGTGGGCGCCCCTGAGACACATACTCTAGCTCGCTGGATCGACCGTAGTTACAGGAGCAACTTGGGTGTCGAGCTTCTTGAAACTGGTAGCCATGGAAGTGAATCGATTCTTAAGTCTCTTTGGCACCACTCTAACGCAATCATGTGTTGCTCTCTTAAGGTGGGGTTCATTTAGTTCTTGCAGTGCAATTCTCTCTCTCTCTCTCCACTTATTCTGCCACCATTGATGCAGGCATCACCAGTATTCACTTTTGCAAACCAGGCAGGTCTTGATATGCTTGAAACCACACTAATTGCACTAAAAGAAATCACTTTGGAGAAGATACTTGATGAACATGGAAGAAAAAGTCTCTGTACGGAGTTTCCACAAATAATGCAGCAGGTTAGTGTCAATTTCTTTCAGAATAAGGAGTTACTAATTTTATCCAGAAATATTAACATGCAGCAAATGTTATTGCATCACAGGGTTTCACATGTCTTCAAGAGGGGATATGTTTATCAAGCATGGGGAGACCGGTTTCTTATGAGAGAGCGGTGGTATGGAAGGTGCTGAATGAAGAGGAAACTGTTCATTGCATCTGTTTTATGTTTATTAACTGGTCGTTTGTTTAGTTATTGTTCCATCTTTAAGAACGCGGAAAACTCATCTATACATACCTGTCTCTTTTGCGTTTTGGTTCTCTTTGATGCAGCGACTTGATCTCTGTATGAAGCAGATAACTACTAGTGATTTGTGTCCCTATGGCTGTTGGTCTATGAATATGAACCAAGCTAGCTACTACAGTTTCTATGGAATTTGGCTCTCTGCCGATCACACTTTTACATGTGTGAGTTGCCACTTTTTATTGTTTCCTTCATTCAACACAACGGCGTGCGTATATTATGGTTCTGTTTTTTATTTCATAATCGACATGACACATTTAACAATATCGGATATATAGATGGCGTGTAACAAGGCTTAATTTCAGTCTTAAATTGGGTCTAAACCTAAACCTAAACCTTTCGATATTAACACTTAATTAGTACGCCCTCAGAGTTATTGGGTAGCAGCAAGGACGCATATCGAGGAGTATGAAGCAGCGTGGTGAATTCATCACCAAGTTGATTAGCAACAGAGATAAACCATCGACCATCCAAATGCCCCTTCACCTCCCTATTCCCCTTCTCTCTACAACTCAAAAGTTAACCTAATCATGTCCCACTTTTATTTTGACAACCATTTTTATTATGAGTATTACGAAAATCAATCTTAACCATTCATTTGGAGAGTGAAATTAATGGATAGAGTGTGGCAGGGTGCATGTGATGAATCATGGGTGAGTGATGGAATAGAAGAAAGATGAATTGGACGGTTAAGATTGATTTTTGCAGTACTTGTAATAAAAATGGTTCGCAAATGAACTTTTCCCTATGTATATCGAAAAGTTTAATCGAAAACTATTTTCAGTACGAGAACTGGAAACTGTTTGTAACACTATTAATGGCTTATTAATACGGTATTTTGGTCATTTATATATTTACCCAGCTTTAAATTGCGTTCGAGTGAGCCGTCATTAATTTGCGAGGTTTAATTTTTCAAAATACCTCTTATTAATGCATCATTAATGAGCCGCTAAAAATTCCTAGCCATTGATTAATTTTAATCAAAAGTTAATATTGGTTCTGACAGTTCTCGTACAAAAAACAATTTTTATTTGAACCCTCCCAATTTTCATTTACAAGCTTAAAAACTCTTAATTTTAAGTAACTTGAATGTACTAAAATATCTTTTTTTAACATTTTCATTCTCTCTCATAATTTAATTTAACTTTTTATCTATTTAAAATATTTTAACCATTTAATTCGCTCTCCTAATTTACTTTAACTTTTTATCTATTTAAAATATCTTTTTAACACTAAAAGACTCTCTCACACAAACACAATTATCCACCACATCAACATAATTTTCAAAATCTTATTAACTTTTCTCTCCTTATTTTATAAATATAAATCTTTTTCTTATTTTAATGTCTTTTAGAATTTATTTTTAAAAATAATAAAATAGTTGATGCAAATAAAAAAAAAAAAAAACTGACATTGTACAATACTTTTTCGTGACATTGAATTGAGCGAATAACATATTATTACATTTTTAAAAGCAACATGATATAAAATATAAACTACTTGCCGCCGCAACATTGCGCGGATACCTTGCTAGTATATATATATATATATATATATATATATATATATATATATCTTTACTACTCTATAAAACATTTAGCTCTTTTTTAAGACAATTTTTTAAGTTAAGTAGTACAAGTAATATAGCATGCTTTATAATAACTTCCAGCAACAATCTTAACATCTTTAAAATAGTACAACTCAAATAGCATTATTTACAATATGTTCCAGCAATGATCTTAAACACTTTAAAACTGTCCAAAAATTTAATTACATAAAACTGTCAGAATTTAAATACATAATTAATACTATAAAACTGTCAAAAAATTAATTACAAAAAACTGTCAAAATTTAAATACATAATTAATACTTACTGTTTTCAAAAAGTTTTATATTCTACCATGTAATTTGATCGTAAAAGATGGTATGAATTCGTTCATACAAGAATAGAATGGTGTCATTTAAACGTAAGTGTTGCGTTAACTTGATATTTGTACGAAGATCACAACTACCATATTCTCCGACAACATCACAAATAACATGTTGAATTGACATGTCGACAAATGAAACTATTTTACCTCGCCGCATCGTGCGGGTAAAATACTAGTATATATATAGTTCATTTGAGAACCGTTCTTATTGCGAGTACCGCGAGTACCATTTGTAACCACTATTAATACTCATTAGAGGTATTTTGGTCTTTTATATATTTTTCCAACCGTGAATTGTGTCTGGTGGGCCATCATTTAACAGTGAGACTTGATTTTTCCGAAATACCACTTATTAGTAAGCCATAAATGAGCCATCAAAATTATTAGCATTGATTTATTTTAATCAATGGCCAATATTGGTTCCCACGGTACTCGGAATAAAAACGGTTTTTAAATGAACTTTCCGACCCCTACTAATATATATACATATACACTAGCATGTTTCTCGTGCAATACAACGGTGATGAATAATTTCTACTATATAATATGTCCCTTTTCAAGACATAGGGTTATGATATTCACGTAATCCGATGACGACGAATAATTTTCTTTTAATAAGATGTCTATTTTCTTTATCTTTTTTTTATTTTCTTTATTTTTCTTTTCTGGGCAAATTCCATTAAAACATAATGAATTTTGTCTTAGTTACCATTATATACAAGCACCTTTATTTTTTAAGAATAATACAACTAACTTTTATAATCCTTACATTGTATGCAGTTTGTTGTATACTATGAAAGTTATGATAAAGTTCATTGTATACAATAGTAACTAAACAACAAACATATAAAAGTCTCTATTTATAAAATAGGATAAATTGTATGAAAATACATGGCGTAAATTAGTAATTTAAAACTATTTAAATTTAACGAATTAAGAAAATAGATTTTCTTAGTAAAATAGTGGATAATTATTTTATTTTATTTTGATTATATGAGCTATTTAAAAATATTTATAAATTATGGTTGTAGGTTATTTTGTTTTATGAGTTATCCTTATACATATTTTCTAATAACTAATTTAAAATATTTATTATAGGATAAATATTTAAAATGAAAGGTTTATCTATGAAAATATTTTATAATAATTAAGTTAATTTGTATTGACTTGATATTTTTAATATAGAAGATTTAGTTATAAAATGAAAAATAAGAATCTTTTAACTCTATTCAATAGTTACTACATTTAATAGTTTCTATTTAGTTTATATGAGAAGTAATTTAGTAATTTTAAAATACTTAAAATTTAAGAGTTCAAGCAAAAAGTATAAATACTTTATAATATATATATATATATATACACACACACACATTATCTATAAAGGATTTACACATTTTAAGTCTCTTAATTTTTAAGTAAGTTGAAATTACTAATTTACCCCTTATTTAAACCTATAAGAAACTCATTATATGAAGTTTATTAGATTCTTAAATACCATTTAATAACTAAACCTTTCATAATTAATAAGGTTTAAAAAAGTCAAGTCAATGCAAATTAATTTTTAACCTACATGAAATTAAAAACTAAATAAAAAAGGATTTTCATAAGATTAATAGTTTTAAATATTTTATCATATAACACATATTTTAGTTTAAGTATTAAAAAATACATATAGCTAAAACTTATAAATTAACCTAATAACATGTAAACTAAATTTATAGAAATTTCCAGATTTTTTAAATGAATCGTGTAATTAAAACATAATATTTAATTTATAGTATATTTAATATTCTTTTTGTTTCTCATTTTATTGTTTTTAAAAATCAGTTAAAGAGTTAAAGAGTTATAAAGAAAAGAGAGAGAAAAGAAAGAAAAAGGAGAAAGAAAATAGATATATTGCGAACGATTGCTCGATGTCACCATAATGCATGAATATAATAGTCTTACGTTATAAAACATGAACATATTATCGAGTATGAATTATTTCTAGCCGCTGCATTCGCAGGTACTATGCTAGTGTGTGTGTGTGTATATATAGAGTTTGGTTATGCATAGAACTACCTTTATTTATAGAACCTATAGTACCACTACGGTGATGACACATGTCATTAAGAAAAAGAACAAAAAAGAGAATTTCGCTTTTGTTCATTAACTCACGCACGTGTCATATTAGACATTTAATTAAAAAAAACATTAATCCTTCTAATGATCATAACTATTCCATGTTTAATTTAAGACTAGACTTGATATATTTCTGAAATATCTTTTTTCTGAAAATGCATGCGTTCTAAAAAATGCAAATGGTTTAATAAATATGTAAATGCTTCGAAAATAAAAAAAAGAATAGATCTAATAGAGAAACAGATGAGACGATAATCAAATGCAATTTCACCACTGCATGTTAATTAATCAATATGCATTTAAAAAATCATAAGAAACATAAGTATACAAGCATTTTTACATCAAAAAAACAAGCAACAACAATCTAGAATGCAAGTAACAATAATTTAAAATGCAAATAACAACATTTTCACATAAAAAAAGGCAAGCAACAACAATCTAAAATACAAACATTAGTATTTTCACTTCAAAAATGCAATCTAAAATGCAAACATCATTTTCATATAAAAAAATGCAAGCAACCAAGATGAAAATGATATGGCATTTTGGTTATCATCTTCATTTGACTTGTATTTTTTGGTCATCATTTTCATCAATATAACAAATGAAAATGTAATCCAGATGAAAATTCAACCTAGAAAAAAATGAATCCCGTGATTTCAAATCTGCATTTTCACTTGTCTCACATTTTTCAAATCAAACATCACCTTCTTCAACACTGTGATTTTTTTTTAGATCCAAACAAATAAAAATAATGACCAAAATGCAACCTCGATGAAGATGATAACCAAAACGCAACCCAGATAAAAACGATGACCAAAATGCTACCTCATTTTCATCGGGATTGTATTTTTGTCATCATTTTCATCCGGATTGCATTTTCATTATCATCTTCATCTGGGTTGCATTTTCGTTTGATGTCACAGATATAAGATGAAATCTTCAACTCAAAATGCATATTGAACTTCATCTAGGTTGCATTTTCGTTATCATCTTTATCTGGGTTGTATTTTTAAAAAATAAAAATTTCAGAAATATGGAAGAATGGTCTTGATTTAAAGAGGATTAAAAACTATTAGATTGGTATAATTTTTTTGCTAAAATTCTTAAAACATAATTAGTGATGGCAAATTAAAATTTTGAGAGGTAATATTTGAGAGAGAAAATGAATGTTTTTCATTTTTGTCCATCTTTGTACATTATAATTGATAAACATATATAATAATTACAAAACTGTCATTAATTAATATTAATCCTTGATTAAATTCATCCAATGGTTAGATTTGGTTCATTAAGTTCAATAGATAAAAGGTGGTTCTATATTAATTCTATTTATATACATATAAAGGGAAGAGATTAAATAAGAGGGTATTTGATATAAGATGGGTAAGAGAGAATGTAAAAGTGACATGTGGTATAATATGTTTAAGGGTATTGTAGACTTTTCCACTCCATGCCATATCTCCCCTCTTAATGCCACCATCCACCCACTTTAATATGTTTTTAAAAAACAATGTGAACCCTAAACTAATCCTTCCTCCAAAGTCGGTAGCCGCTTCCCTTTCAATAGTTGTCGGTTTCAATCACCATAGTAGGCGTTGCTCCTCCTCTATTCGGCAGCAACTGCCACATGCTACTATCTAGCACCATCGTTGTTTGGTATTTGTTCCACAATCTGTATTTTTTGGTGTTTATCGATTATACACGAAATCACCACCGTCGCACGCACTGACATCGCCATTGCTGCCATTGTGACCATCACCTTTAATTACATCAAATCTGAAGAACAACCGCGATCTGGTTTTCAAAAGAATCGTTTACATCCAAATGGACTTACTAAGTTTGTTGTTAGCTTGTGTTCAAATATTTTCATTCATCATGTTATGAAGATTCGAGTGTTGTTAAAAGGCTGAATTTTGGTTCTAGTGTATTTTTATTCATCAATTTTATGGTAAATTCATTAGAAAAATGTGATGTAAACTGTAGTCTACAGATCTTAAATACTTCATCGACCTGTTCGTTTATGACTTATGTATTTATGTACGTCTAATGGTTCTTTCTCTTGTTTATTTAATTCTACTTGTTCATATTGTGAGTAAATGTTTTAATTTCTTTACTGGGTTGAAGATGTGCTATTTATTTTCATCAATATTTTCTCTTGATGAATACCACATGTGTATCAATTTCTACTTGTGAAAACTAGATGTGTAATACTTAAATTAGGGTGTTCATCAACTTTTAAATTTATGATAACTTGATTTTTTCAGGAGCGTGAATTTAGGAGTTGTCAGTATTTTTTAATTTATAATTTACCCTTAAACAGGAATAATATGACAATTACTAATCACCACTTTTCGACCAAATCTTATTGAATTTTGACGAGATCTTATGGCCTACAATGCCTCTTACATCTCTTACCAGGATTTCCATCTTACAATAACCTTACCCTCTCTCTCTATATATATATGTATGTATTTGAGAGAGAGAGAGAGAGAAAGAGAGAAGGGAGAAGGGAGAAGGGAGGAGGGAGAAGGAAGAGAGAGGAAGGAAGATCGGGTTGGGGCACTTGAAAACCTCACTCTACCAGGTTACATCATGGGGGCGTATTGGTGTACTTTTGGAACCCGATCAACCTGAAGGTCAAGCCAAAGGCTTCGGGCATGATCGTACGCATGGCCTGACAATGTCGATAAGTAGAAACCATATATATAGAAGAAGGTCCCCACAAATCAATAAATTCAATTCAAAAGCATATTGACTTTTAGAAGTCGACAAGATAAGGTTAATCATGAAGACTTTTGTAATATTATCTTGTTGTCAACAAAACATTAAGCGCTCCGTTTAAAGGTTCAGATCTTTGTGTTGGGGAGTAATATGAGAGGCTACGAGGAATTCAATAGCCTTGATGTTTCTGAATCATGTATAAAGTTTACTAATCTGAATTGATTATTCGACCCTGATTGCGTATCACAGATATCAATTATGGATAACTAGTAAACTCCGTGTATCTCTAAATTCAAGTTTGTTTATTTTATTTATAGTCACTTAAAGGCAGTAATTTTAGACTAATCGCTAAATTAAGTTGGTTACTTGCAGTTATTCAATGGGTAACTGTTGTTAGGATACAGTTATGAAACATATTTAAGAGTTGAACAAGCGATCATTTGCAAGTGCCGATAAGTTGGTTACATACGTACAACTATTCAAGTGGTAACTGTTGTTAGGATACGGTTACGAAAAATCAGCAAGTGTTGAACAAATTTAACACATAAGCTGATGATCAAGCTTAATCGCTAGTTGAACTTAGCAAATGAGCATCCGCGGCATTGGACTCAGCTTTAACAACATCGAACGCGGAACTCAGAATTAGCATCATATTTGATAAAATCTTATTCATATATGTCCACACTGTATTTTGGTTTAAGGGTTTTGGGGGCGCTGTCGCTAGGATCCAGCAAGGAGACGTACCCCCTTTGACCCTCAGCCCACTGATTTATTTGGGATTAGGACTTCAAATAAGGCTTAAATGTACAATCGTACCCTCTAACTAGTTTACCAAGTTTAACTAAATCTTTCATATTACACTAAAAATTAATAACCACTACCTTTGGCTGGTGGAGAGCTCTAAAATTGTCACCAACATGTGTCAAATTGGCTTTGAGAGGCATCGAGGACTTGCACCCTCGGCGATGAAGAGTCGAAGACAAAGGACGTGAAGACCATCTTTTTATCATACTGAAATCTCAAACCGAGTATGGAATGATGTGTCAATATGGTAGGATATGAAGCTTCCCGATTTCACCATCTTGGATGAATCTATTCGATCAATTTCTCAAGCAATTGCTCTTTCTAGTCGCCTAGCTCGACCTGCTTGCTCGGATATATATAATGATGCTGAAGATAACCTCTTTTGGTTAATTTGGAAGCAAAGAAAAAAAACACATTTTTACTCTCAAGAAACTGAGAAGTGACTCTTTAGGATCGAAATGATGTTAAAATATATACTCTCTTGGAGTTGGCTAACAATCTAGCAGGAGTAAATTCTTATTGTCAAATTGGATAGAATGGACTTGTAATCCTTGATTTTGAAATCAATCCAGAAAGATGCAACACACACACACACATATATATAGCACAATAAACTAACTACAGAAAGATGAAAAAACTGCAAAGATCGAATTGATATGATCGAGACTACGTACGTACTCTTATGTTAATAAAATTTAACGCATATATATATATATATATATGATTCAGCTGTAATTCAAAAGAACACGTGCTTTCACCTTTTTATAAGCTTCACAGATCGATTACAACACTCTTCACAAGAATTATTTTACGTACACTTAGACAAATTACAGTACTACAAACAAACAATACATACATAGATATATATAGTTACAGTTTGAAAACAATAAAAACGACCAAAACCCTTTGAAAAACAACCAACACAACTTTAAAAAAAACCCTACAACCAGGTCAAGATATGTTGATGGTTGGATGTGCTTAATTGGGCTCGGCCCTTACAAACTTAGCTTTTGCGAGTAATCAAGTTAAGGCGGTACATACTGATCGATCGATACTAATTAAAACTGTAATTAATTAAGCAAATCCTATTAATATTTGGACATGCTCAGTGAAGTGCATGGATTGGTAATTAGTAATTAATTAGCCTTAATTAATTAGTGAGTATTAACACCATTGATCTCCTTAGTAATGGCAGGAATGCAGCTAGAACTTCTAGTGATGCCACCCTTCTTGGCGAGACCGTGGTCTCTAGGACTCAAAGATGTGGCTCGTAGTCGAGTCTTCTTCAACATGTTTCTCATGGCCTCGGCTTGACATAAAACCGGGTAGGCCCGGTCACGTTTGTTGAACCGAACACACGTGTTCATGTGACTACTCAAAGCCTCTTCTTTATTCCCACCATTTTTCACCATTTCTTCTGTCACGGCTTCTGAACACAACCCGCATATCCACTTTCCTAAAAACCGGTTGTGCACCTTTTCCATGTACTCGGGAGTGCACTCTTCGATCATGCCACAACACTCGCACTTAGCATCCACCACCTCCGAGATTGTGGTCAACGACTTGATATCATTAATAGCTTCTTTGGTGAACGTCTGAAATGACATGTCGGAGACCGTGCGTTTGAGCCCGTCAGACGATAATCTTGGTGGCTTGGTAAACGTGTAGGAGCTAACAATGGAATCTCCATGCGGTGCCATGATGAAATGATGTATAGAAGATTGAAGACTGACTGAAACTGCAGCTAGAGCTAGCTGGGATTTAATGACTAAATTATATGTGAAGATAGATAGATGATGAATTGATGGATGGCTTAGTGTAGAAGGGAAGCAAGGTAAGGGGGGTTTATTTATAATGAGCATTATGGCCGGGAGTGTGTAAATTAAAGAAGAGTCAGTGATATATGTTGTGAAGCATGATGATTCACTTGTCGCTGTTGAATTATAAATGTTCGACATGATTAATAATAAATGTAGTTTCAAATGTCAACGTCTCTTGGTTGGTTGGTGTATGTGGACATAATAAATATGTTTAATTTTATTTAATCATTTAATTCATGGCCACCTGAAACTAAAATTTTTAATTGTTATTCTAGAAATGATATATAATTCTATTTTATGATTCTACTTATCCTCCTATATATTCATAAGATCAACACAACTGTTAAAATTAATAGATGAGGTGAGAAATGAGAATTACTGGACTCCACATGTCATCTTGTGATGAGTAGAACGATAAAGTAGACGAAAGAATTAGGAGAATATATCATTTCTCTTGTTATATATCACCAGCTCTTCTTTTTTTAATTAATTTTTGTGGTTTTATGCTATATATATATATATATATATATATATAGTGAAAAGTTCATTTGAGAACCATTTTTATTGCGAGAACCGCGAGAACCAATCCTAGCCGTCCAATTCTCCCTCCTTCAATTGGATTGCCCACCCATGAATTCCTTACATGCACCCTGACACACCCAATCCCTCCACGCTCTTCATCCATGAATTCCATTATCCAAAATCAACGGCTAAGATTAGTTCTCGCGGTTCTCGCAATAAAAACAGTTCTCAAATGAACCTTCCCCTATATATATATATATATATATATATATATATATATATATATATATATATATATATATATATATATATATATATATATATATATATATATAGGCATGTACGTACGTTAAAATAGTACGTAGTAGCATGCATGTTTAATTTCTAGACATATATACTTAATTTCCGAGCAAAACTCATATCTCTACTTGATCGATCAGAAACAACATTGATTATATGTATCCAAATAAACTAATATTGCGATTTAAATTAAACCAACCATATATTATTACTGTATGTTTACCATAGCATAAAGAAATGTAATATATATAGTGAAAAGAGAGAAACGTTTTTATTGCGAGAACCAATATTAGCCGTCCAATTTCCCCTCTTTCAATTGAATTGTTCACCCATGAATTCCTTATATGGATCTTGTCACACTCAACCTCCCACGCTCTTCATCCATATATTCCAATATAGAAAATACGACTAGAAGGAAAACTTAACTAAAGTTTCTTAGAACTTAGGTGGGGAGTGTGAGCCGAGTCTTTCTACTACCCACCCCGTCTTAATTTATCGTCATATTACTCCACCTTATGCATTTTTCTCATTTTTCATAAAAACTTTTCTGCCCTTTAATCATATATCTTTCTCCTATTTTTTGAAACATTCACATAGAGATAAGTTTATATGCATGTATTTGTACGAGGATGTCAATCAAAGTCTTTGATAATTTTGTGTTGTAGAGCGCGGGACGAGATCCAATGTATAGTGATATTTATTTATTTTTGTGTGTCTTTCCTCACGTTATATGATAAAAAAAGGATGTTACTATTTAAACTAGAGGTGACAAAATGGACAGGTTGAGTCAAGTTGGGTAGCGGGTTGAAATGAGTTCGGGTTAAATCGGGTAATGTCGAAAAAGGTATCGAACGTGTTCAAAATGGGTTCGGGTTGAAACGTGTCCGGGTCAAAATGGATTCAGGTTGAAACGGGTCCAAGCCAAAATGAGTTCGGGTTGAAACGTGTCCAAGCCAAAATGGGTTCTGGTTGAAACGGGTCGTTTTAAAAAAAAAGTTAACACTAACTAGATTTTCACTACAATTAAGAAGAAATTATCATAAATTTCATAAATAGCCAATTATAGACATACTAAAACTCAATCAAGACATAACTCATGAAAAATATAGTTCAAATACCACAAAATAAGATCAAATACACTTCCAAGTAATGGACCAGACAATTTGATCATGTACTCTGTCAAAACTAATTCCGATTCATCAACTCTTTCTTTATTTCATCATAAAGTTTGATCGATAGATGTTTCTTGATACCTAGTAATTAATTTTTCTACTTTGGATACCTCATGCATGTCTTTCTTCATTGCTGTAGCCACTATTATTCTCTTGTTATGTGTACCTTTACATACAAATGAAGGATCAACTCTTTTGAAATGGAAAACCAGCAGCCTATAAAGAAAGTTAATCACTTATTTCATCATGGGAGATTGGAAGCAGCCCATGCCATGGTTGAATGGGAATTGGTTGCAGTAGCAATAGTGCATCTACAAAAGCTACTATAACGAATTGCACTTCAAAAATACTACTAGATTATATGATTTTATAAATTAACTGGCCTTGGAAATTTCTTGTCTACTTGAAGATAGTCATGTCACTTTACGTGGGTGGGAGATATTCCAACTTACCTTCTTTGATCAAGTCATACTCTATGGTTAACACATGTTATTAACTCCTCACGCAGGACTCTTTTTTCTATTATTTTGTTTGACTTTCTTCTTAATTCTAACACTTGTGTAAAATATATTGGTGAACAGTTGTTTCTTCACACATAATCATTAAATAACAGCATTGAGGCCATCATTAGATAAACCAACAAAGTTAGGGACAAAATTGATTCCATTGGGTTTACCGAATATATATCTAAACCAAAAAAGACAACATTTTGCAGAATCACAAGAAATTGTGCAAAGGCAACAAACCCTATTAAAATAGGAATATATATATATATATATATATATATATATATATATATATATATATATATATATATATGCGCACAGTTTAGAGCTTACGACAGAAACAACAAACAAATCATGAAAAAGAAAATGAAGAAACACAAAAATACCCATATCAAGTTACCTAATTACTGAATAATAGAGGCTTAATCAGTTGTATGAATCGAGTTATCGAGGGCTTCAATCGAGGATTCGATTATCGAGGGCTTCAGTCGAGGAGTTAATCAACCGAGTATCAATCGAGGGCACATGTTCATATTAATTGAGGGCACAGATTCGAGAGTGTATTCTTCTACTCTTTTGTAATCTGTAATAGAGGAATTCAAATATGTGAGTATCAATCAGTCGAGACTCGAGAGCTTCAAGTATCAATCGGCTGTAATATGTAATTGACGGTAGTTTTCGAGTACCACCGGTCCACCGTTGCTTTTCTAAACCTGCCCAATATGACCTGTTCTATTTTTCTTTGCAGCCTAGTACGACCCGTAACTTTAACCTTTAATGTTATTTGGTGCCCATTTTGACCCTGACAAAAAAATATACCACAACCCAGTTAATCTAAACATTTAAAATAGTTGGCCCAATGAATCCAAAAATAGATAAACGGGTAAATATTGCCAGCTCTAATTTAAACCTTTCTTCTCAAAATATTAGATATGTTATATCAATTAATTACAGTTTTAATGCATGTTATACACTCGCATACCTTACATTAGGGGTCAACTTAAATTTACCTTAAGTGTCCAAATAAATTTATCCTAGAAAACATTGAAGGAACGGAAATCGACATAAATAAAGAGAAAGAAAACAGAATATAACGGTGCTATATATGTATGTGTGTGTATATAATAATTAATAAATTATATAAGATAAGATTTTATATATACGTATATATATAAGGAGGGATCTACTAAAACTGAAATTAATGTAAACAAGTAAGGAGAAATTTCAGCCATTTGATTTTTATAACAGTCAATATATAATAGTCAACCCAGATAAAACGTAACTATAAATTAACTGTCCATTTAAGGGTAATTTTGGAACTGCACAAACCAAAAATCGTGCGTATCAAATACTAGATTAATTCACGTTCAAATTTATGACAGATGCACATAGAGATAAAATATCCAAAATTTAATGAAAATTGATACATAACTTCAAACAGAAATTGATGCACAATCTTGATCTAATGAAAATTGATGCATAACTTTAAGCAAATCTAATACACAATCTTGGCTAAATCTGATGCACAATCTAATTTCGAGTTACAACCGTGGTGGTGATATCAATTCATCCACAGCCGAAAAATCTCATATACACCAACAAGATAGATCTAATTAAAAAATATTTGTGGATGCACATCCAAATCTGATGCAATCGACGAAATATTTAAATACACCAACAGGATCGATGAATGAAATATTTGATGTACACCATCCAGATCTTATGCAATTGACTAACAAAATAGATTTGATGTACACCATCCAGACTTTATGCAATCGATGGTGGTTGTGAGGCGGTGCTTGTAGTAGCCGCGGTGGTGGTCACAGTGAGCCACGGAGGCGGATCTGTACACCTGAAGTAAATCCGGGATGTTTTTTAGAGATGATGTTCACGGTGAACTACAGTGGAGGCGCATATGGTATAGTTTTCCGATAACAACTTACCGGTGAGGATTGATCGAGGGACGTTGACGTGCAGTAGAGATGGAGTATCGACGGCGATGGAGATGGCGACATAAGATGGGAGTGGCGACATCCGCAAGGGAAGCGGCAGTGGCGACGTTTGGGAAGGTGAGATGCGGAGGTTGCAGGGCAGAGATGTGACGACATTTATGGGGGAGGAAGAGAAGGAAATTGGGGCGAGATCTAAGGGAGAAGAGATAAGGAAAAACAAGATACCAAATATATCCTTTTACCAGAAATGTCACGTATCACATCCAGAATTCTCCTTACTCTTTTTATTTGAACCAAACTCTCTCTCTCTCTTTCTCTATAATATATATATATATATATGGAAAACCTCAAACGATAACTGTTTTTCGTACGAAAACTGCGAGAATCAATCTTAGCCTTCAAATTCCCACTCCTTCAATTGGATAGCTCACCAATGAATTCCCTACATGCACCTTGCCACACTCAATCCCCTCACGCTCTTCTCTGCCACTCTCAATCCCCCCCCCCCCTCTCTTCATCCATTAATTCTACTTACCACTTGAATGACAAAGACTGGTTCTCGCAATTTTCATACAAAAAACAGTTCTCGTTTGAACCCTCCCCTATATATATAGACAAAAGTTCAAACGAGAACTATTTTTCGTACGAGAACCAATCTTAGCCATCCAATTCCCCCTCCTTTAATTTAATTGCCCACCATGAATTCCTTACATGAACTCTCCCACACTCAATCCCCCACGCTCTTCATCCATGAATTTCATTATCCAAAGTGAAAGGTCAAGATTGGTTCTCGCAGTGCTCGTACGAAAAATAATTCTCGTTTGAACCCCCCCTCTCTCTCTCTCTATATATATATATATAGAGAGAGAGAGGTTCATGAGAAAAGAACTTTATTTGCGAAAAATGCGAGAAGCATTTCTAGCCCTTAGATCACTTAATCAATGACTATTAATATTTATGGCAATTTTGTAATTAAAACAAAATTAAATGGTAATTATTTAAACACTATAAGGACAAAAAAGACATTTTAATTGTTATTATCTATCCTCTCTCTTATCTCTCCTCATTTCCCTCTCATTTAAAGAATTCACGGTGATCATTTTCTTTAACCTAAATCATTTTCTTTAACCCTAAGTCTCTCCCTGCCTTGTACTTGTTGGCGGCCGCCACCACCACCGGAGTAAATCTCCACCATCACAGGTTGCCACCACCACGAAAAGAACCACAAGCTCCAACCTATGCGGACGACACACCTCGTTTCGTTCCCTTATCCTATCGCCGGCAACTCAAAGACCCAATCACTGCTCGTCCCTCGTTTCGTTCCCTCATCCTGTCGCCACCGCCTTTCACTACAGCCATCGTCAAAGTCTCCGATGAACACCTCATGCACCGCTGCCACCCTCCACATCTCATTTGTCGCCGCCGCCTTACTAAAAACCATCGTCAAAGTCTCCATCGCTGCAAACGAGCCCCTTCTTCAACATATCTACGATGAGTGAATAACCTTTCAATGTTTCCTCAAATCTTTGTTTTTTTATTTTACAGTTCCGAGGTTTAAGTTGTAGATCAGAAACATTGAACATGGTGGAACCCAACCGCCGCCTGAACATGGTGGAACCATAGATTGGTGGTCCAGCCTCTAACCGCTGCCGTTTTTGGGTGCTATTGTGTTTCAAATTAATCCTATCTGTGAATAGGGAACAAGGGATTTTAATTTTTTGTTTTACTTTTTTTATTATAAAGTATCTGATTTTTTTATTTTTGAGTTTTAGATTATATGATTTTTAGTACGTTGTTAATTAGTGAACAATGGGTGAATAACTAGAGAAAAGTGATTGT
Organism: Dittrichia graveolens; assembly: GCA_038502395.1. Taxonomy (NCBI): domain Eukaryota; kingdom Viridiplantae; phylum Streptophyta; class Magnoliopsida; order Asterales; family Asteraceae; genus Dittrichia; species Dittrichia graveolens. Next base: position 2,805,843 of record JARJIL010000004.1, on the reverse strand, counting down.
ATTCATTGTTGAATATTGTAACATTTGTACCAAAACGCTTATATGTTGTTTTCAATATTGAATATCCTAAAATTATTTTAAAACTAGTATAGTGTTGGCCGTGTTCATTATCAAGCACAAATAGTGTTGGTTATGTTCTTTATCTCACACTAATAGTGTTGGTTGTGTTCATTACCGAATACAAATAAACGTAGTGATTAGAAATAAGTATGTGGGTATTCTTTTTTCTTTTAGTAAGTGTTTATTAATGAATCTTAAAAGATCAACCGGTAGAGAAAATAATAGTTGAACAAAAATATTAATTTTGTACTTTTAAGTAATAAAAGATAAAAACTCTATTAAAATATTATGATTCATTAATGAATAGTTGAATATATGAAGAAATTTTTTAAAAAATGAATTAATTTGAAAAATAATAAAAACAAAAAAAAATCTAGAAAAAAAGTTAATTAGAGAGAGAAAATTTTAATTAGAAAGAGAAAAATTAATTAGAGAGAGGAGGGAGAAAGTATTATTGTTTACTAATTTACTCTTTTGAATTAAATAAAAATATTAGTTATAATTAATGTGAACCACAAGATCAAAAATCAAATAATGGCTGAGATTGCTTCTCGCAAATAATAAGCTTTTCGCATGAACCCTCCCCTATATATATATATTAAAGTAAAAAGTGTAAAAGGGATGATTATTTGATCATTTATCGGTATATATATCAACTGATAATCGTTAGTTCATCATTTTTATTGATTAAAACTAGTTCTTTATCAATTTCTTTTTGTTATCAAATACAGATTTTGAAAACAAAATTTTGGAATAATTTGTTGATGAACAAAATGCTTTCAT